>JAQPPZ010015426.1:0-38069 GCA_028583015.1 Wollemia nobilis
ACAACACTTTTTCTTTCTTGTTCTTCCTCTTCTATTTTGGCCACGAAAATGCAACATGTCACGATATCGTGACACTTTTCCTCCTCACTCTTTCTCTTTACTTTGGGCCACGAAAATGCAACATGTCGCGATATCGTGACATTTTTTCTATTTTGGCTGCGACGATGCAACATGTCGTGATATCACGACACTTTTTCTCTTTTGGCCACAACGATGCAACATGTCGCGATATCGTGACACTTTTTCTCTTTTGGTCATGATGATGCAACATGTCGCGATATCGTGACACTTTTTCTTTCCTCTATTCTGGTCGCGAAAATGCAACATGTCGCGATATCGCGACACTTTTTCTTTCTTCTGTTATGGCTGCAAAAATGCAACATGTCACGATATCGTGACACTTTTTCCTCCTTTGGCTATGATGATGCAACATGTTGTGATATCGTGACACTTTTTCTCTTTTGACCGTGATGATGCAACATGTCACGATATCGTGACACTTTTTCCTCCTTTACCCGCAATGATGCAACATGTTGCGATATAGCGACACTTTTTCCTCCTTTTGCCGTGACGATGCAACATGTCGCGATATCGCGACACTTTTTCTCTTTTGGCCATGACGATGCAACATGTCGTGATATCGCGACACTTTTTCTCTTTTGGCCGCAATGATGCAACATGTCGTGATATCGCGACACTTTTTCTTTCTTCTGTTCTGTCGTGAAAATGCAACATGTCGTAATATCGCGACACTTTTTCTTTCTTCTGTTCTGGCCACGAAAATGCAACATGTCACGATATCGCAACACTTTTTCCTCCTTTGGCCGCAATTATGCAAAATGTCGCGATATCGTGATACTTTTTCTCTTTTGACCATGATGATGCAACATGTCGCGATATCGCGACACTTTTTCCTCCTTTGGCCCTGATGATGCAACATGTTGCGATATTGCGACACTTTTTCTATTTTGGCCACGATGATGCAACATGTCACGATATCGTGAAACTTTTTCTCTTTTGGCCGCAATGATGCAACATGTCATGATATCATGACACTTTTTATCTTTTGGCCGCGATGATGCAACATGTCATGATATCGTGAAACTTTTTCCTCCTTGTGGTTTTTTGCTTTTTCTTTGATCTTTAGTATATGAGCCACTTCGGTCTTCTTGGAAAACATGCAAAAAAGGTGGGTCCCCAATTTTGGGGTACATTATGGAGCAGCCACAATAGGTACCAAGGCATAGGTGGTATTTAAACCAAGTACAGTTAAACCAAGTGCTTCATCCACCACTTCGGGCATACAGGGAGCACCTCCCACCTAGAGACCCTTTAGGGCCATCAGTGCCAAGGGTAGACCCTGTCCTTCTATACACACATAGGGCTGATCCTTTTGTGCTAGTACCCACAAAGCCAGATATGGAGTATAAGGATCACCAAGGATGTCTGAATCAACACCCACGTAGCAATGGAGACCAAATTCATTCTATCAACATGATCTCCATTAATTTAATTGCCCCCATACGCAATCCATCTGATTCAACATGACCATTGTATCTAGACCAAGATGCCATAGATTGGGATTACATTGACTCACCACCATCCCCATCAGAGTACTGCCCTTGTGGTGAGATGTTTCATTTCACCCCAGGATAGACTCAGGATATCTTCCATGCTAAAGAAAAACCTGATGTTCCCAACACAGATTTAAATTCAACAAATGATATCCACCTGATCCCAACCCCACACTAGTTGGAGGACAAATCCCACATGTCATCAAAGATACGATTGAGGTAGACATCAATTCTGATGTAATGAATTCATAAATCATCAAGTTGGGGGTAATTTTATCCCCTGAAGAGCAAGCCAATTACATTGCCCTTCTCTAAGAGAAGAAAGAGGTTTTTGCATGGTCCTACAAAGACATGTCGGAGCTAGACCTGTAGCTATTCATGCATAATCTGACACTTGATCCGACAGTCAAGCCAGTCAAGCAAAAGCTACATAAGATGCACCCAAAAATGGCCTTAATGGTCAAAGACGAGCTACAAAAGCTATTGGATGCAGAGTTTTTCATCTACATAGATTACCCACCATGGCTGTCCAATATAGTACCCATCAAAAATCCTAATGAGAGGATTCGCATATGCACCAATTTTTGATATTTAAACAAAGCGAGTCCCAAGGACAATTTACCCTTGCCTAGCATCGATGCATTGGTAGACACTACAACAGGCCATGTAATGCTTTCCCTCATGGATGGTTTCTCGGGATACAAACAGATTCGTATCAATGCTGATGATCAACTAAAAATGGCATTCACGATGCCTTGGAGGACATTTTGTTATAAGGTCATGCCCTTTGGCCTTAAAAATGTTGGTGCCACCTACCAACGTGCTATGACATACATCTTCCACGATCGCATGAATAAAACTTTGGAAGATTATATGGATGATTTGTTGGCCAAATCTCTTTTGCGCCAAAATCATCTCGATGACTTACGTAAGATCCTTGATCGCCTCATCGAACACAAGGTTAGGCTAAACCCCAAGAAGTGTGTATTTGGCATCACATCTAGAAAAATCTTGGGTTTCATAGTCTCAAAATGAGGCATCAAGGTAGATCCAAATAAAGTCAAGGCAATCCTTGAAATGCTTCCCCCAACCACCATCAGGCAGCTTAGAAGCTTGCAGGGTAAGGTCACGTCGATCAAGCGCTTCATAGCATAGTTATCTGACAAGTGCCGCCCCATGAATAAATTATTACACAAGGGTGTAGAATTTCATTGGGATGATGAGTGCCAGTCATCCTTTGATGACATCAAACAATACTTGGATTCACCACCAATATTGGAACCACCTAGACGAGGAGTGTCATTCTATTTATACATCTTAGCTACTGATGTGGCATTGGGTGCCATGCTAACCCAAAAAAATGAATCACATAAAGAACAGGCTAATTATTATCTTAGTCGCACCCTGGTTAGTTATGAACTTAACTATGCATATGTTGAGAGGCTATTCTTGGTGATGGTATTTGCCACCAAAAAGCTATGTCAGTACATGCTAAGAAATATTATGTATGTTGTGTCTAAGGAGAATCCATTGTGATATATGATGAGTCATACTTATCATAGTAGTCGCACAACAAAATGGATCATGTTATTGACAAAGTTTGACATCAAATTCATTGGACAAAAGCCCATTAAATGTCAAGTCATTATCAATCAACTAGCAGAGGTTCCTCTGGAAGACGACTAGCCTCTGACCGTAGAGCTATCGATGATGGGGTCTTCCATCTCAAAATTGCCAGATTTTGATAATCCTAAGTCACAAGCTGACATAACCTTATTTTTTGATGGTTCTAAATGTAAGCAAGGGGGTGGCATGGGAATCATGTTTTTCACACCACAAGGGGCTCCAATGCCTTTATCATTTAAACTTGATTTCCTATGCACCAATAACAATGTTGAATACAAAGCCTTGCTCATAGGTCTTCAGACAACCATCACCATGAACATCAAACGCTTTAATATATTTGGTAATTCACTGTTAATTGTCAACCAAGTGAAAGGGGTATTCCAATGCAAATGCCCAGTTCTACAGGCCTACAAAGCCCTTATCGATAAATTCTTGGCAAAGCTTGAATGGTACGACGTCGAGGCACTCCCTCAATCATCGAATCATTTTGTGAACACTATGGCCTCCTTGGGGTCACTAATCCCACAAGACATTTTTGGTGAGGTGAAAACCATTCAAGTCAAAACATTATCGCATTCCATGATGGAGCGTGCAAGCTCTAACATAATGCTAGGAATCCACCTGATCCAGATTGAACCATCTCAGGATAGGTTCTCTTGAATCCATGATAGTCTGAATCACACCAACTAGGGGTCTTTGTTTTCTCCAAACTCTCTTAATAGCAACACAACACTATTTTTACAAGTTCTTTCCCACTCAAATTTTGCTAGGGACAAACTTCAAGAGGGATCGGTCATTCATACCATTGAGGTTTCTAATAAACAGGATTGATACACACCCATAAGAGACTATCTCAAGTTGGGTAGCCTCCCACTTGGATTTTCACACGCTACAAAAAGATCATTCAAATAGAAAGCGACAAAACATGTATTTCTAGGAGACATTTTGTACCATCGAAGCTACAAAGGAATCCTCCTCTGTTTCTTGGACCAGCAGGATTCCACTTGGGCGATCACCCAAGCACATGACGGTACGTGCGGTGGCCAATTCAGCGATATGGCCATTGCAAAGCACATTCTTCGCATGGGCTATTATTGGCCATATTTAGAGCAATATTGTTGTGCATATGTGCAGAAGTGCATGAAGTGTCAACACCATGCTAACTTGACACACGTACCTTCTTAGGCCTTGTAGTTGATCCAATCGGCTTGGCCATTTTCATAGTGGGGCTTAGATCTCATTGAAAAGATCTCCCCTGCATTGTTAGGTCATCACACATTTATCATAACGGCCATAGAGTACTTCACTAAGTGGGTGGAAGCAATTTTGCTTACCTCTATAACTGGGCCCCGCATTGCGGAGTTCATTTTACATAACATCATATGTCATTTTGGTATTCCATCCAAGATCATCTCGGATAATGGGACATCATTCAAGAACAAATATGTGCGTGCTTTGACAACAAAGTACAAAATTCAGCACATTTTTTCAACACCTTATTATCCACAGGCAAATGGGCAAGCAGAGGCATCAAACAAAATACTATTTTCCATCCTTAAAAACATGGTCGTAGATAGTCATAAGGATTGGCACATCCAAATACCACTTGCCCTATGGGCTTATCACACTAGCATTCGGATGCCCATTGGGGCCACTCCATTTTTGCTAGTGTATGGCTCCAAGGCAGTCTTACCTCTCGAGTTGGAAATACCCTCCCGACACATATCAATACAAGAGTTCATCGATGATGACACTGCATGGTAGGCCCGATTAGACTAGCTTATGTTACTCGAAGAATGATGCGTTAATGCTCTCGAGCATTTACGTATCTATCAAGAGTGACTTAAGAAAGCATACAACATGAAAGTTCACCTAAGGGACTTTCAGGTCAGTGACCTGGTGTTAAAAGAGAACCAACAAAATTCTAACTTGCATCCCCATTTAAGGGACAAGTTCATGACAAATTGGTTAGGTCCTTATGTAATCGACAGTAAAATAGGACCTGGAACATACCGACTCACCTCTCTTGAAGGAATCAAGGAACTATAACCCTTGAACATCAGTCATTTGAGGCAATTCAACATTTAGAGAGACATGGTCCACACCAAAATCTCCAAGGATTCTCGCAATCGCTTGGTCAACCCAAAATGCCCCAAAGGTATCAATAATCCCTTTGGTCAAACCAAAATCTCCAAGGGTTCTAGCCACCGCTTGGTCACCCAAAATGCCCCAAAGGTATCCGTAATCCCTTCGGTCAAAGAAAAAGCCCCAAGGATTCCCGCAATCGCTTGGTCAACCTAAAATGCTCCAAACATATCAATAATCCCTTTGGTCAAACCAAAATCTCCAAGGGTTCTTGCCACCGCTTGGTCACCCAAAATGTCCCAAAGGTATCCATAATTCCTTTGGTCAAACCAAAAGATCCAAGGGTTCTCGCCACCACTTTGTCACCCAAAATACCCCAAAGGTATCCGTAATCCCTTCAGTCAAAAGCCCCAAGGATTTCTATAATCGCTTGGTCAACCTAAAATGCCCCAAAGGTATCAATAATCCCTTTGGTCAAACCAAAAGCTCCAAGGGTTCTCGCCACCGCTTGGTCACCCAAAATGCCCCAAAGGTATCCATAATCCCTTTGGTCAAACCAAAAGCTCCAAGGGTTCTCGCCATCGCTTGGTCACCCAAAATGCCCCAAAGGTATCCATAATTCCTTTGGTCAAACCAAAAGCTCCAAGGGTTATCACCAGCGCTTGGTCACCCAAAATTCCCCAAAGGTATCCATAATCCCTTTGGTCAAACCAAAAGCTCCAAGGATTCTTGCAATCGCTTGGTCAACCAAACACCCCAAAGGTATCCATAATCCCTTTGGTCAAACCAAAAGCTCCAAGGGTTCTCACCACCACTTGGTCACCCAAAATGCCCCAAAGGTATCCATAATCCCTTCGGTCAAACCAAAAGCCCCAAGGATTCCCATAATCACTTGGTCAACCTAAAACGCCCCAAATATATCAATAATCCCTTTGGTCAAACCAAAAGCTCCAAGGATTCTTTCCATCGCTTGGTCACCCAAAATGCCCCAAAGGTATCCATAATCCCTTTGGTCAAACCAAAAGCTCCAAGGGTTCTCGCCACCGCTTGGTCACCCAAAACGCCCTAATGGTATCCATAATACCTTTGGTAAAACCAAAAGCTCCAAGGGTTCCCACAATCACTTGGTCAACCAAAACACCCCAAAGGTATCCATAATCCCTTTGGTCAAACCAAAATCTCGAAGGGTTCCCACAATCGCTTGGTCAACCTAAAACATCCCAAAGGTATCTACAATCCCTTTGGTCAAACCAAAACCTCCAAGGATCCATAAGAATCACTTAGTCCACACCCATTCGGGTTCAACCGTCCATAACAAATATTCAAAAATAATAGATAATCAAAAATAACAAAAAAATTGCACCTCACTATCATGCATAATCTTGAAAATCAAAACACAAAAAAAAAAATAGGATCTGCATTAGGCATCGCATACACACATTGCATATTTGCTGGTCATACATGTCAAACGCACCATAGACTGTAATTACTTAGCAATTCCATAATTTTCCATATTCAGTACATTTTGTAAATGATCCATCAAGAATAATGTCATTCACATTTTTGCCATATCATAGTCAGTGGTCTTCTAATGTCTTTAGGGTTTTCATCATTCAGCTGTCTTTAGATTTCTAGTCAAATGTGGTACAAAGTCATACCGATTTCTACAAGGTACAGTTTTACTTGGATCATGTCTTGTTACATAGCATCCCAACACAAGCTTAAAACACATAAAAATTCCCAAGTTGTGTGAACGAAAGACGAAACCTACAAAGCGATCTAGGGTACCTTAAGCAAAAATTTTATCCTACTCATCCCCCTATGCGAATGGTTCAAGAATGTTGAGGATTGACAAAAGGACAAGTTCTTTCCCATCCAATTCCCCATAATAAATAGTGGTTTTCTCCACTATAAAAAATTCCAAACACCCTTGATCCCTAAATTCATAAGGATTCATACTACACATCCCTGAGAAGTATGGGTAGTCATCCCCAAGGACTAAAGGATCAATACCATTCCAAAGAAAAATGCCCAAAGTTCACCATCAAAATCCCAAACACATTTGATCCCCAAAGTCATAAGGATTTGTACTACATGCCCCTGAGAAGGATGGGTAGTCATCCCCAAGGCCTAAAAGGATCAATGCCATTCCAAAGAAAAATCCCAAAAGTTCACCATCAAAATCCCCAAACACCTTTGATCCCCAAAGTCATAAGGATTCATACTACACGCCCCTGAGAAGGATGGGTAGTCATCCCCAAGGCCTAAAAGGATCAATGCCATTCACAAGCCAAAATCCCACAAGCTCAAATTTGAAATCAAAATTCCAAATCTAAATCCTCAAAAAGCAACAATAAAAAAAAATAATAGTGGTTATCACCACTACTCAAACCCCTTGTTCAAAAGAAAAACTCAAAATAAATAGTGTTTTTCATCACTGTATGTGAGATCAAGTATCCCAAGAAATTGAACAACTGAAATACGCCTGAGCTTGAATCCCTAGAATTCTCAGTATTTGCAAAACCATTTAGGTGATCCTCATTACGGGTTTGGTGGATAGCCTACCTGGCAATGGTGGCAAACCTCCCGCATGATGATATGCCTATCACATTAGCTTTGCATGTGTGTAGACCAATGTTTGCATGTGGACGAGCCAGCTTATAGTATCCTATATTGTGTCGTAGATTAATCCTACTAAATACAATAAAGGAGTTAGTGGAGCTAATTAGGTGATCCTCATTACAGGTTTGGTGGATAACCTACTTGGCACTGGTGGTATACTTACGAATACCACATCAATGAACTCAATCGCACACACAGGGATGTGAAATAACTTGGTCCAACTCAAGTCTGATTTGTACCTTGTTCAAAAGTCCTATCAAATAATGTACAGTCTTGAATAGTTAGTTAAAGCATCCGAGTCTCAGAAAAACCTTAACTACATTCTAAAACAATTGTTGTACATTTCATTACTTACATCACCATCAAAAAATACAAAAAAAAAAAAAACTACAAATACAAAGTTATTCCATAAAAGCAATCACATAGTACAGAAATCCAATAAATCCTATATAGTCTATGGTGCCATCGCCTGTATACCAACAAATCATTCCATCCATTCCATATGTATATATCTACATCATATAGTTAAAATCATCCGTAGTCATAATAGCATACACATACATCAACATAAATAAATATGCACAAAAAAGAATAAACCATGACAAGTATATAATCAAACCAAAAAAATTCATGTATATATATCAAGTCAAAATGCCCTTAGGCTACAATAATAAGGTCCTCTGACCTCACAAAAACCAAAAACTCAAAATCCCCAAAGCCTAGGGAGTCGTCCACCATGATCATGCAGGATCGGTGCGACTGAAACTACCCCTAGTAGTATGGGTCCTATGGGACCTCTCAGGCCGGCTGCTGCCAGACCTCATACCCTACCCACCAACACTATCCTCACCTAGCTACATGTGACGATATGATGTAGACTACTCAGTCTCACTGCCCCTCGTACGACACAATGAACCACCTCCATCAAGCACAGGAAACTGTCCACTGAGGCGGACAACCTCTGTCTCTAACTCTATCTGGTACCGACCCCACTCCATATCTCGTTGGCAATACATAGCTAGTGTGTTATCTCGCTGTGCCAACTGAGTCTATAGGAGATACCTCTCCTACATTACCTCCACCAAAGCATCTCTATGATCCTCCTCCCATATCCGTAGGAGACCCTCTAATCATGCTATCTCAGCATGAAGCCCAACCTCCACATCCCTTGAGATAGCCTGAGGCATGGGAACCTTCGAGACGGCCTACCACTTTGGCACCCACTGCTCTGGGACATCCTGTACATCAGGCTACTCCGAAACCCCCAAATTGTCTCCATCGTCAAAGAAGTCATCGATCTCCACCATGTCAACATCATCAAGCGGAGCCCCCCAACCCCCCATTGGTGCCTCTGCATCTCCACATCCTACTGCTGCAGTATCCATACCTCCTACAGGCCCCTCACCATCCACCACCGGTCATACTCTATAGTCATCCCAAAATAATCCACGTTGGGTACATCAATAACTACATAATACCCCTTGCCCAGTGGCTCAATGATAGGCCATACTAAAGTCCTCTCGTCACTGTGACGTTGATAGATCAAAGGATCACCAGGTAATCCTTGGTGCACCCCAAACTGCCATGTCACTCAAAAATATGAGAAGTAATCTTACTCTATCCCGTGTTGCCCAATCAACCATCTACCCCTATGCACACACCAGAGCCACTCTTTAGCCTTAGGCCAGGCTAGATAGTCTTGGTACGACTTCTAGAACACCTGCCCTAGTACTAGATGAGAGAAGGCATCAGTATAGTGACCTGCGTCACCTGCCCACCATTGACTTTGTCCATGCTCCTCTGACCTCTGCCATAAATTGGCATATCCAATTTCCTGATCCACCATCTCACCTCAGGCGGTCCAAGGCAAACCTTATGACCGCTCCATAGCTATGTGTTGCCACCCCCAGCAGTGCAAGAGATACCTACACCCGATACCCTTTCACTTTCGACAACGGATCTCGTATAGCTTGTCGTACAACTATTCCAATAACGTCTGACACCATATCATAATAAGTGGAGCTAATGTAGGACACTCCACCAATGAGAAAACCAACTCAAGTAGGTTCCAAGGTAACCTCACACATGAGGAGTCAGGAAGTAGCATATTGGAAATGAAGGCTATGACCAAAGCATGCCTCACCCCTAACACGCCCTTCTCCAACCACCACCGCACTAGAATACCGCCTATCTGGTAGTCAACCTCTGCCCTATCCATAGCCCTCTCCACTCCCCTCTCCACTACTAGACCAAAACATCATGTCAATATCGTTGTCCACTGGTCACGGTCGGTCGTCCGAATAGTCAATCCATCTATCAGAATCTATAGAATCCGATACACATCCTCCAGAGTCACAGTCATCTCCCTTGTTGGAATATGAACATTTTTGGTGCAGGGATCCCAAAGATTGATCAGGGCAGTCAAATATGCTTGATCCCCCACCACAGGCTCTAGATGCATCACATGCTTGAGCCCAAGGGAATCAAGCCACTCCCAATCCCCAACTGTCAGGGCATCTCGGGCATCAGAGAAAATAGTCGACTGATAGTACCGACTCTTCACAACATGAAACAACAAAATAAAACAAAAAAACAAAGGATATTAAGTACATACTTAATATAAACAAAAACATTAAAATAAAATTGTACAAAAGAACAACAGGCTGTAATTTACAATTGTACAGCAAAAGTACAACATAAAAAGTAAAGAAAAACAAAGTACAACGAAAGTACAAAATCATTAAAATAAAAATGTATAGGAATGATAGAAAACATGAAAATAACTATACAATCAACATAAAACAACAAAAATCATATTAGGGTTTCAACCTTAATATGAACCAAACAAAAAAAATAAAAAAATATTAGGGTTTCAACCTTAATATGGCAAAAACAAAAACAAAATAAAACAAAAATGTTTGGGTTTTAAACCTAAATACAAACACAAACAAAGTACAGACAACAGTTGTGTACTAAGGTTTTGACCTTGATATACAAAAATTAACAAAGCAAATAGAGTTCCTATATTAGGTTTTCAACTTGATATACAAATGAAATCAAACCAACACACAAAAAAATTAGGTTTTTAAAACCTTAAAAACAAAATAAATTAAATGAACATTTTATATGTGAGTTTTAAATGAAACACACACGAATAATAGGCAAAGAGAAGGAACATCATACTGATCTCACCTCAGCTCCTCCACTCGAAGATCCAGTTCTTGCACTCATGATGTCCATGAAATTTTGGTAGCGCTCCGCTACGCACACTCGCACTCCTCCTCACTGCTCCAAATTGCCAAGAAAAAAATATTGCAAATGAGCCCAAAACCTAGTTTTGGTCCTTATATAGGATGTTAGGCCTATAATTGTTCCACCCTGGGATGAGTGCTCTAGTTAGTGCTTGTCCCACCTTGGGATGATTACAAAATTGGTATTCATCCCACCCTAGGATGATTACAAATCAAGAAATAAAGAAACAAAAATGACATCCAAAAAATGCACCAAAAACAACAATAAATCTGTTGAACAAAGGTGCCTTTGCACCTGACATTCATGGCATGAAAAACCACTGTCGAGGTCACAAATACTCACTATCCTAATTCCTAATAATGCTAGCATAGTCAGAATGCTCCATAGGAAGGAGGATTTTCGATAATTTCCACCCTAATAGGCGTCAAAAAAAGGGTCAAAACCCACCAAAAATAGGTCTAATGGTTGGAAAACTGTAATAAGCGTTCAATGAAAACAACTGAAGGCACCCTTACAAACATCATCTTGGGTCAAGTGACTCATTGCTTTTCTCATTTTTGGTCATTCTATCATCGATTCGTTGCTTGAGGGGGTAGTCACACTTAGTCACCAATCAACAAATACACACCCAATCAAGGAAATGGCATGCATTCAAAGAATCATTGACAAAGACAATCACGCTCCTGCTTGGGGAAGCAAACAAGCAATAATCACAAGATAAAAAAACACTTGTCATTCTAGAAGCATGAAGAAAATGTTCCTCGAACAAAAGGTTGCGCCCTTTGCCTATTCATGTCTGAACAATGTCTAAGATCAAGTACACATCACTAAAAAATGTTACACTTGAGTTAAGCTCCTTAGCTCGTCAGAAGAAAGGATTCAAGAATGCATGCCCTTTTGGGGCATCAAAATTTGGTTAGGTTACTGAGAAAACCTAATAATTAAGTGCTTTTGTCATCTATTTTTGCTCAGCACTATGCCACACACATCACATCCCAAAAAGAAGCATCTGTAGACACCAAAACAACACCAATCCGATTATGTGACTACAAGCACTGACCGAATTGGTATACATAACCCCTAGGGCAGCATCCAGAGGTTAAATAGTGGTCTTAACCTCTCCCAAATCAGTTTTAGAAGGTCAAATATCTTTTAAGCACTTTGCTCCCTATTCATCCCACCCTAGGACGATTAGAATCCTATTCGTCCCACCCCAATACAATTAGCAGCAATCGCTCCAGGGTGGGAGTATTAGTAGGTTTAACTATAAAAAAGTCAAACCTTGACAAATGGCAGCCCAAATATGCCACCTGACTCTACCTTCAAGACATGGGAGTGCGAGGGAACGTTTCAAATCAAAGAGGCCTCAATCAAGGAGCCCCTAATCAGGGAGGAATCTTCTCTCCCCCAAAAGGGCATAATGAGCCAAGTGGCACCCTCACATGTGCATGCAAATGAGAACCTTAGGTCTATAAAAAGGTGAGCCTCCTCACCCAAAAAAAAAAATAGAGCTGGAGCATTTGGAGCAACGAAGTGCTACCAAATTGTACACCCATTCCTCTTTGTGCTTCCTACATCCCTAATCTCTCTCTTCTGGAAGAGAGGTTGTCGGGTGAACACTAGGAATGCAATATAGATCCAAAACCAAAGAAATCAGCCACAATCCCACCCCAAACTCATCGACACAACCCCATAGGAAGTTTTGGACCCATCCTACTTGGACTGGTGTCAAAACTAGGCCCCAAACGGTGGGTGTCCCACCCCCGGGTGCCCTCTAAACTGCTGCAGTCCTAATCGCCCCACCCTAGAGTGATTACAAATCTATGCATGGTTTTGTTACTATTATTTTTGCATTATTTTATATCTAATGTACTCATGTTGTTGTCCAAATTTCATTGCTTTATGACATGATTTGACCTGGTGTCTATCATTTAATGCTTCTACTAACTTGCAGGGAGTGCCTTTAGATATAGGATGACCTGGGAAGAATATTCCAAATATGACCTTTTGGGTCATCTCAAAATGCTATTTTTAGTCTAACCACAAGTTTGCAGGAGTTTTGGAGGCCCCTGGACAGGACATTTGGAAGGTCACTTTTTGCAAGTTTTGTTGCAGTCCCCAACGTCCCACCCCGGAGCGATTAGAAATTTGTGCATGATTTCCTTACTATTATTTTTGTAATATGTCACAGATGATATCCTAATGCCTCTGTTAAAATTTGAACTCATTCTGACATGATTTGACTATTGTTTTACTATTTTATGTGTTAACTAGCTTGTAGGGTGCCCTTGTCACATATAGGAGAATATGGGTAGGATGTGCAAATTATGGGTATCTAGGTAGTCTTAGGATGACATATAATGCCTAACCTATGATTTTTAGGTGATTTGGATGAGTATAGGTGGGACATTGGAGCGCTCGCTTTGGAGAGGCCCCCGACAGGCAAACGAGCATAATGGGGCCATCCGATGCCGCTTCAATGCAAAATCAGGTGATATCAAGTCTAGAAGTTTCCATTTCCATATATATATAATTTTGTAATCAATTTATCAGACTTATCATCGATATCCCACAAGCACCTGTTGGAGGCCTTGGGGATTGCATGTTTTTCTAGATATGTATATGCTATTAATGATTTGTTGTCTTTCTGTGTGTAGTATATCACCACTAGGAATACTAGAGGGGCAGAAAGGAATTATGAACACATAGACACAAGCAGCGACAACTTTTATCCTGCCCACTTCGAATGTGGGCACACAGAAGATGCTAGAAGCATACCATCTAATATTGGAAGCGTGGCTTATTTTGGGTATCCATTAATGTAAAAAATTGTATCAAACATTCTAAACCCTAGAGGAGGGATGTATTTTAATCATATTAAAAGCAATATCAATAAAGTATGCCCCGCTTTGTTTGCTCACATCTCATTTTTGTGTCATTTCCTTCATGCATTGCTCATCGCATTCGTAGGACTTAGCATATATATCCATTTTTGTTTGCATCATATCGGTACGCTATTTTTTTGCATGATTTCACTTTCCATTCCATTGGATTGTTGTTAAATATTTTTACAAAGAAAGGAATCCACTTTCTAGGTTTGACAGAACCTAGGGATGTTAAGGCAAGACAACCAACCATCTTGAGGTGGGCAAAGTCAATACTAGTTTAGAAGGAGACTCTAGATAAGTATAAAAAAAATAAAGAGTAGAAATCCACTAGAGTACAAGAGGATACTTCCTCAGATGATGAATAGGTACACCATCAAAGAAAAATGCCTATGAAGCTAGAACCTAAGCTTGAACATCAAGCACTTCAACAACAACAACAAGAGCAACCGTTAGTTTAGGAAAGGGAAGAAATTTTGGGGAGCCAATCAGTCCAATATGAATATGAACAAGGGGGCAAAGGGAAATAATGGCAAATAATCCCACTCTAGAAAAAAATCAATATTGTATAGAAGGATCAACAAGAAGAGGGACAGTCAGACTTGAAGAATTTGGAATTGTAGGATTGGAATTGGATAGAAGCAGAATAAATGTTGGAACTCCCAAAAATTTTCCAACATGATGAATTTGAAATTTTAGACTCACCAAAATTGATGGATGACATAGAAGTGATGCAAATAGCACAATAAGTGGCAGCCACAACTCAAGATGAAAAAGAGAAAACCAAAGTGAGAGTGGAAGCCTTAGAGGAAGAGTCCAAAGAAAATAAGAAGCCTCATTTCAAATTCATGATGGGAGTAAGTTCAAATCCAAGTGAAGCGTAGGAAGAGGTAAAGGTATCACAAGAACAAGAATAACCTATTATTGAAAAAGTCACAATGATGTAAACTCAGGAGAACTAGGAAAAAGAGCAAGTGAATGAAGAGCAACATGTGGGCTTAACTAAATAGAAATAAGACTATGAATCATCAGAGAAACAATAATCTTAGCAGGATATTGTGAATATAGAAGAAGATGTGAAGGTGGAGAAGATAGTGGAACAAAATCCACCTTGGGAAAATATAAATATAGAGAGAGCACTACTAGATCTTGGGGGAAGCTCTAGCCACCACATAAAAAAGGAGGAAGAACAAAATTCTATGGAGGAGAAACTATGGAGGTTGCAAACAAGTTATCTCCTAGAGGTACCGTAGTTTGAAAAGATTAAAACTAAGGAGGATGCACAAGGAGTAGAATATAAAGTGGAGCACTTCTTCTCTCAGATAGACAATGCCATAACTAGCATCAAATTGTAGTTTTGTATTAGAGGCATGGGATAATTGAAGTTATGGGAGGAACAAGTGTTTATCGAATTGGAGAAGATAATAGAATGGGTGATAAAAAAAGAGCATACAAGGAGAATTGTGGGTATTCATGTACAAAATCCATTGAAGTTACCCAGGGAAGAGGTAACAATGATGTTGGGAAGAGACAACTTGCTAGAGGGAGTGAGAACCAATTAAAGGCAAAATCCAAGGTTGTACCTGGATAGAACCAATCATCCGATTTGTCCCATGAATACAATGGATTTGGAGTAGAATAGGGTTACTATAGGATTGGCTACCACTCTAAGGAATTTGAACTTCCTAACACATTGGATAGAGTGATTGATCATAGAATTGGAGCAAATCTATTAGCTCAAGGAAACTCAAAAGGAGAATATGGAAGCCACTCAAAAAGAAATGATTGAAAGAGATGAATAATTGTAGAAGAGTAAGGCTAAGGTAGAGGAGAAAATAAAGAAATTGGAAGAACTTCTAAAAACTAGGGTTTATTTTGAAGCTAGACGTAGTTCACTTGAAGAGGAGAAGCGAAAATCATCACAAATGATAGAAGATAAGATTAAGGAGTTGGAGGCTCAACTCAAAAAAAAGGATGAACATCTGAAAACACAGTTGGCCAAAAATTATGAACAAATAGCAGCATAGGCCAAGAAGATATAAGAGATTACACATGACAATAAAATATATAATAATCTGATCTTGGATAAATAAGTGCAATTGAAGGCCAAAGAGGATATTATTCATGCTCTAGAAGTATATATTCATCACCATATGTAGACCATTATAGATAAGAATGAAAAATTAGATGTAGCAACTCAAACAAAAGCATAATTGTAGGAGAAGTTGAAGAATACTACCATTGATCATGAAAAGCAATTTAGGTCTTGAAAACTTCCAAAGAGAAAGCCAATTACCATGGGCTAAAAGTAGTAAAAATAGAGAACTACGTAGCCAAGTTGAAGAACCAACGTTCAATCCTTCAAATCCAAGTGAATTACTTGAAAGCTAAAGTTTTGTATTACAAGGTATAGTAGAAACAGAAATATGAGTCGACAAGGACATCGGCCAAAGTAAAGGGGAGGGCAGATGTAGGTAGCAAATCCACCTCCCAGAAGAAGTGATAAATGGATTTGCTCAATTTTGATAGTTTTGACAAGTTTTGTAAATCATACAGGAAGAGTAAATTGTAAAATGTGCAATGAAATGATATGAAATGCATGGGAAATGTAATTTGAAGTTGTAATTGCACATGATTTTGATTATTAAGGTGTTAGACTTAGTAAAAGTCCTAATTATTGCATTCTATTATGCATGGGTAGTTGTAAATAACTAATTAAATCAAGAACCACTTTGAAATGGCCTGAGCAACATTATATAAGCCCTCATTTTTAATTTTGATAGTCTAGTTACATTCTGATTATGATATGCTAATATATTCTAGTTAGTCAGAGGATGCTATGAGTTTTGGTTGTGAGTGTTACTATTTATCTCTAATTATGATTGAAACTATTGAATAATAATATATTTGAGCATAGTTTATTGTTCCTCTCATGTATTGTACAATCCTGGAATGGTTGAATAACAATTGATGGTTTAATTCTATTGCATGTACTTCTTTGTGAATGATTTGACTAATTTATGTATTGCTATGGAAGAATGGATTGAACCAACACTGGTGTCACTTTGTGGAATGATATATGATGATGTTAATATAAAGGAAGATGTTTTGAACACTACTGTATGATTTTTGGGCATCACCATTGGATATACAACTCTCTCAAGCCCTGGTGATATGTTTTGCATGTTAATGGAAAAGGATTAATTGCCATATTAAACCCTTATAAAAATTATTTGAGAGAGATTGGTCTAGTAGAGTATTCAATTTGGCACTTGGTTGTACCTTATTTTCATACAAATCGTACACCAAATTTCATACAAATCGTACAAAGGATAATTACCCAATTTGGCATTTTAGGTGATCAAAGGAAATTTACCTGATTTGACACTTTTGGGAAATCGACTTGTTTAGTTACAAAAATGTGTACGAAAGATTGAAAAACTGAATCTGAAGGATTGGTTGAGTGTGGAATCATACAATATCTATCATTGTATGATTTTAAATTGTACAATGTATCGATTTGGGTTTCGTACAAGCTTTTCATTAGTTATAAAGTAGTCGTTTTAGATATTGTACGATTATATGATTTGGTGCACAAGTTGGGAATAGTAACTTGACCATCCTAAGCATTAGAAACCACCTCCCCATTGGGAATAATACATCCCTATGCTATAATAAATTATTTAGGTGACATTACCTTTTCCTAGCCCGATAGAAGGCACTGGTTTGTAGCCCCACTATTTACTGGAACTTCCTATTGTGGAAGTGTGATCTAACCAAAAAGCGTTCACCTATCTACTGTATTAATCGAATTCAATCATCCAAGCATAAAATAATGACAATATTACATAGATTCAACAAAATAAGTGTTTCTTGTATTAATATTTGTAAAGAATCCCCAATTACAATCATGCCCCTCTTAGGGTCACTCGAATGATGATACAGTTAATATAATTCCAAAGCCCTCAACAGGGTAGGCGCACTAATGTTGCTTTTCAACTAGTCACAAACTATTCTAGGGTGGAGTTTCCCTCTTCTTCACATTGGGGAAGGAACTTGATGGTTTAATATCCTTCGAATATGTTCCCTACAATCAAGAAACAACATAAAAACATCAAAAAGATAGGCAGCCTCTCCTGATGAGGCCCTCTTGGGAAAAATGCATAAAGATACTATTAAAAGTGTATATTCAAGAAAGCATGAAAGCATATCTAAACTATGTTAATTGGATCAAGATTTATGGAATTGCATAAAGGAAGACAACAACTAAATAATGAATGGACTAATTACGTGAAATAGAGCATGAAAGCACATAAAGAATCTGTTAAAGCCTACTTGATGCAAATGCAATGAGACTATTCTAAACTTAATTCTACCAGTCAAAAATATTCTAAACTACAACTGAACCATAAAAGTGTCTAATCTAAGCTAACTAGATGATCAAAAATAGAAACAATAAGGTGGCGATACCTTTGCTGCAAACCGTAGCTTTTGTGAGCGGTATGCACTATAAACCACGATTGAAAGCCGTGGTGAGCTCTTTGATAGGTTTACCCTCAATTTCAAGAGTAGTGGGCTTGACCTCCTTATCCAAATTGATGTTCAATGGTTGCCTTTAGTGTCCTTAGACTGATTTGGTAGCTTATTCACTGTGAGGGGCCTTCGTTTGCCCAGATATGTGCTTCTCGGCTCTCCTAGGCTCCTAGGGCATCCATAATGCAATTCATCATGAATATTGGCAAGTAGGTAGGGGATAAGTGCAATATATATCTCTTAGTATACTCGATTGAGTGTACAATTTGATAGGGCTTCTCTTATCAAACATCCAATGCTCTCCCTCTTGATAATTCAATAGCGCTTCGTTATTAAAATCATCTATATCATTGCCCTAATTTGAAGGGGTACTTATAGGATGTCCCAATGCTAGGGGTGCCTTAATTGAGAATACAAGATCAAGAAGGGGTGGTTAGGATAGTTGGATTGGAAGCTTTCATATTCTAACCATCGTATTCTAGAACAAATGGTTGTTCAAATCGATTTGTCTCAGATGAAGGCCAACTAAACTTCAGTTAAGACCATAGGTTACAGCTATGGTCTAGACTATAAACTATAGGTCACAGCCATGGTTCAGCTTGTAGACCGCAATTCTATGCTATGGTTTAGGTTGATTAGGCCAAGGAGCCCAAATTGAATGGTTAGAACCACTACTCTATCTTGGAGTATGTCCAAGATCCTCCATATGGTCTTGTAGCATATCCATATGAGTAGTCACCATCAACATGACACGTTTTAGGTGTCTAAAGATGCCCCTTTTGAGATGCGTTGTGAGATCGAACAACGCTGAGAAAAAAATAGACCTCCTAAAATGATGTCAAAGTTTCTATGATGATCATTTATCATATCAACATTAGATACCCTAGGTACAACAAAAGGATGCGCATCCTGGAATCATTGCTTCCAACTCTTTGGAGGCTTAACTTAAAAATTTTGTACTCATCATCAAACATTCAGATAGCATCAATTCCAAGTAGGATTTCATGTTTGTCAATCTGAAAGGATGAGAGTTACAAAAAAATTATCATATTTACTCTTTTCCCCAAGCAAAGGGGTAAGCTTATGATAGCTGTTGACAATGATTTGTAAGGACGAATATAATTTTGACAAGATCGAGAGATCTACGATCTCAGGAATCTTCTATTGATTTTGATTATGATTTGATATTACTACCCCCTCAAGTGACAAGTCGATGAGGGTAATGACAATGATTAAAGTGATGATGTCCCTTGACCACCATGGATGATCTAAAAAAAATTATATTTGAGCAAATTAATGCCTTGGGTAGGCCTAGTTCAACTTTTGATTCCAACTTTTCATAGTAATTGCACATTCCTATCCTATGGAGCAGCCAGGATACAATAGCCATATTAGGGAATCAAAATGAGGCAATTCTAATTAGATTTGTGTTGAATCAAGCTATCGATGATTTGTTGAAAATATGTCATAGGAGACATGACATGAAATGCCTCGTTCCCATAGAGAAGTCCAACTGTGAAGGCCTTCTTAGGGATTTTAAAAGAAGCATATCAGATCAACGATGATAATTTTACCCCGAATATCCTTATGGTAATTTACTCATCTTGTCGGATTGCATGGATCGCAAGTCACTACAACCGCCAAGTGTATAGGGTAAAGTACTGAATACGAGGCACATTTGGTTTTTGAATTATTTGATTTTTTTTGTTAATTTTGATTTTTTGAATTGATCAAGGTGCTTTGAACATCACTAAATTTGCAACATTGATTTCTCTTTTTGAAAATTTGATCCAATGGGAGTCATTAATTTACCTTTTTAGACCTTCCCACGATGGGTTTTTAGTGCATTTAATGCCAACTTCGAATTGTGTGTACGACCTATGGTTGAATTTTTTAAATTTTGGGAACCACGGCTAGGGACTGCGGTCAAAAAACCCTAATTTTGGGATCGTAGGTGTCAGTCGCGGTCTGTACAGAATAATAAAATCTTATAAAAGGTTCAATTTTCAAATTTGTTTCATTATTCCTTGACAGCGACTGATAATTGCAGAGCTCTTGATAGTGACAACTGAAACCTGACCTAAAACCCTACCAAATTTTTTCACCCACACCCTACACACTGCACGATGGCAGACCATGGGTAAGCTTCATCTAGCCGAGGCAGAGATGAGGGCAAGGTAATTCGAAACCGAGACCTCACATCCATTACCAGTAAAATTAACCTCATTAAAAACTGGGCTAATTGAACCTAATTAAACTGTTGGTAACAAACCTCATGTTAGATTAGGCTAATGTAGGTTTTATTATATTTTTTATTTTTTTATCCAAGGAAATGACCTCGGCAAGGTCTTAATCAGAGACCTTAGGTACCAGCTACGGTTCCTAATTGACTAATTGGAGATCGCAGTTGCTAGCTACGGTCCGCATTTAAACTCCCAACAGTAAATTTTTGACCGAATGTAGACCATAGGGTTGACCTACGGTTCACGAACTTTGGGAAATTTTATCAAATTTTTAAATTTTCCAAAGGTTTTATTGGCAACTAATGCTAATTAATGCATTTTTGACTTGTCTAAGTGACATTTTTGATTTTATGACTGCATGATGACATGTTTTTGTATTTTTATCAATTTTTAGATTTTTTAGACGATTTTAAGTCATTTTTAAATGTTTTTGCTTGTATTTTTAGTTATATTTCCTCTTATGCCATGATTTTATTTCAGACATTGACCTCTAGATCCCATGAGCTAGAAATTCTTAAGACTCTTCATGAATAGCCCACTCTCGAGGATCAAAGATGGTTTGGAGCTATCGAATTTGGCTATGTCTTGGATCTACCCATAATTAGGGTGGATCAGGATCATCTGACTATGTTGGCCCGATGTTGGAATGCACAGACCAACACATTTCACCTGCCTACAAGTGAAATAATGGTTACCCTAGAGGATGTATACTAGATATTTAGGATCCCTATTGATGGTGAGGCCATCACCTCTTTGAATTTTAGGGCTAGGGATTCTATTTTTTATGCGATGTTCAACGATCGAAGCCAGGAGGCTCAATGGAAGATCAATCACAAAGGAGTTCATATCGGATACTTGTAGGTTTAGTAGATATTCTTCATGAGGGAGGCTATATTTATGTACCTGGTGGTGTAGGTTGTTATTTCAAATTCCTTAGGTGTGAGGATTCCCTGAAACCTCCTAGCCACTATCAGGAGAATGAATCAGAGCTCCATAGATCAGCCACTATGATTTGCCTGGGGGAGCACCTTACTATGTCAGCTTTACAAGGAGCTATATTAGTTTACTAACCAGAGCCACTACGGGATGATATGCATCCTACTCCTATAGATCTGGGGTTGGTAGCACATCAAGGTAGAGCATCTTGGAGATCTACCACTTCACATTATGGATATTGATGATGCTCATCAATGCTACATTACATGTTGGCCTCATGAGGAGGAGGGATTTAGGAGCATGATCCATGCAGGCCACACTAAGCACTACATGACACAGTTTGCATCACTTGGGCTGGATGACATTGAGTGGTGTCCCTACATGGATTACCTAGCTTTGCCAAAGGTTGATGAGTGGCTAAAATAGACTCATCGAGATAGATGGCTACTCAGTTGGAAGTCCAATATTAGAGAGTACCAGTCCTACTCTCGAGTCCTACGATAGTTTGATCTGGTGCAGGACATTCCAGAGATTCCTTTTCCTTATAGTTGTCTAGTCTTGGAGATGTATCTACCATGGATTTAGCCTATAGCATTGGGAGATTCAGATTATGACTTCTAGGATTCTGGAGTTGATAGGGCTATGACCACCCCAACATATGATGCTTTGTGGTCAATGATATGATGGTACAGATCAGGGCCTCTGGGCAGGGTAGATTACTAGGCAGATGTGGTGACTAACCCATATGGGTGTAGGGTGCACCAACAAGATGACGATGGATGGGGTATAGAGGCTAAATTATAGGATACCCAACCCATGAAAATTGGTGCAAATGAGGAGGCTTCTAAGTAGGGTGAGGTCCCTCCTAACAGTGTAGAGGGGTTGCTCCCAGCTTAGGTTATTGACTTACAGAGTTAGCTCAAGAGGTATTAGACTCAGTAGTTGGAGTGAGATACTACTATCACTAGTTTGGAGGTGAAGCTAGCTGATCAAGATAGGCGGTTGGTTGTAGCTCAAGAGCAAGTTACGAGTCTCACAACATGAGCTAAAATAATAAAGCTCCAAGTCCATGAGCTCACTAGTGCATGTGATTTGGCACTGGTACAGTAGGGTGAGGCTATACCAGAGAGAGATATGCTTAGGGTACAAAGGGGGATCCTCCATCCTCTTAAATTATTATGGGACCTCCATATGCTCCATTAGTTACATTTTTGGGAGGTGGTGATCCTTTAGCAGAGGTCAGGTAGCTCACTTCCATCATAGAGGAGGGAAATGACCTATGTGATGTGAGGGTAGCTTGCATCTCCTAGTTAGAGGGATATATTAGACTACAAGGCTTAGAGGTACCTGAGGATAAACATGCTATTGGGTCTCAGAGGACCAGGTCCAGGACTTCAGGGCAGTCCACGATGAGCTCCAACCAGTGGACTCATATGATAGATAAGACACACCGGTCCTTTAGCACTCATGGAGATAGCTCACATAGGAGTCACAAGGAGATAGGTACAACCTCTAGTCACTGGTCTAGTCACTTAGACATTCTGGTATCCAGTGTGCTAGGTATCTTCAGGTTAGGTGGTACACAGGGACCTCAATAGGGCACCCAATAGGCACCAAAGCCATATGTAGAGTAGGCTCCAGAGAATAGGGCTAAGGGAGGCGATGAGAGCTCTAGTTCGGGGGGATCAAGACAGAGCTAGGGCTCTACTAGAGCTAGGCTACATTTTTGCATATGTACCACTTTTGGTGTAAGGTCTAGGACCTACACGATTGTAGCCTACAAGCATTTTGTACTTCTGATGTACTCTTGAGAACACACACACACACACACACACACACACACACACACACACACACATATATATATATATATATATGATATTTATCATTTATGACTCATTATATGTACTTGCATATAAATTTTTAAGTTTCTATTTATGTTATGCACATGGATGCAACAATTATGTTAATTTTGATGCTATATGATTTAATGTATGTATGACATGCACTAGATAGCTATTTGATTTATGATGATGATTATATATAGTGATCTAGATGCTTAGATGTGTGATATATGATGGATGCATATGGATGCAATGTTTTCTCTTAACGCATATTTGATATTGCTTTATTGTATGCATTAATGTATGTAATGATTCATTTACACGATGGTGATCTAATGTAAATGAACCTGTATGCTTTAATAACTTAAAACATAAGGAATAAATTCAAATATGTTTATTTATCTAATATACGACACCACAGAATGTATAAAAATCATGAATGTAATTAAAAATCCTTAAAATAAAAATTTAATCAATTAATCACCCATATATGAAATGTAATGAATGTAGGTGTATGATGTGAATGATAACATGTGTCATTATGTTTTACTTTGCAAATTTGAAAAATATGCATGATATAGTCAGTGGCCATCTAAATATTATTTCTAATATTCATCCAGTATCTATCCTATATCTTGATTATCTCTATTTGATTATGTATCATGTATTTGATACTTTGCAATTTAATGATTTTATATGGTTTGATATATTTGATATTTTTTTTTCTATGAGAGATATTTTTGAGGTTTTCCATGAGAATCAAACACCCTAATATACTTATCAAAATTTGCATACTAACCATACTAAACTTCTGAGATAAAAGAATGAAGTATATCGATCTTATGATATCAATATGGGATATCAATCTGGGAAGTCGATCTATGGTATTGATCTAGGGTATCAATCATGAGGATTGATGTGGGATATCACTCTAAGATATTGCTCATTTTGTCATAAGCAAGGGATTTCAGGTAGGAAATAAACCTTTCCTTTTGCAAAATACCAACATTTCCCAAACTGTCCACATAAAGGGATAAGAAAGAATAACTCTTTTCGCTTCAGGATACCCGGTCTTGCTTCACAAATTTTATCTTCCCCTAGTCCTTGTTAGTATTATTTAATTCATTGATTAGTGATAGGATTCTGATATGCTAATGGCTATACTAACTAAACCTTAGCTACAAAAGCAAAGCAAGTTTTCTACCAACTCTTGATAAGACCCCTAGGTATGGTTGAATGACCAGAAAACCCTAGTATATCTCCATAGCAACAAAATAGGTTGTGTTGAAAAACACAATTACTCACATGAATGATGTATTATGATAAATGCAGAGATGCATTATTTAGACACAAACATGGTGTCATTTGTAATATTGACAAACATAATCCCTCCTACTACGGAATGCAATAGCTGACGAATGCCTATATGCAATGCAATAATGTAGTGGATGCATGTGTGAATGCAAAATTCAAATGCAAATGTTTTTGGATTTTATGCTTTACCAATTTTTTTTGGATTTTATTGATTTTATAATTTTTATGAGTTTTGAGCCTCATATCTAACCAAATGGTGAGTACATGGCTTTGGAGCTTTTTAGGATGACCGAGCAGTTTAAGCAAACCCTCGGAGATACTAGGGTTTGACCAAAGGGTTTATGAGCACCTTTGGGACTTTTTGGGATGACCAAGTGATTTTTTAAGAATTCTTGGAGCTTTTGGGTTGACCAAGCAATTTTTCATAAACTCTTGGAGTTTTTTTATTGACAAAACTACTCATAGGTGAGCTTGGAGCTTTTTTTTAGGATGATCGAGTGATTATAAGCAAACCCTCGGGGCCTTTAACTGACATGACCAAGAGGTTTTAAGAACCCTTTGAGCCTTTTGGGGAGGGCATGCTATCCTATATACCCCTAGTGAGTATGCCATTCGACGATGGTGAGGGAGGTGCGATACCTTTATATTCCTCATTTTTCCTTATTGAATTTGGCATGGTTGGTGGAAAAGTTATGCTATCTTTAAGACCCTCAGCGTGCATGCTATTCACTAAAAAGTAATCAACTTTTTTAGGAAGAGTGACACAAATCAACTCCCCTAGGTGAATATCGGACCTCATCGGTGTGCCTATGCTTTGGCACGGGTGAATGAGAGAACCATTCTCGTGGATCTCATCATGTTCTATCAGGTCTAGGATGACCATATTAAATTACTAGCAACCCCTAATGTCATGTCCATGCACATAATGATACACACAAAAGGGACCCCCATCAGATGACCCAGTATCGGATACCCTATGCTTAAATTTGGGTAATATGAATGCCTGTGCCTCGTGTAAATTTTGAAACAAAGTTAGAGTAGTCATCTAAAATGAAACTACTCACTACACTGGCCTATTGGGACTACGAGGTGACTGACGACTCTAAGGTCGCTCTTGAGGAGGCATGACCTCCACTTCGACATGTTGGGGTACTATGAGAGAACCATCTAAATGATAAACCCCCTTATCTATCAAATTTTGCACCAAACTCTTAAACTCACGATAATCTCGAATGCCATGACCCTCTATTTGGTGGTAGAGACAATAGTGATGCTCCTTGTAACCCATAGGCTTAACTTTACTTGGGTTTAAAAGGATGATATTAGGCAAGGTGATGACCTTAGCCTCTTGTAAATTTTGAAATATGTCAGACATAGACTCTTTTAATAGAGTCCCACTATGCGGTGACTATTTTGGGCTCTTGCTCTGCATTGGTTTGCTTTACGAGTCCAATGGTTGGGTTGGTTGCATGGGCTTTTACTTCCACTATGGTTTTTCTTGTACTTTCATAGGAAGCGATTCGGCATTGGGAAATGGTTGCTTTTGTAATTCCAGGTTTTCAAGCTAATTCTTGATAAAATATAATGCCTTATCTTGCACATCCATTCGATGCTCCATCCATTATAGATGGCTTAAAATGGATTGCAAGGCTAACAAATAATTCATATGTATTTCCAATGACTGATTCAAAATACCTTTGTCATTCAAAGGAAATATAAAAGTGGATGCTATGGATCCATTAGGTAATTACAGATCACCTATTTCCTTCACTTGAGTTGATGTGGAAGCTTATTTATGACACACTTCATTAGTGCTATCCACATGCTCATGCTTATGACTTAGCTCAAGCCGTTATTTTACTTCATTGTGTTGAGCTGTGTCCATTTTAGTACCCTTAATTTGATGTGAGGAACTTATCTGTTCATGATATAAAAATGGTGCCATGAGAAATGAGTTAGGAGTGACTAATTTTAGAGGTTTTGGCCCTGGAAATGTGGGAACACCACTGGGTTACCCCATATTCTGCTCTATGTGATTACGAATCACCTATTCTTCTGGCCTAATATCGACCATTCCCACAAACTCATGGGAAGACTCCACAACTGCTTGCGTCATAGGCAATGCATCAACATACTAAGGCTATCCTATTCCAATCATGATAACTAAACCTTCCTCATACTCATACACTGTCTCAAGGGTGGGATCCGCAGGTAGAAACTCGATGAAAAGTTGATCTAGATTGTTCATGGACTCTATGGTGGGCAACATCATAATGCTAGCCTCTATGAGCTCTTCATGTTCATCATCATCCTCATAAGAACTATCTAGCGACATGATGTATGAAGAGAGTGTGATACACTCAGGTGCATCCATGACCATGCTGGATTCTTCCTCCTTTATAGGAGTGTGAAGATCCTCTAATGATAACTCTGAAGTATCCATGAGAAAATCTGTAAGGAAATTCATAAATCCTTCCCTGCTAAGCGGTGTTGAGAGTGCATGTGTCATAGGTGACTCCATAGGTAATAGCGACAGGGATGGTAACTCCACCATCATCTGCGAGGCTGCATCCACACTCTGGATGGACTCATCCAATTTAACTTGCAGATGCATAAACACCTCACTAGGTTCCTGCGGATGATCCTCAAGCATATAATATTTGAATGGATTTGGGTCTACCTCAACTACATAAACTTCACCTCCATGGGTGTACTTAATGCACTGATGCACTATTGATGGTATGCACTCCATGTCTCTTATCCACAGTCTTCCAAGCAGCATATTATACTATCTTGATCTCTCTAAAACGTAGCACAATGTAGGAATAATATTTTGTCCCACCTTGATGGGGAGGACTATTATGCCTACTGTAGGGAATTCCACATTATTAAAAGCTTGTAGCATTAACATTATTTCATTTATGTGGGAAGGTGGAATTTTGATATGTTTGATTGCTGAGGTGGTGATAA
The DNA here is from genome assembly GCA_028583015.1 of Wollemia nobilis. NCBI lineage: Eukaryota > Viridiplantae > Streptophyta > Pinopsida > Araucariales > Araucariaceae > Wollemia > Wollemia nobilis. Next base: position 27,885 of record JAQPPZ010015426.1, read on the forward strand.
TATTAATCGATGATCCTGTATCCACCAACACTCGCTTATACACAATATGTTGTATCCTCGCTATGATATGCAATGGAGGATCATACTCCTTGACAGGGATAGGTTTGACTTTCTATTTATGGAAAGTAATCACAGGTTCCTTATATGGTGGAATAGACTATGTATGCCCCAAGAATTATGACAAATTTTGAGAGTTGAGATGGATTACCTGTCAGACTTGGATACTCTTAACCTCATGCTTACACATGGGATCCTTAGACATCCCTTTCTTTTTCTCTTCAATAATCCTAGGCATGTCTATCCATCTAGAAGAATGGCTATCTACTTGCTTGAGTGGCAACTCTTGAAGATGCACTAGGTGCATCGCGTTGACTTGTTGCCTAAGCACTCTAGGTATGAGCTTATTTCCTATAATTACCTCACATGATTGTTCTTCACATGCTTTTTGTTGGTAAATCCTCTCTTCACATCATTGGAGTTCATCCAACCTTTGTTGATGCGCTCTCTTTCTTTCTATGGACTCACTCTCTAGATGCTTACACTAACGGTGCACTTCCTCCAATTGGTCTTGGAGTAGTCATCTCTCATGGGATGCATGAGACTCATATTCTCTATAGGACTGACTCATGGAGTATGATACACAAATCTCTATCTCACTAGGTAGAGACCTAATGATGTGGGTTCTCACTGTGTGTGAGGAAAACCCATGCTTTAGGATGGGTGAACTCCTTGCATGATGAAGGGAGCTCATGAAGACTCTCAGAATGTCGTGCTAGGAGGATTGGATCCTTAGGTGCATGATGAGTGTGATGCCTAGCAAGGAAGCCATACAAGATTTGAAATCTCCTCAAGAGAACAATGGAAGCATTTAGAGCCTCTTCATGAACTCTCTGACTCATTAGCTCGTGATTGAGCTCTATCATGCCTAGTCATCATGATGAACCAACTAAGCAAGACTCGATAGATTACCTCTCTTACTAAAAATTGTGGCCTCAATGAGGGCCTTATATTGATGAATTAAGCAATAAAGAATCATACAAAGTAAAAAATATGATTATATCATTTACATTTTAAAATTTGAGCCCTAAAATATTTGATGTGTTTCAATGATTTACTGTATCAATGTAGAAAATCTTATCATCTTTTGCAAAACTTGTTGGATTTTATTCTTAGTTTAATGGATTTCACATGTACACTCGTAGCTCGACAACTTGGCTATGAACTCCAAGTTGCGTAATCTAACCTATAATGTGTGTTAATGAAGCCTACACACAGTCAGGGAGCATAAGTACTCCTAGATCCTCACCCATTTTCCCCCAGTCAGTGTTATACCCTCCAAAGAGAATACATGCAAATTTTCTAGGGTATGAAAGGTTCTCGGATCTAGTATTGGTATAGCATCCAAAAGGTTCATAGGATTTGGACCAATAGATGGAAGTTACACCCACCGTCGTTGAACCCTACTAGTGGTTGGATGTTAAGCCCAAATCACTAGCGTTTAAGTGCCAAGTGGTGTGTGTGGTTCATTTTAATGTATATAAAAGAAATACATCATATTGCATTCATGCTCATTTTCTATGTGCTATGAAAATGAAAGAACATTTCAAATTTAGAAAATGTAAGCTATTCTAGATGCTCTTTGAGACAATGCACATTACGATGATAATTGGCCACTAATTGGGCTTCACACATGCAAACCATACAAGACACTCTATAAAGCACATTGTAGCCTAGGTCATACTGCAATAATAGGTTCGTTGTTCCCATCAGTGCCTTTCTACAAATACAAATTTAAATGAATTAGGACATGATTTATTTTCTTTTTATTAGTTTTATTTTCCTAATTGCATTTCAAAATAAGCATTATGTAAAAACACAAAGAGTAAAAATAGAACAGAGAGTGGAAAATAGGGCCTACCTCAGGTCCTGAGTTGATTTGCACTCTGATTTCTACTGTCTATGTATTTGGGTGTAAACCGTAGGTTTGTTCTACAGTTTAGACTATAAATTGTGGGTTGAACCTACAGTTCAATTGTTGGCCCATGGCTGATATTTGTGGTCTATAACTGTAATTCCCAAAACCAAGAAACAATAGTTAGATCACATGAATTGCATAGTTCCACCGTGATCACCTTATGATCTAACCAAAAAGCATGCATATATCTACTGTATTAATCAAATTCAATCATCCAATCATAAAATAATGACAAGATTGCATAGATTCAACAAAATAAGTGTTTCTTGTATTAATATTTACAAATAATCCCCAATTATAATCATGCCCCTCTTAGGGTCACTCGAATGATGATACAGTTAATACAATGCCAAAGCCCTCAACAGGGTAGGTGCACTAATGTTGCTTTTCAACTAGTCACAAACTACTCTAGGGTGGAGTTGCCCTCTTCTTTGTGTTGAGGAAGGAACTTGATGGTTGAATCTCCTTCGAATATATTCCCTGCAATCAAGAAACAACATAAAAACATCAAAAAGATAAGCAACCTCTCATGATGAGGCCCTTTTGGGAAAAATGCATAAAGATACTATTAAAAGTGTATATTCAAGAAAGCATGAAAAACATCTCTAAACTATGTTAATTGGATCAAATATTTATGGAATTGCATAAAGGAAGACAACAACTAAACAATGAATTGACTAATTATGTGAAATAGAGCATGAAAGCACATAGAAAAATTGGTAAACCTACTTGATAGAAATGCAATGAGACTATTCTAAACTTAAATCTACTGGTCAAAAATCTTCTAAACTACAACTGAACCATAAAAGTATCTAATCTAAGCTAACTAGATGACCAAAAATAGAAATAATAAGGTGACAATACCTCTACTGCAAACCACATATCTGGTGAGCGGTCTGCACTATAAACCATGGCTGAAAGCTATAGTGAGCTCTTTGATAGGTTTGCCCTCAATTTCAAGGGTAGTGGGCTTGAGCTCCTTGTCCAAATTGATGTTCAATGGTTGCCTTCAATGTCCTTAGACTAATTTTGTGGTTGATTTGCTATGAGGGGCCTTCATTTACCTAGATATGTGCTTCTTGGCTCTCCTAGGCTCCTAGGTCATCCATAATGCAATTCATCATGAATATTGGCAAGTAGGTAGGGGATAAGTTCAATAACTCTCTCTTAGATTACTTGATTGAGTGTACAATTTGACAAGGCTTCGATGATCAAATATATAATGCTCTCTCTCTCTCTCTCTCGATAATTTTATAGTGCTTCACTATTCAAATGATCTATATCATTGCCCTAATTTGAATGGGTACTTATAGGATGTCCTAGGGCTAGTGGTGGCTTCATGGAGAAGCCAAGATCAAGAAGGGGTGGTTAGGACAGTTGGATTGGAAGCTTTCATCTTCTAACCACCGTATTCTAGAAAAATGGCCATTCAAACCGATTAGGCTTGGATGAAGGCCAAATGAACTTTAGTTAAGACCATAGGTTACAACTGCAGTCTAGACTATAAACCATAGGTCTCAGCCATGGTTCAACCTATAGACCATAGTTCTGGGCTGTGGTTCAAACTAATTAGGCCAAGGATCCCAAATTGAGTGGTTAGAACCACTGCTCTATCTTGGAGTTTGTCTAAGATCCTCCATATGGTCTTCTAGCATGTGCATATGAGTAGTCACCATCAACATGACACGTTTTAGGTGTCTACAAATTAATACCACCATCTTCTAATATGTCGATTGGCTACTACTCATGAACCTTCAAAAAATGCAATCATGGAATGTGAATAGAGAATTAGGTAAGTTCTTATTATTTGATCTTCATCATGGATTACTATAGAACACTTTCCAACACCTAAAGTTTACCCATAATACTAAATTTCATGATGGGAAAGAGGAAAAAACAATATTTGAATGCCACAGACGTAGTATGATCCTGATTTTGAGATACAACTGAGACTTTTTTTATTTTACTCTATCTGATTTCTCCTTTATATATTTTTTATCACCAACAAATATTTATCCACTCATATATATTTTGTAGAATCTTCCTCCATGCATATATATGACATACCAACATTTTTGTTATCCTGTTTTATGGTGATGAATATTGGTGTGTCGTAGAGGTCGGGTAAGAATAGTTCACTAGACGTGAATACAAGCATTATTATCTCCTTACACTAATATTCAACATGAACACTACATGAGGTGACTCTGATGGGGATCCTCCATCCTCATGGGTGGCATCGTCTTCAATAGTTTTGTCTTCTTCAATGGTGTGGTCTTCTTGGAACAAGATATTTTGCACTTCACACCATATATTCCTAACCTTAATAGTCACTAGTATACTCTATTGCAAGACCAATTGTTCAGTTCCAAATCTATGAAAAGAACTAGAATATGCTCCCAAACCCCATAATTTTATTTTTACATTCACCACTATTTACGTTTTCCTCAAAACCAATAAACAAACCAACCAACTTTGATCCATTGAAATAGTGCATTTGGTGATGAAATATGTAATTTCACAATCTACATTCTCACTACGTTTGATGATAAAATCTATGCTTTCACTGAACTACGCTCTATCGTGTCATGATTAGGATTGCACCTTTTACTTTTAGACTCAAAGCACTATCCCGTAAATGGTCATCTCACACAATCACTGTCCAAAAAATATACCTATTCAAAGCTCATCCTCGATCACATGAATATTGTAATAATAAGCTACCAGTTTCATGAGTAAACTACAAATTCCACCATATGTTCTTCTACATCAGCGTCGGGCCCACATGCATTAGATGACAATACCATGTGATGTTTATCAACACCAACATACACTAAACTAAATGACTCAACTAAGCCATTGAGTGACATGGTATTCATGTCTCTACATTGATCGTACCTCTTGGATTCATGCTTCTACGTTAATCATGCTTTGGTGCTGCATCCGTTGGTTGGCTAGGTTGAGAGTTTGCTTTGCAAATTGTGCCACCTATTGAAACATGCATACACTATCAAAAAATAAAAAACAAACCCCCCTTTTTTATGAAATTCTTTCTTTTTAATTAATTTTATATGCTTGAATTAATTTCAAATCAAAATATTAAAATTAAAAATTAAAACATTAAGCTCAACAATTAAAAATTAAAAGGTAACATTGTTTTAACTCAAAACCATTAAAATTAAAAATTAAAACCTTAATCTCAACAAAAAAATTAAAAGGTAACATTAAACAAATATTAAACATTGTAATCTACATTGCAAAATTTAAGGGACTTCTCGACAAATCACTCAAAGCAAACCAAAACTTCATTTTAACATCAAAATTTTAGGTGGATCCCCAAATTGGGGTACGCCGTGCAATGGAAACAATAGATGGGTACTTTGCTAAAAAATTCTCCTGAGAATTTTGGATAAATAACCCAATATAAAATCAAGAAAAACATAGGTTAGCAAAGTATAATTCAACTAATAATATTCGAGAACAATGGGGTTAAACAATTTCCACTGAGAATAATTCTCCACTCACTTCATCTTATTGTGTGCTTCATGCATCCATTTTGCATTCTTGAATCAATCAAGATTTTGTCATCTATTTTGTGATTAGGCTATTAAATATGGCACTCCTAAAATATTGCCTTTGCATTACTCCATGATAATTCAAGCATCTATAGCTATGGTGGAGATGACCTTGATCTCTTCTAGACCTTGCTCTACTACCAATTGAACATCTATAGTCTTGGTAGAGATTATCTGAATCACCTAGGTACTTGATTGATTTGCATTTTTTTTTCCTTTTTTTTAATATCTATCAACATTTGATTGCTTTGCAAATATCATAGGTGCCTTTTGGGTTAGATATCATATAAGGCTTAAGATTAAGTGTATAATTTTTTTTCCTAATCCACAAACTAGAATGATTTCATCCTTCAGGATAAAAAATAATATTTAAATGTGGTGTTACATGTGAAGCTTCAGCAAAATATCGTATTACTTCAATATCTACCATTTAATCCATAATTCAAGAATAACTACTAAATAATATAATTTCACTAACTTCAATTTCACCTAATTTCAAATAGGCAATGCATATTCCAATACTAATAAATATATCCAACCAAGTGACAAAGGTTTATTGCAACTACACAGCTATACCACAATATAGAAAACCAAACCAAAACATGTTGTGAAAATGAAGAAGAATAATGTGAACATAAACCAAAACATAAAATTTGGCATGAACCTATATCAATGCAAAGCCTCAAGAATAAAAATAAATAAAATTTCATAAATGAAAACAATAAAACAAATCAACAAGTGATGAATGCATCCAAATGGTATATACAAAACACAAAATTAAGCAAAAGCAAAACAAAACAACAAAGTGATGTGCAAGAAAGCTTGCAAAATCAAAAACTATGTATAAAAGATGAATATATACAAGTGATGGTTATGTTTTCTATCTCAAGGATGGAAATAGTGCTTTAAAAACTACCCATTGATAGGTAAAGGAATGTTATCTTCACTTAAATTCTGCAATTTAATAGCATTTTCTCCAAGAATCTCAAAAATTTGGTAGCGACCTAACAAAAAATTATCAAATTTATCATGATCACCCTTCTTTTCGTGTATCTTATCCCACAACAAAACCATATTAGCAATCCTAAAGGCTTTGATCTTGGCTCTCTTATTAAACCACATTTTAACAACCCCCAGATGCTTACTAAAATGATGTAGGGCATATTCCCTATTTTTATCTAGACTCATTAAGTGAGTAAATCTTGCCTCTATTTTATCCTTAGTTTCAAGATAATCATTAAAAAACTGAAGAGTTAGCAATTTCAAGTTAGCAAAAAAAATGGAATCTTGACCATAAACTAAATGATAAGGAGAAGTACCTGTGGACCCTTTGATCTAATTATATCAACTCACAAAGCATATTTCAACTTATTATGCCAGTATATAGGATTCATTTTCAACATTTTTTTAATGATTGAGAAAATGTTCTTATTAGTAGATTATTCTAAACCATTACCTTGTGGGTAATAATTTGAAGAAAACTTTATACTCACCTTATTTTCATACGCCCATTATACAAATTGAAGTGAAGTGAAAGTAGAACTATTGTCACAAATAATATAATATGATATACCAAATATAGTAACAATGTGTCCTTCTAAAAATTGAATAACCATTTTAGAAGTACAATTCTTAGCGGGAATGTCCTCAGTCCATATGGTACAATACTATGTGGTAGTTAAACTGTTTTTATGGTCAGGTGAAGAGTTTGGTTTTATAAATCCTAAGAAATCTAAACCCCATTGTGCAAATGGTCTAGCTTCAAATATGGGTTATAAAGATATAGAGGTATTTTGTTCTCTGTCAGCAGTAATCTTACATGTATGGCAAGAGTGAATATGGGCATGTGCATATTTGAAAATTTGGGTCCAATAGAAACCATAAATCAAAATCTAGTGTTCTTTGGTATTAGATGATCCATACCCAATCCCATACTTACCATGAAAATCCTTAATAATTTGCATAACCTCATCCTTACTCAAACATCTAAGGAAAATTCCTTTGTGATTTCTTCTATATAACACACTAGCTTTAATCATAAAATTAGAGCTTCTCAATTGAAGTGCTCTTCTTTACGTAGCATTAAAGTGATGAGGGCACTTACCATTTAAAATAAAATACACAATGTCATTATACCATTCATTCATGGTGATGCTCTCTATAGTGTATTGCTGACACATGATGTGAGGATTGATTTCAGCTAGAGACTTTGTCAAACCTTATCTTATAACAAGCTTCATTGGATGGATATATAAATCAAAATCCTATAATGTAGTTAGCCATTTGCCTCTCCTTTCTTCCAGTTCATTCTGCATAAACATTGTTTTGAAAACTAGGTCAGGTACTATTGCAAAAATCTATTGTGCAAAATGTAATTTCTAATCTTCTTCACAGTTTTGAAATCATATACCTGTTTATCCAGAATAGTGTATTTCAACTATCCATATTTTAGTGGTGAACTCAAGAATGCAATAGGATTTTCTGAATTATCTTCATTATTTTGAGTTAATACACTAACAAAATAATGCTTAAAATAAAATGAATAAATATAGAAAGGTTTCTTGTAATTAGGACTCACAAGCATATGTGTAGAAGATATTGCATTTTAATATCCTGAAAAGCTGCTTTAGTTTCACCAGTCCAATTAGTGTTAGCATCCTTTTTTAACATATCATTTAATGGTTTGACTATTTCAGCAAATCCTAAAATAAATTTCCTGACAAAGTTGATTTTCCTAAAAAATGATTGTAATTCTTTTTTGCTACTAGGAAGAGGGATTTTATAGCTGTCTTTGATTCTTTTACCATATATGGAAAATATCTATTTTGAGATGATGTGGCCTAAAATTTTACCTTCAGTTACTCCAAAATGCACTTTTTAGGATTTAGCGAAATGCCATGCTCTCTACCTTTTTTAATAACTTTTCTCAAATCATTAATGTGGTCAGATCTATTCTTTGACAAAACAAGAATATCATCAACATAAATAACTATGCATTTACCTATCAAAAATCTAAATACATATTTCATGGCTCTCTGAGATGTGGCACCCATGTTAAGCAATCCAAAAGGTATTCTTCTATAAGCAAAGTTACCCTACTTCATGGTAAAGGTAGTTTTAATTCTATTTTTTGGGTCAATAAGAATTTTGTTATATCCATAATAACCACCAAGAAAATACATCATCTCAAAACCATTCACCACTTGTAAAATATGATCAACGGAAGGCAAGGGGTAGTTATATTTTTGTGAGGTCTTATTGAGATTCCTAAAATCAAGACACAAAAGAATTTCACTTGGTTTCTTCCTAATTGGTACAATGTTTGTTACCCATGTAGATTGTTTGATTGGAAATATAATCTTAGCATCAAAAAATTTCTTAACCTCCTTTTGTATAAGAGGCTTTAGCAATGGGTTAACGGGTATTTATTTTTGTCTAAATGTTTTTGAATCCAACTTTAAAGGAATAGTATATGTTATGATGTTTTCATTATAAGTCTTCAGATTTTTATAGCTCAATGCTATTACATCAACATAATATTTCAAAGCTTAAATTATTCCTTCTTGTTCATTATGAGTGCAAGATTTCCTTTGAGAACCTCTTGTGAGTCTTTTCTAATCCCAAGATCAATAGAATTATAAGCATCCTATGGGAGTGAGGTTTTATTACAACTTTTACTTTTGTAATCAATATCAAAAATATTTTTGAGAGAAACTATACCTTTAGGAATCACATTGATTTTATTTGTTACCTCATGATATTCATTTTCATCTTCTTGCAATCTCTCATCCTCATCGATCACCTAATTTTCAAAAATGTTTGAATTAGTTACAAAATAAAAAATGTGTCCGTCACTTTCAAATACCTATAAATTCTTCACATTTTTAGGTATTGAAGGATAGGGTATCAATTAAATTAAAAAATTCTTTAGCTTCCTATTATCAATAGGCTTAAGAGTACCTACTGTGATAGCTAAATAACAAGCAATTCGATTGTTATTTCAAGATATCAATGAAATATTGAATCAATCAAATCCCTAACTCTATTTCTATAATGAATTAGCCTTTTATCATAACATGTGTATTGGCCTTTCACATGTTTAAAAACCAAATCTAAATATCCTAGCACTTTCAACCATTTAATAATTTTTATTTAAGGCTAACTACAAACAAAATATTAAGGCCTCATATCCTGTAGTATGACAAGTGCAAGGAAATTGTAATATATAAGCTGCTAGAGATGACTTAAATTTAGTACTTATAAATTCCACAATAGCTCCACTAAATTTTTTGGATTTATATGCATCACATTTAAGCATACAAACAATATTTTCATCCTTAATTGGATTAATAGATGGTATTTCATTTTCATATTCACCTACATCCAACTTTGTTTCCAAAGTGTGAAGAACACAAGCTTATACTGAGAGGGGGGGTGAACAGTATAAGACCTATTTTACTTTTTCCTTTATACTTCAAAATAGTAAAGCAATATACCCAAAGCAATATCAAAACAATGCATAATATCATCCACAAAGTGACACCAATTTTAACGTGGTTCACCCAGAATGCTTGGGCTACGTCCACAAAACTTTTGGAAACCTTCCCAATTACAATGTTTATGAGCCTTGGCCCA
>JAQPPZ010015429.1:0-310758 GCA_028583015.1 Wollemia nobilis
TATATATACATATATAGTCACTATTAACAATGAAATGCCTAGCCAAGTACCCCCAGACAAGGAAGAGCTAAGACCGATGTCGAAAATCAATACAAATGTGTGTCGCTCCATTAAGCTTATGAATGGGTCCTAGGCCTGAGATCCAGTCGAGATAGTCTAGCCTATCATCTAATTTTTCTTTCTTATCATTGCCTAACTCTCCCTAAAAAACCTCAGGACTTTTGGTGGAAGCTGATTGAGGCGAAGGTGGCTAGGAAGGAGGAATGTAGTTGGCTGAAGCCTTTAATAATTCCTCAGATACGGAAAACTTCGAAGAGGAGGGTGAGGAGGAAATCTGGTCCAAGTTAATGAGGCTGACGTCAATTGGAATTGGTTTAGCCAAATCGTATGGATTATGGAGCGGGGTGAATAAGTCAATAGGATTCATATTGACTTAGGGGAAGGGAAGGTGGCTTGGATGGATGCGTGGATGGAAAAATTGAATCAAAACCGATGTCGAGGCATGGTATCCTTGTAATAGTGAACGTGAAACATCAGAGCAACATTTTTTTTTTTTGTTTTTTTTTTTGTATGTACATATGTTACAATTATTGGCTTATGTGGGGATCAAGGTAGATTGCCAGGTGGATCATCTTGCTCTTGTGGAAGAAGCAAGTAGAAAATGGGATGATGTATGGGGAAAATTCGAAGGTAAAACTCTTATTGTTGGCTGATGGGGACAATGGGGTGTGATTCCTCTTTAGAATCGTCAGAAGCATTTGACATGACCTCAAATTATTCATAAATTTCATCATCGAAATCAAATATAGGATAGGAGAAATTGATGGGATCATCCTCATTTACTTCATCAATGCGAAGTTCTTGAAGGGCCTGTTCAAGAGAGGATGTTGATGGCAATGGATGTATGGAGGGCTCTTCATTATTGAGGCTAAGCTTTTTGAAGGCTTCCTCAAGAGAAGCGATGGAGTACAATGGGGTATAGCCTAATCCAGAATAATCATGGGCGCCTCTATATGGGACATCTAGGATATCATGCATTCCTTGTTCATGGGAACCTAGACCTTGACCTTGCCAATGGAACATGTTAAAGTATCTGGCTGGAAACTCTTCTACATTAGGTATATTGGCACGCCTAGGCTCTTTCGGTTCTTCGGGTGGGTTTGCCCCAATTGAGCAATCCAATCCTCCATAAATAAATTTAATGCTATTTGGAGTGGCACTCATGTTGTAGACAGCACCTATGGATAGAGAACGGTCTTTGGGACGTCCAAAATCCTTGGCTTTTGGAATGGCTAAGGGGGTGATGGTGACGTCTTGGACCACATATTCACCTATACCAGGATTGGTGATGTGGACTTTGACTTGGATTGATGAGGTGGATGGTGAAGGCTCGGATGGCTCTGAATTGGTTGTGGATGGCGAGGAGTTAAATATGTCACAATCAAAAAGTTTGACTTGTGACACATCGGTTGATGGAGTTGGATTGGATGGCGGTGTGGCGTGATGAGATGGCGGTGTGGGATGATGTGATGGAATAGAAGAAGTGGTTGTAGTGGAAGGAGTTTTTGTGATGTACGATGTGTTAATGGAAGCTTATCCGTAATTACATGTACAAGAAGAACTAGATGTTTGAGAAGGTGATGTGATGGGTATCTCCTCTATGATGGGAGCCTTAGAAGAAGATGGAGGTGGATTAGAAGAAGAAGATGGATTGAGGGATGACGTGGATGGATTCAATGATGGTGCCAAGAATAAATGGGTGGAAGGTAACATGGATTCATAAGGATTTGAAATGAAATTACAATACTTAAAAGGTTCAACATCCACGGGGATGCAATGGACTTATCCATCATGAACGTATTTCAAGCATTGGTGGAGAATTGATGGAACACATTTCATTTCCCTCATCCAAGGTCTACCAAGGAGTATATTATACGCCATGGCACCTTCCAAGATGTGAAACATGGTGTGCAATGTTATGGACCCTACTTCTATAGGTAAAACAATAGTGCCAACTGTGGTACACAAAGCATCGTTAAATGCTTTGAGGGTGAGTGATGATTTGGAAATGTGGGATGGAGGTAAGTTGAGGTGGATAAGAGCAATGGTAGTAATGATATTGATTGATGAGCCAGTATCGATTAATACTCTTTTGAATGGCTTTCTGTCTATTAAGGCCATTATGTGCAATGGAGGGTCCATCGATTCTGAACTCATTGATTTTATCTCAAAGTCATAGAAGGTGATTGATGGTTCCATGCACGTTCTAACACTCCCTACAAAATTGTTAAAGGCATTAGAGTCTTGGGATTCTAACTCAATTGACTTGAGTATTTCCATTAAAGCTTCTCTATGCCTAGGGGATTGTTGAATGAGCTCATATATAGAAATTTTGGTCGATGCCATTTTCAAACTAGTGGTTAACCGACTGGTTAAGGTTACCATTGGCCTTATTGGATGAAGGATGGGTGGATTGGATGGGTTGGATAGATTGATTGGCGGAGATGGATTTGGCGATGTTTGAATGGGAGGTGGGTTTGAAGGTTGTTGAACATTTTTTTGATTTTTCCTTTGCCCTCTAGTGACCACATGGACCGTTCCCACAAATTTTTGGTATTGTTGGACATGATTTACTTGATTAGGGGGTGCTTGTTGATTGTTACCCCCTACATTGTATTGAACCTCCCCATGGTTAGGTAGAGGTGTCTGATATATGCCCAAATTTTGATTTTGTGGAGCTAAGGGGTTATCCACATTAATGGCCCCTAAGTCTATAAGGTCTTGCACTATGTTTTTGAACATATGGCAGGAATTGATATCATGCCCATTTTGTCGATGGTATGGGAAAAACAAGTGCTCTCTATAACCCTTAGGCCTTTTGGTGGGATCATCGGGCCTAATGTCTGGCAAGGCTAATTTTTTGGTTTCATACAACCTTCTAAACAGGGATGAATATGACTCGTTTAACAGAGTGTATTGTCTTTGTGGGTGATTGAATTGGCGGCGGGTAGGTTGTTCCACAGTTGGCATTGTGTTTTGTACCATTGGTGCTTGGGTTACTGATGGGACCACATGATAGGAAATTTGTTGTTGCACCAATTTTTGAGCCACTACGGGCTGGCTCATCACCACTTGATTGACTTGGTTTGTTGTGTTAGCCATTGAGGCTTGTGTAGATTTGTTTTGGCTAGATTGATTATTTTGGTATTGGCCCTTGTTTTGCCATTCTTTCTTTTTAGGCTTAATGACACCCTCTTGGATTTTGATCTCCTCAATGACACTAGCCTATGCTAAAGCTTCTTTGAATGTTCTATAAGTGTTTAGTTGTAGCATCCAAGAGATGGGTTTTAAGCAACTCTTGGTAAAAAGTTTTATAATTTCTTCCATTGGTAGGGAGAATGGCAATTTAGTTATGACCACCCTCCAACAGTTTCCAAAGTCATAGATAGGTTCCTCATCCCATTGTTTCAAATAATAGATATCTGATAAGGACACCTTATTTTTAATATTTAGGGTGAAGCATTCCAAGAATAGATCTATCAATTGATCAAAAGTGTATATACTATGTGTGGGCAATTGATTGTACCATTCAATGGCATCTCCCCCTAATGTTTGAGGAAACGTTCGGAGCATAAGAGCATTATCATCACTAATCCAAAAACATACGTGGACAAATGAGCTCACATGTTCCTTGGGATCCTCAGTTCCCCTGAACTTGTCAAATTTTGGTATCGTAAAATCTGTCGGATATGGCGGTGATGGTACCGATGGATGGATTGGTTGATGGATCAGTTGGCTTAATGTGAGTTTTTGGCTCATTGTTCTTGATGAATTTTGCATCAACTGATCGATTTGCTTTTGCATTGCCTTAAGTCTAAGGTCTTCTGCTAGAATGTGAGGACCTTGGATTAGGTGGTGGTTGGTTGATGGGCTGGATGATGGATGTTGGGGTGTGACCAACATGGTGTTGTGGAATGAATTGGGTTGGGTATGCGGAGAATATGGATGGTTGAAGGATGGGGATGATTGATGATGATGATGGAGGAATGGATTGGATTGTTGATTGGTGGCAATGTTGATTGGTATGGTGGATGTGTGGAGTGGTGGTGGATTAGGGATGGTCACTATGGAAGATTGAGGGACCCATGCCAAATTTTTATTGATGAGTGGAGGTTGATTTGGAACTCCTTGAGTCATAGGGTTTGTGTTAACCGGTTGCTTTCCTTTTGTTCATTGTGAAAGCAATCTATTGATGAGCCCTAATGTATCCATGAGTTCTTGATTTGACCATGTGTCGAATGATGGGGTTGAGGTTGGATGAGATGATGGTTGGGTTGATGATGATGGATGATTAGACATGGTCATGTTGGCTAAGTGAGATGATGGAGGAATGGATGACATGGTGATATTGGCTAAGTGAGATGATGGAGGAATGGATGACATGGTGATATTGGCTAAGTGAGATGATGGAGGTGTGGATGATGATGGATGAGAGGACATGGGTATGGTGCAAGTTGCATTTGATGTTGCAACTTGAATATTAGGGACTTGCAAGGCAACATTGACATGCTCCTCATACAAGGGGTTGGTATAGGTGGATGTGAAATAAGTGTTTTGAACACTTGGGCTTTGGGGTGGTTGGCTTGTGGAGGAAGGCATACCATATTCATATCTCGAATTAGGATATCCTTGGGCAATGTAGGTGGTAGCCAATTCAGCTTCTTCAAAACCATCTTGGCTAAGGGGCTCTAAGACATAGTTAGAGGCCTTGTAAATGGCTTGAACTCTATCCATGTCTATGTAGGTGGTGGCTGTCTCCACATCAAGTGAATGGGACTCCTCTTGAGAGTGGGATGGATGGGCTGATCCAGACAAAGTAGTCTGAACCATATTGGATGGGGCTACTGAAGTAGCGGGCTCATGAGAATTGTTTTCCATTAAACTACTTTGGTTTATCATTTTCTTTTGTTGTCGTGTTAGCACCATAAAGTAATAAAACCAAAGATTCAAAGCTTATCTAAATCACACAAATTAACAAATTTTCCTAAAAATTTAAAGCAAAGAAAACAACCAATCCTAGGTTTCACCTTGTGTGGCTTACCTCAGGTTCATTAATTATTTTCTTCCTTTAATGTGAAGTTCCTTTTTAAAATTGTTGGTTTTGTGTGTTTTGATGTAGCCTAATCTTGTTTAATGAAAAACAAAGGCAAAAACTATGGTTGGCCAAGGCAACGAGATTCTTGTTGGTAATGACCTCCAACAAGTTTGCTCGAGGGTGGTCCTATGGTGTCTAGGGGCAGATATTTGATGGATGGAGATGAATGCCACCATCACCAAACCTCAAGCAATAGTTGGTGATGAAATCCAACTATTACTATTAAAAAGTGCAACGTGCAAGTGTGTGATTGATTTTTATTGAATATTCTTGTTTTCTATAGTGTGCAAGCAATATTAAAAATTACCAACCTCACTAATCTAAATTAGAATCCAACACAAAGACGCAAATTTCATCGATAGAGCACAGAGTACACCCTTAAAATCCTTGCCTACAAATGATAAAAATCACATGAGCACCGGAGGGTTCATCCACCTCTCTGCCAAAGGGGCCAGCCTAGGGCAGGATTACTTTATGCTTCTAAATGTTGTTCCTATTTAGATATGCAAGTTTGAAATAATTTTTAACCCTAAAATGCAACTCTAAGATGCTTTTCTGTTTTATATGCACTCAAAAAATGCAGACAAATCACCTAGACTTGCAATTTCAAAACAAGAAGTATATTTTGTATCATAAATCACACATAAACCCTAGATGTAACTTGCTACAAATTCTTTCCCATATTCCTTAATGTGAACACAAAAATAGTGAAAAACAACAGTAGGAAACAAAATACGTAAATTGCTAAATGGCAACCTAGGGTTACAAAACTTACTTGGAAGCCTCAACTCTGCTTCAAATTAATGCTAGGCATAGTCGGGCACCTACACAGGCATAGGAGAGCACCTGCGTAACATGGAAGGATGCCTACGTAATGTGGAAGAGTGCCTACGTGATCTCTGGAACTACTGCAGAATGCTTCAGAAACCCTAGCGATGAATGCGATGACTTTTACGTTTTCTGAAAATCCTGCAACAAATAACAATAATAGTAAATTAGCAAGGTAGATCTATCAAATAATGAAACCCTTGTGGGGTCCCACCATGATCGCCATTTGTAGATGCAAGAACACGACACTTAAAATAAAATAGCAAAAATCAAATAATGTAGTGAGACACAAATATTGCACAAAAGAATGTATATTCAATAAGGTGGGGGGAGCCGATAAACTCCTTTATTACAATCCTTGTTCAGTACAACTATTTGATACAATAGATTACAATGATGTTGGGGTTCTTCGAAACCCTAGCTAGTAGCAATGGAAGTGTCTTCAGATTTGGGTGTGCTCTTGATCCCAACAAGTTGAGTGGGCTTCGAATATCCAAGATTGGGCCACTCCAGCTTCAACAACCATCAAATAAAATGTAGAACTTGCAGATCTGCATACACAAAATAAAACAAAGAGAGTTAGTAATACCTATGAGGGCTCGAGAGTGTGAGGCCCTCAAACATTAATAAAACCCTAGTTTACTAATAAAATAAAAGAGCATGCAGAATCAAAAAATTACTAAATAAAATACACACAAATAATATTTACCTTGCTATTGACCAATTATTGCAGATGGTGTTTCAGATCTGTTGATGCAGCAGCTTCAAAATGCAGTTCATTGATGACGACAGGCTCGAACGTGAGCTTCACAGGCTCTAGTTCACACCTAGGACTATGGTAGGCTCTAGAGAGCACCTGGAAAGCTCTACAATGAGCTTGGAAGGCTTTGGCATGCACCTACAGATAGGGCAGGCTCTGGAGAGTGCTTGGCAGGCTCTGTAGCGAGCTTTGCAAGCTCGGAACAGTGCTTGCAGGGTAGGGTAAATCTACAAAAATAGATCAAGGGGGATGGCGATGGAGGTGGCATATGGAGGATGGTTGTGGTGGTGAGGGAGGATGGATGGATGGCGGCTGGAATAGAAGAAGTATTATTGGTGGACTAGGGCTTCAGATCTTTAAGATTCTATGCTAGGGCTTCACCAATAATCTCTTCAGAATGCAAAGTCTAATGTCCAAGTTTAGAGGGTTCCAGTTCTAGGGTTTGGGCATTTGCAAATGCCCCTACTTATAATCCAACCTTAGGGTTTTCTTAGGGTTTTAGCCTTACACTTTTGATCGTGTGGCTAAGATTAAATTAGATCCTAAGGTTGAGATTACTTTTTGCATGTGACATGGATTAATGAAAATGGAGGGTGTAGATTGAATCTGATCGGACGGTTGAGGTTAATTGAGTTTATTTATATATATTTTATAATAAATATATTAAAATATAATAAAATATTATATAAAATATAAAATATTATAAAATAATGTTAAAATAACCCCAATTAGGCTAGGAAATGGCGAGAAGGTGGATTTGGGCCAAATAATTGGTGGGAAGGTGGAATGGAAGACAAGTGGGTGGTGGAATGGTTAGGATGGAGGTTTAGTGGTTGTAATTTGGTGTCTATAAATGTTATCTATTATGATTATATATTCTAGCAAGGGAGGTTTAAACCATGAACCTCCAAGTCTCAATGTCTAATTAAAGTATATTCTAGACATAAGGGAAGAGGTGACTCTAAAAACATTAGGTGATTCCTTTGCTTTTAGACATTGTTTGCAATTCAAATGTATTTCTTCTTGTATACATTTCACACCAGCACACATCATGTTGACATAGGAAAATGTTATTCCCATTTATTATAGGGAATATTCCCTTAAATTTAAGTTTCAATTTTTACATCTTGGAGGAAAAGAGCAAAATTTCAAAATGGAAAAAAGGGCACCCATAAGAAAAATGAAAAAAAAAAAACATTGAAGTAAGATCCTTCTAAAATTTCACAAGGATCCAATAAATGTTAATGGTTTCTTTGTATCTATCATGCTTTTCCCTAGATAAACTTTTTTTCAAGTGCAACTAATCAAGAAATCTTCTAATACCTTTATAGAAAATATATTATCAAACCATTTTAACAACTTTTTCAAGTGACTCGAAGGCCTTTGTCATGCATAGATGCCTACAAATGATGTCTTTGGTACTAGGGATATATGAAAAAATATTTAATCTCTTATTTTATTCTTTCATGGAAACAAATTAGTCCATCATCTCATTTCTACTACTATTTGACATACAATACTAAAAGAAAAAAGGAAAAGGATTTTTGAAAAAAATCATAAAAGACAAATGAATTTTTAAATTCATGAGAAACTCAATCCTAAATTTAGGGCATCTATTTGATTAGACATTAAAATTAAAAAATATTGAGTTGTAATAAGAGGAATAAAAGATCCTATCAATGAAAATTTATCTTAGAGTAAATCTATTGAATCCAATGAGACCCTTACAATCGAAATCTACCTAGGGTTTTATTAGAAAATACTTTTTTCAATATTATCAACTTATAAAAAATCTTTTGGATGCTCCCAATTTCAAGTTACATTTATGTCAAAATAAAGTAGCTATCGTTTAGGTTTAAAATAATAAAATATTACAAATATTGTTTTCAAGGTTTACAAGGGCCCGAAGAGCTTATACATATAATACAATACAAACCCATCATGGTCTCAAGTGAATATTAATCACCAAATATTTCAACATTGGGAAGGTAAATACAATAATAGTTAGTCACTTGGACATAGACATTTCAACTCTTACAATGATTTGAGTTTGATAATATTAAAGAGTATATTGCTAGCTTCAAGGCATTAAGAATATATACCATATATTTTGAGGTCACAAAGAAAACTATTTTGAATGTGTTTAAAAATTATTGTCAATATCTCTTATTCATTTCAAATGGTTCAATTAGTGATTCATGGTACACGTTTGTTATTTATGAAGCATAAGATTCTAACCCTTAATGAAATCTTCTCTCTTCAAGTTATTTCTAATGTAGCTCTAAAGAAGTAGAAAGAATCTCCTCATGGCCAAGACCATAAAAGTGCTCTCAAATGTATTGATATGAATATATTGTTGAATAATATTACATAATTTGATAATGTGTTAAATTACCCCCATGATACATTTTTATATTTGTAAATATTAGATTAGGGTGTGAGTTATTAGATTATAGAGTGTGAATTATATTTCCATTAAGTATGTATCAATGTATAATATGAGTCCAGGTGTAATGTAATTAAGTGTGCAAGTGTGTAACATGTGATAGTGTGTAATGTGTCATATAAGAAAGTCAAGAGTCATGTGTATGAGTCAAGTATATAAGTGAAGATACACATGATATGTGTCAATATGTAAACTGAAGAAACATGAGAGGTTTGTCATGTATGAAGAATAGTAAAGTACTCATGTGGAATCAATTTGTGTTTATTGTTTTTTATTTTTCTTTTTCTTTTTTTGTTTAAAGCCATGTATATGTACATATAAACTATTACCTTTAACAATAGAATGCCTAGCCAAGTACCCCTAGACAAGGAAGAGCTAAGACCAGTGTCGAAAATTAATACAAATACGTGTCGCTCCATTAACCTTGCAAATGGGTACTAGGCCTAAGAGTCGGTCGGGATAGTCTAGGTTGTCATCTAATTCTTCTTGCTTATCATTGCTTAACTTTGCCTGAAAGACCTCAGAATTACTGGCCAAATATGGTGAGGGTGAAGGTGAGGATGAAGGAGGAATGTAGCATGTCGAATCCCTTAGCAATTCCTCGGATATGATGAACTCCGAGAAGGAGGGTGAAGAGGAAATTTGGTCCAAGTCCATGAGGCTGATGTCAATTGGAATTGGATTAGCTAAATCATATGGATTGCAGAGCGAGGTGAATAAGTCAATAGGATTCATATTGACTTAGGGGAAGGGAAGGTGGCTTGGATATATGTGGGGATGGAACAATTGAATAGGAACCGATGTCGAGGTTGGGTATCCCTGTAATAGTGAACATGAAACATTAGAGCAATTTTTTTTTTGGAGTATGTACATATGTTACAATTCTTGGCTTATGCGGGGATCAAGGTGAATTACCATGTGGATCGTCTTGCTATTGTGGGAGAAGCAAGTGGAAAATGGGATGATGGATGAGGAAAATTCATAGGTAAAACTCTTCCTATTGGGTTATGGGGACAATGGGGTGTGATTCCTCTTCAGAATCGTCAGAATCATTTGACATGACCTCAAATTCTTGTTAAATTTCATCATCAGAATAAAATACAGGACAGGATAAATTGATGGGATCATACTTGTTTACTTCATCAATGCAAATTTCTTGAAGGGCCTATTCAAGATAGGGTGTTGATGGCAATGGATGTATGTAGGGCTCTTCATTATTGAGGCTAATATTTTTGAAGGCTTGCTCAAGAGAAGCGGTGGAGGACAATGGGGTATGGCCTAATCCAAAATGATCATAGGATCCTCTATATGGGACATCTAGGATATCATGCATTCCTTGTTCATGGGAACCTATACCTTGACCTTGCCAATGGAACATGTTAAAGAATCTAGCTGGAAACTCTTCTACGTTAGGTATATTAGCATGTCTAGGCTATTTCGGTTCTTCGGGTGGGTTTTCCCCAGTTGAGCAATCCAATCCTCCATAAAAAAAATTAATTTTATTTGGAGTGGCATTCATGTCATAGAAAACACCTATGGATAGATAACGGTCTTTGGGACGTCCAAAATCCTTGGCTATTGGAATGGGTAAGGGGATTATGGTGACGTCTTGGACCACATATTCATCTATACCAGGATTGGTGATGTGGAATTTGACTTGGGTTGATGAGGTGGATGGTGAAGGCTCATATGGCTCTGGATTGGTTGTGGATGGTGAGGAGTTAAATATGTCGCAATCAAAAATTTTGATTTGTGACACATCGACTTATGGAGTTGGATTGGATGGCGGCGTGGTGTGATGAGATGGCAGTGTGGGATGATGTGATGGAATAGAAGAAGTGGTTGTAGTGGAAGGAGTTTTTGTGATGTACGATGTGTTAACAGAAGCTTGTCCATAATTACATGTACAAGAAGAATTGGATGTTTGAGAAGGTGATGTGATGGGTAGCTCCTCTATGATGGGAGCCTTAGAAGAAGATGAAGGTGGATTAGCAGAAGAAGATGGATTGAGGGATGACATGGATGGATTCGATGATGGTGCCAAGAATAAATGGGTGCAAGGTAACATGGATTCATAAGGATTTGAAATGAAATTACAATACTTAAAAGGTTCAACATCCACGGGGATGCAATGGACTTGTCCATCATGAATGTATTTCAAGCATTGGTGGAGAATTGATGGAATACATTTCATTTCCCTCATCCAAGGTCTACCAAGTAGTATATTATATGCCATGGAACCTTCCAAGATATGAAACATGTTGTGCAACGTTCTGGCCCCTACTTCTATAGGTAAAACAATAGTGCCAAATGTGGTACACAAAGTATCGTTAAATGCTTTGAGGGTGAGTGATGATTTAGAAATGTGGGATGGAGGTAAGTTGAGGTGGATAAGAGTAGTGGTAGTAATGATATTGATTGATGAGTTGATATCTATTAATACTATTTTGAATGGATTTTTGTCTATTAAGGCCATTATGTGCAATGGAGGGTCCATTGATTTTGAACTCATTTATTTTATCTAAAAGTCATAGAAGGTGATTGATGGTTCCATGCACGTTCTAACACTCCCTACAAAATTGTTAAAGGCATTAGAGTCTTGGGATTCTAACTCAATTGACTTGAGTATTTCCATTAAATATTCTCTATGCCTAGGGGATTTTTAAATGAGCTCATATACAGAAAGTTTGGTTGATGCCATTTTCAAACTAGTGGTTAACCGGCTGGTTAAGGTTATCATTGGCCTTATTGGATTAAGGATGAGTGGATTGGATGGGTTGGATAGATTGACTAGCGGAGATGGATTTGGCGATGTTTGAGTGGGAGGCAGATTTGAAGGTTTTTGAACATTTTGTTGATTTTACCTTTGCCCTCTAGTGACCACATGGACCGTTCCCACAAATTTTTGGTATTGTTGGACATGATTTACTTGATTAGGGGGTTCTTGTTTATTTTTACCCCCTACATTGTATTTAACCTCCCCATGGTTAGGTAGAGGTGTCTGATATATGACCAAATTTTAATTTTGTGGAGCTAAGGGGTTATCCACGTTAATGGCCCCTAAGTCTATAAGGTCTTGCACTATGTTTTTGAACATATGGCAGGAATTGATATCATGCCCATTTTGTCAATGGTATGGGAAAAATAAGTGCTCTCTATAACCCTTAGGCCTTTTGGTGGGATCATCGAGCATAATGTATGGCAAGGCTAATTTGTTGGTTTCATACAACCTTCTAAATAGGGATGAATACAACTCGTTTAACGAAGTGTATTATCTTTGTGGATGATTGAATTGGCGGCGGGTAGGTTGTTCCATAGTTGGCGTTGTGTTTTGTACCATTGGTGCTTGGGTTACTTATGGGACCCCATGATAGGATATTTGTTGTTGCACCAGTTTTTTAACCACTACAGGCTGGCTCATCACCACTTGATTGACTTGATTTGTTGTGTTAGCCATTGAGGCTTGTGTAGATTTGTTTTGGCCAGATTGATTTTTTTGGTATTGGCCCTTGTTTTGCCATTCTTTCTTTTTAGGCTTAATGACACCCTCTTGGATTTTTATCTCCTCAATGACATTAGACTATACTAAAGATTCTTAGAATGTTCTATAAGTGTTTAGTTGTAGCATCCAAGAGGTGGGTTTTAAGCAACTCTTGATAAAAAGTTTTATGATTTATTCCATTGGTAGGGAGAATGGCAATTTAGTTATGACCTCCCTCTAATGGTTTCCAAAGTCATAGTTAGGTTCCTCATCCCATTGTTTCAAATAATAGATATCAGATAAGGACACCTTCTTTTTAATATTTAGGGCGAAGCGTTCCAAGAATATATTTATCAATTGATCAAAAGTGTATATACTATGTGTGGGAAATTGATTGTATTATTCAATGGCATCTTCCCCTAATGTTTGAGGAAAATTTCAAAGCATAAGATCATTATCATCACTAATCCAAAAATATACGTCGACAAATGAGCTCACATGTTCCTTGGGATCTTCAGTTCCCCTGAACTTGTCAAATTTTGGTATCATAAAATCTGTCGGATATGGCGGTGATGGTACCGATGGATGGATTGGTTGATGTATCAGTTGGCTTAATGTGAGTTTTTGGCTCATTGTTCTTGATAAATTTTGCATCAACTGATCGATTTGCTTTTACATTGCTTGAAGTCTAAGGTCTTCTACTGGAATGTGAGGACCCTATATTATGTGGTGATTGGTTTATGGGCTAGATGATGGATGTTGGGGTGTGACCAACATGGTTTTGTGTAAATAATTGGGTTGGGTATGTGGAGAATATGGATGGTTGAAGGATGGGGATGTTTGATGATGATGATGGACGAATGGATTGGATTGTTGATTGGTGGTAATGTTGATTGGTATGGTGGATGTGTGGAGTGGTGGTGGATTAGGGATGGTCACTATGGAATATTGAGGGACCCATACCGAATTTGATTGATTAGTGGATGTTGATTTATAACTCCTTGATTCATATGGTTTGTGTTAACCGGTTTCTTTCCTTTTGTTCATTGTGAAAGCAATCTATTGATGAGCCCTAATGTGTTCGTGAGTTCCTGATTTGACCATGTGTCAAATTATGGGGTTGAGTTTGGATGAGATGATGGTTGGGCTGATGATGATGGATGATAAGACATGGTCATGTTGGCTAAGTGAGATGATGGAGGAATGGATGACATGGTTATATTGGCTAAGTGAGATGATGGAGGAATGGATGACATGGTGATATTGGCTAAGTGAGATGATGGAGGTGTGGATGATGATGTATGATAGGACATGGATATAGTGCAAGTTGCATTTGATGTTGCAACTTGAATATTAGGGACTTGTGAGGCAACATTGACATGCTCCTCATACAAGGGGTTGGTATAGGTGTATGTGAAATAAGTGTTTTGAACACTTGGGCTTTGGGGTGGTTGGCTTGTGGAGGAAGGTATACCATATTTATATCTTGAATTAGGATATCCTTGGGCAATGTAGGTGGTATCCAATTCAGCTTCTTCGAAAACATCTTGGCTAAGGGGCTCAAAGACATAGTTAGAGGCCTTGTAAATGGCCTGAACTCTATCCATGTCTATGTAGGTGGTGGCTATCTCCACATCAAGTTAATGGGACTCCTCTTAAGAGTGGGATGGAGGCTGATCTAGACAAAGTAGTTTGAACCATATTGGATGGGGCTACTGAAGTAGTGGGCTCATGAGAATTGTTTTCCATTAAACTACTTTGGTTTATCATTTTCTTTTGTTGTGGTGTTAGAACCATAAAGTAATAAAACCAAAGATTCAAAGCTTATATAAATCACACAAATTAACAAATTTTCCTAAAAATTTAAAGCAAATAAAACAACCAATCCTAGGTTTCACCTTGTGTGTCTTACCTCAGGTTCATTAATTATTTTCTTCCTTTAATGTGAAGTTCCTTTTTAAAATTGTTGGATTTGTGTGTTTTGATGTAGCCTAATCTTGTTTAATGAAAACAAAGGCAAAAACTATGGTTGGCCAAGGCAACGAGATTCTTGTTGGTAATGACCTCCGAAAAGTTTTCTCGGGGGTGGTCCTATGGTTTCTAGGGGTAGAGATTTGATGGATGGAGATGAGTGCCACCATCACCAAACCTCAAGCAATAGTTGATGATGAAATCCAACTATTACTGTTAAAAAGTGCAACGTGCAAGTGTGTGATTTATTTTTATTGAATATTTTTGTTTTCTATAGTGTGAAGCAATATTAAAAATTACCAAACTCACTAATATAAATTATAATCTAACACAAAGATGCAAATTTCATCTATAGAGCGTAGAGTACACCCTTAAAATCCTTGCCTAAAAATGATAAAAATCACATGAGCACCGGAGGATTCATCTACCTCTCTGCCAAAGGTGCCATCCTAGGGCAGGATTAACTTATGGTTCTAAATGATGTTCCTATTTAGATATGCAAGTTTAAAATAATTTTTAAACCTAAAATGCAACTCTAAGATGCTTTTATGTTTTATATGCACTCAAAAATGCAAACAAATCACCTAGACTTGCAATTTCAGAACAAGAAGTATATTTTGTATCATAAATCACACACAAACCCTAGATGTAACTTGCTATAAATTCTTTCCCATATTCCTTAATGTGAACACAAAAATAGTGAAAAACAACAGCAGGAAATAGAATACGTAAATTGCTAAATGACAACATAAGGTTACAAAACTTACTTGGAAGCCTCAAATTTGCTTCAAATTAATTCCAGGTGTAGTCGAGCGCCTACACAGGCACAGTAGAGCACTTGCATAATGTGGAAGGATGCCTGCATAATGTGGAAGAGCACTTGTGCGATATCTAGAACTGTTGTAGAATGCTTCAGAAACCCTAGTGATGAATGTGGTGACTTTTACATTTTTTGAAAATCCTACAATAAACAACAATAATAGTAAATTAGCAAGGTAGATCTATCAAATAATGAAACCCTTGTGGGGTCCCACCGTGATCACCATTTGTAGATGCAAGAAAATGACACTTAAAATAAAATAGAAGAAATCAAATAATGCAGTGAGACACAAAGATTGCACAAAAGAATGTATATTCAATAAGGTGGGGAGAGCCGATAAAATCTTTTATTACAATCCTTGTTAAGTACAAATATTTGATGCAATAGATTACAATGATGTTGGGGTTCTCCAAAACCCTAGCTAGTAGAAATGTAAGTGTCTTCAGATTCGAGTGTGCTCTTGATCCCAACAAGTTGAGTGGGCTTTGAATATCCAATATTGGGCCACTCCAGCTTCAATAGCCATCAAATAAAATGTAGAACTTGCATATTTGCATACACAAAATAAAACAAAGAGAGTTAGTAATATCTGTGAGGGCTCCATAGTGTAAGGCCCTCAAACATTAATAAAACCCTAGTTTACTAATAAAATAAAAGAGCATGCAAAATCAACAAATTACTAAATAAAATACACACAAATAAGATTTACCTTGCTATTACCTTGCTATTGACCAGTTATTGCAGATGGTGTTTCAGATCTATTGATGCAACAACTTTAGAATGTAGTTCATTGATGATGGCAAGCTCGAACGTAAGCTTCACAGGCTCTATTGCATACCTGGGACTGTGGCAGGATTTAGAGAGCACCTGGCAAGCTCTGCAGTGAGCTTGGCAGGCTTTGAAATGCACCTGCAAATAGGGTAGGCTCTGGAGAGCGCTTGGTAGGCTCTACAGTGAGCTTTACAAGCTCAGAACAATGTCTGTAGGGTAGGGTAAATCTACAGAAATAGATTAGGTGGGATGGCAACAGAGGCGATGGATGGAGGATGGCTATGGTGGTGAGGGAGGATGGATCGATGGTGGCTAGAATAGCAAAAGTATTATTGGTAGACTAGGGCTTCAGATCTTCGAGATTCTATGCTAGGGCTTCACCAATAATCTCTTCAGAATGCAAAGTATAATGTCCAAGTTCAGAGGGTTCTAGTTCTAGTTCTAGTTCTAGGGTTTGGGCATTTGCAAATGCCCCTACTTATAATCCAACCTTAGGATTTTCTTAGGGTTTTAGCCTTACACTTTTGATCATGTGGCTAATATTAAATTAGATCCTAAGGTTGAGATTATTTTTTGCATGTGACATGGATTAATGAAAATGGAGGGTGTAGATTGAATCTAATCGAACGACTAAGGTTAATTGAGTTTATTTATATATATTTTATAATAAATATATTAAAATTTAATAAAATATTATATAAAATATAAAATATTATAAAATAATGTTAAAATAACCCCAATTAGGCTAGGAAATGGTAGGAAGGTGGATTTGGGCCAAATAATTGGCGGGAAGGTGGAATGGAAGACAAGTGGGTGGTGGAATGGTTAGGATGGAGGTTTAGTGGCTGTAATTTGGTGTCTACAGAAGTTATCTATTATGATTATATATTCTAGCAAGGGAGGTTTAAATCATGAACCTCCAAGTCTCAATGTCTAATTAAAGTATATACTAGACATAAGGGAAGAGGTGACTCTAAAAACATAATGTGATTCCTTTGCTTTTAGACCTTGTTTGCAATTCAAATGTATTTCTTCTTGTATACATTTGACACCAACACACATCATGTTGACATAGGAAAATGTTATTCCCATTTATTATAGGGAATATTCCCTAGAATATTTCTTAAATTTAAGTTTTGATTTTTACATCTTGGAGGAAAAGAGCAAAATTTCAAAATGGAAAAAATGGCACCCATAAGAAAAATGAAAAAAAAAACATTGAACTAAGATCCTTCTAAAATTTCACAAGGATCCTATAAATGTTAATGGTTTCTTTGTATCTATCATGCTTTCCCTTAGATAAACTTTTTTTCAAGTAAAACTAATCAATAAATATTCTAATACCTTTATAACAAATATATTATCAAACCATTTTAACAACTTTTTCAAGTGACTCGAAGGCCTTTGTCATGCATAGATGCCTACAAATGATGTATTTGGTACTAGGGATATATGAAAAAATATTTAATATCTTATTTTATTCTTTCATGGAAACAAATTAGTCCATCATCTCATTTCTACTACTATTGGACATACAATACTAAAAGAAAAAAAGGAAAGGATTTTTGAAAAAAATCATAAAAGACAAATGAGTTTTTTAATTCATGAGAAACTCAATCCTAAATTTAGGGCATCTATTTGATTAGACATTAAAATTAAAAAGGATTGAGTGGTAATAAGACGAATAAAATATCCTATCAATGAAAAATTATCTTAGAGTAAATCTATTGAATCCAATGAGACCCTTACAATCGAAATCTACCTAGGGTTTTATTAGAAAATACTTTTTTCAATATTATCAACTTATAAAAAATCTTTTGGATACTCCCAATTTCAAGTTATATTTATGTCAACATCAAGTAGCTATCGTTTAGGTTTTAAATTATAAAATATTACAAATATTGTTTTCAAGGTTTACAAGGGCCCGAAGAGCTTATACATATAATACAATACAAACCCATCATGGCCTCAAGTGAATATTAATCACCAAATATTTCAACATTGGGAAGGTAAATACAATAGTAGTTAGTCACTTGGACATAGACATTTCAACTCTTACAATGATTTGAGTTTGATAATATTAAAGAGCATATTGCTAGCTTCAAGGCATTAAGAATAGATACCATATATTTTGAGGTCACAAAGAAAACTATTTCGAATGTGTTTAAAAATTATCGTCAATATCTCTTATTCATTTCAAATGGTTCAATTAGTGATTCATGGTACACATTTGTTATTTATGAAGCATACGATTCTAACCCTTAATGAACTCTTCTCTCTTCAAGTTATTTCTAAAATAGCTCTAAAGAAGTAGAATGACTCTCCTCATGGCCAAGACCATAAAAGTGCTCTCAAATATATTGATATGAATATATTGTTGAATAATATTACATAATTTGATAATGTGTTAAAGTACCCCCATGGTACATTTGTATATTTGTAAATATTATATTAGGGTGTGAGTTATTAGATTATAGAGTGCGATTTATATTTCCATTAAGTATGTATCAATGTATAAGATGAGTCCAGGTGTAATGTAATTAAGTGTGCAAGTGTGTAACATGTGAGAGTGTGCAATGTGTCATTTAATAAAGTGAAGAGTCATGTGTATGAGTCAAGTATATAAGTGAATATACACATGATATGTGTCAATATGTAAACTAAAGAGACATTAGAGTTTGTCATGTATGAAGAATAGTAAAGGATTCATCTCCCATATATGTGAGGCCAAAAAAATTCAAAGTATTGAAAGATTATGTAAGGGTATATTACGGAGTAGGGTTATGCATAAGGGATTGGACCCAAAATGTAATTGTAAAAAAATGGTGAATCCTAATCGAAATCAAGGTGAATCCTAAGAAAATTAAATCAATCATCTTCACACCAAAATTTGGGCGTATTTGAAGCTCTGAAAACTAAGGTAATCTTTGGGATTAATTTTAACCTATTAAATCACCTTATAACTTCATAAAAACACCACCATTAAATCAAACTTGAAAAGTGATTTCCAACAAGTACAAGTATTCCTATTTTTGGATATATATTGTGGAAAATTGACCCTAAGCAAAAATTATTTCCAAAAAGTTTAGGCGAATGGACCAACATCGAGGGTCCTCATATTCACCAATTTCCAATTTAGGAAATCCTAATATTTGCCAATTTACGAATATTCACCACTGTGCACAACCCTGTTATGAAGATAAATCTCCACGTATTATATAAAAAAATAATACTCATATAAATATTTAATAAAAACAATAGATCTTGCATATTTGAAAAATAATATTGTATGTTTATTTTTGCATATTATTGTTATTTCATGAATCTTATATTCATTGATATTGATTAGATTGATTGAATGGTCTAATATTAAGTTTTATTAAGCTCCTGTATATTGGGGCCTATCATTTAATTTGGATAAAATTCCATCAATTGTATCAGAGCCACACATCCTCACTCTATATCAAAATAAATTCTAGTGTGAATTTAATTGATAGTGCATCGAGGAGAAGATAAAATAAAGGGTTTATTTCACCCTAAATTTAAGGGAAATTTTGAGTTGATAATAGCACCCAAGATTCTAGAGAAGAGAAATTTTTAATGAAAGCCAAATTTAGGAAGACAAACATCAAATAAGTTGAGTGTTTTTGGAAGCCAAGCTAAAATATAGTGAAGAAACTGGTGAAAGCATGGAGAAGCCAAACTATGGTAAAGCCTAAAGATAAAAAATAAGAACTATTTCATGGACCATAAACAAGAAAGAACAGTGCTAGGCTATAAGCTAAAATTTTATGTAAATGTAGTGAAAAATCTAAAGTACTCATGTGGAATCAATATTGAATATTTCTATGAGCAAGATAAATTATTGAGTGCCTATGCAAGTTGAGGTAGAATTTAAAGAATAGAAAAGCAAACGTAAAATTAGTGAACACTAAAGCATTATCATTGAGAAGCATCATGTTTGAAGATCAAATATAGATTGAAGGACATTGAAGCACTAAGGAGATGGAATTCAAAATGCCAAATACTGAGAAGTCAATTGAGAGCAATATTGATTGTGCTTGAAGAGGAAAAGTCTCATATTCGACTGCAAAGGAGAAGATCATAGTTTGAAAAAATTATACATGAGAAACATGAGTGAATGAATGAACTCTTCAGCTAATTATTCCATTTTTAAAGTGGACATTAAGGTCTCTTTTTTAGTCACATCAGCCTACTTCATATAAGAGGATGGGTAAGAGGATTGGTTTCCAGTTAACATAATTTGGTTTAAAAACCTTACCACAAAAATCAATTTCTTTTTTTGGTTGATTTCCCAAAATAATATCCTTACAATTAAAATCTCCATAAAAGAGGTTTTCCCACTCTAAATTCTTAATAGATACAACCTATGTGAAGTAACCTAGGAGAATTTCAACCACTTATTTCTTAAATTTCCATTTTCCCTAAATGTTTTCTCTCTTCTCCTTATAAGCCTTGACATTGTTTAGATCTTGCCCAATAACATTTTTCATATTTTTGCATGCAATGAATCTCCCTTTTCTTAGTCCTAAGCTCAAAATATTTTGGTCTTTATATATGACTCATTACTTTTGGAAATTTGGAATGAAATAAATAATTGAGTTTTCCAAAACATAAAAAAGGATCCCAAGTTGGTGGAAATAAGAATTTCCAATATTCTAAAAGAAAATGTTTTAATAATGTCCTTCCATGATGAGAAGTGGTCTAAAGGTGAATCCATCAATGTTGCCTTTTTAGGGCTTCAAGGAAGTGAAGCCTTCCCACCCCTTCCTTTGTCTCCCCCCCATTCCTTAGTCACATGAGACCCTTTGCCTCAAGGATAGATAAAAATAAACTTTTATGGGGCTACCAAAGGTAATATGAGCAATTATAATGTTGGAGAGCTTATAATAAATGATAAATGAAATATCCTCTTAGCCTATGATGATAATTTAGGGGTTCAATCAAGATTTTTTGCTAAAGTGATAACTCTTTTTCAAATAGTTATGCTTCTAGAAAATTTGCACCCTAAAGGGTGATTATTTAAGGGGAACATTTTTTCATTATCAAGATTTCCAAAGGAATCTAACCTCCAAAATGAAACATTGAAGGCTTAATGGAAGAAGTCAATATTTATCAACAAAATATGGAGAGCCTTTAGTTCAATCATGTATTCAAATAAGGGAATAGGAAAGCTTATTTGTTGGTGAACATGGACATTCTTTAGAACTCCCTCCATATTTAGGTTGATATATTCTCCAAAGAGCTTTTACTTTTGAATGTTATTACCTAAATATGTTGAGTTTCCCCCCTATCCACTAGGCTTTGAGCAGTTGGAAGCACCCTTTCTCTCACTTGGTAAGAGAGATTTTAGTAAGGATCACATTTCCATTTGCTTTTACATTTACTTTGTTATTCGATGAGGGTCCTTTTCTCTTACTTATTTTAATTTTTATAATTTTTACACCCCTTTCCCCTTAGTGGTGTTTATGACATGTCAATCATCGGTAAGGAAATTCAAATTGGGAATTTTAACCTAATTTTTTTTAATTCAGTCTGAGGAATATCTTGTTGTCATCCTCTATTGCCTTGTCAAGACCTATATTCTGAATCACATGTGGGACTTGAAATTCATGTTTTCCAATTTCAATAGTGTAATAGAGGCGAAACCTCAACAAACAAGAATTATGAAATTCCTCCTTGGAGTCCCCCTTCATGGTAGTTCCAAGTAGTAATCTTGTTGACCTAAAGTCCTCATGAAATCCCTACACAGAATGAAAATTATGACAACAATGCTAATGGAGGAGGTGGTAAACCATTTGGAGGACTTCCAAAAAAAATGTGGTGAGTCCTAGTTCTAGTAAGTTGTGGCTTACTTGGTAGTTTTTTTGTTTGGATGGGTGTTTAGTTTCCCCCCTCTCTCTATTCCTTTTTCCTTTGCACTTCCACTCTCGTTTGGACATGGGGACTATTGGTTTTTTCTTCCCCTCTTTGGATCTCCTCTTCTTTGTTATTTTTCTACATGTGGTAGATTTAGGTTTAATCCTAGCTCTTAGGAGAAATTCCTCTTCCTTTCTTCTCATTATTTTATTGTATATTCTTCTCTACTATTTGTAGAAGGTTTGGGAGTCCTTTCAACATCCATTTTTTATGTATAATAAAACAATGTTGCATACCTAGATTAATCATTCACCCTGACTTGAATGAAGTGCCCTAACATGGTTAAAGCACTTAGACATATTTGACGAGGTTGAAAAAGACAAAGTATGGATATAAAAAGGATGTAAGGTTTGTCATTTAATTTCTGGGTGAAAATTATTTCAATTTATTGAGTGCATAATTTTAGGAGTCATAAGGAGCTAATTTTATAAAGTCATTTGAATAATGCTTTAGGATAAATAAGGTTAATATAAACATTGATAAAAAAAATAATTGAAATGGAGAGATAAGGATTATTTTAATATTGATTAATGAATAAAAGAATGAAGCTAAAGTAAAAAATGATAAAATATAAAGTTTGATCAAGATTTATGAATGCAAAATTAATTATTATTACAATTGAAATTTGAAAAGTTAATTGATTTGAATATTAATAAAGATTAAAGATTTAATTTTTTTTTATATTGATTTTTTGAACACATTGATTGAAGAAATTATTGATTTTTTGTTTTAAAATTTTGGAGAAATAAGGATTTCCACATCAAAGGATTTCACTATGCAAGAAATTATTATAAATGTCTTTTCATAAGATAGTGAAGAGATGTTAAAAAATCTAAAATTCTATACTCAAAATATGATGGATAATTTTGATGAGAAAAATGATATACTAGACAACTTGAAGAAAAAAATGTCTTCAATTCTCAAAACTATAAAAGATGAAAATTTTACAACATTTGTCAACTATCTTCATGAAAACCTCTTTGGAACATGGTGGAATTCTCAAATTCTATTATATTACTTACTTATGTAGGCATAGTGATGTACATGTCATTAGTTACTTTTAAGCTTTATCATCAAAAAAGAAAAGAAAGAAAAACTAAAATGATAAATGCCAATTGTGATACAATTGATTTGAATGAAGATGAGGAATGTCCAAAATATGAACACAATAATATGTTGATGAATTTAACATATGCTGAATATGTTGTATTTAATATGGAATATTTAAATTCCAATATTCATAGAATATATTATTGTGATGACTTGCTAATTCATTATATAGAAGTCATACAAGCAACCATACCATGATTGAATATAAAGATAATAAGATCAAAGAAGAAGAGCAAAGCAAAGAACTAAAGAAAGAATACAATTAAAAGGGCAATTTAGTCCAATAAATTTAAGAGACAAAAGAAGTTGAAAAAGAATTTAGAGCCCTTACATAGATGAAGATCAAATTGAAGAGTATGAAAATGAAGATCATCCAAAAATTCCTAATGAAACTAATGTTTCAGATAATAAAATAAAAGTAGAAAAAAACAAGACTACAAAATAGAGGAAAAGAGAAAATTGAAATGCAAATCATTCCAAAATTGTAAACTTTGTAAGAGAACCAAACAAAAAATAGACCATGAAAATAAAATTCAAGTACTCTATGGATGGATCAAGAAATAAAACGAGAATATAATCATCTATATGTTAAAATGTTTTATGGTCACAAAGAAATTCTAATAAATACTACAATAAAAAATTTAGTAGATCAATGCCAAAATCTCAAGTAGTTCTAGAGTTAAAGCAAAAGGACAAAGACTAGAATTAGATATTGAAGACTAGATTCTTCAAAACCAAATAATGTAATACAATGACATGCTAGAGAATATTCCATTATTTGATAATGTGTTAATGTACCCCTATGTTACATTTTTATATTTGTAAATACTAGATTAGGATTGAGTTATTAGATTAGAGAGTGTGATTTATATTTCCCTTACGTATATGTCAATGTGTAGGATGAGTCCAAGTGTCATGTAATAAAGTGTGTAATATGTGAGAATGTGCAATGCGTCATATAAGTAAGTCACTTCATGTGTGTATGTGTCAAGTATACAAGTGAAGAGACACGTGATATGTATCAAGATGTAAATTAAAGAAACATGAGAGATCATATGTGAAGAATAGGAAATGATGCATCTCCTAAATATGTGAGGATAGCAATAGTAAATGTATTTAAAACTTATGTAAAGTTATTTTATGGACACAAATATTTATATATTTTATAAATGAAGAATACTCATGTGAGTAATGAAGAAATACAAGAGATATTATATATTTGACAATAATATTGTAAGTTATTTTTTGCATATTATTTTTATTTAACGAATGTTATATTTATTGATATTAATTAGATTGGTCGAATGCTCTAATATTGAGTTTGATTAATATCCTAGGTATTGGGACCTATGATTTAACATGGCTAAAAGTTCATCAGATCATGTGTTTTATGGA
This sequence comes from Wollemia nobilis, assembly GCA_028583015.1. Taxonomy (NCBI): domain Eukaryota; kingdom Viridiplantae; phylum Streptophyta; class Pinopsida; order Araucariales; family Araucariaceae; genus Wollemia; species Wollemia nobilis. The sequence goes on from JAQPPZ010015429.1 coordinate 24,678, forward strand.
TAAGTCAAATCCTTCAAAGAAGATAAAAAATACTTTAAAACTATGTAAGGAAAAAGGTCATCTTATCAAGAATTTTCTTATGATATAAAAGAATATTAAAGTGTAGTGTAAGAAGTTTAGATATAATATAGTCTTTCTATAGGATAACAAGTTATATTCCAATGGGTTATCTTTTTATAAAATTTAATTTATGTGGTAGAGATTCCAATATAGAGGTATATATTTATTGTCTTCTCTCCTTGTACACTGAATTTAGATTATGTAAGTGTTGAGATGTGTAGTCTATTCTTTTTTGGCAAATCCAATATTTCATAATATAATTTATTGGATAATCCTATGGGATAACATTGTGTGGTATGATATGGAGTTTATTGTATAAGCTTATAGGTCTATATATCATATTGGAACATAAAGCTTTGTAATTCTACATAATAACATACTGATTAAATATTTCTTAGGACTAAGATAATTACTATAGGTATTTATATACCTCTTCCATTGATCCATTACATCAATTTATGATAAATTAGTTATATTTTGCATGGGTAACCTAAAATAATCCTCTCATATTTGTATTTTTTTTTTTTTAAATCTCTCTATTCCTATTTAACTATATGATTTGAATAATATATGTTTCTTATTATTCTAGAAACTATTATGAGCTCTAACAAATATAATGTATATTGTGCATTTTTCTAGTTGTTTATAGCTCTTGTTGTTCATTAGATAAAGGACCCTTAGGATTTTCACTTAAGATAAGTCTCAAGGACATTGAAGTTGGAGGAAACAAGGCATAGATAATATATGAACTTATCAATGTATAAGTATGCACTTTTATTGTATGCTCATTGCATTTTCTCCCTATAGATATGCACGAGTAGATTGAATAGAAATGCAACTATTTTCTAAAATATTTAATATTAAAAGCAAAAATAACCAACCATAACTATCAATTAGCAAAATCAAAATGATTATAAAGTAAGCTTATAAACCATGCTATGGCTCATTATCTCTTCCATATGCTTTATATAAACTTACAGGATTTAAATATCAAAGACATCTCACTATTACAAATTGACACAAGTTGTATCACTATTCAAATTAGAACACCACTATGCTAAATAATATAAATCATAATGTAAACTAGAAAACATTATACCAAATACAAAATGACTAATAAATCTAACTAGGAGAACACATATCAAGGATTGTAATGTTTTTTAATAGTTGCTTAGTTAATATCTTTTCCTTTTTATAGTTATGAGTATTTAATTATTTTAAAGTTGAATTTATTTCTCTCTCTCTCTCTCTCTCTCTCTCTCTATATATATATATATATATATATATATATATATATATATATATATATATATAATTCTATTTCTAATTAAAAATAAAATATATTAACTAACAAATAAATTATATATATATATATATATATATATATATATATAATTTATTTATTTTTTAGTAAAATTATATATAATCCCTAAGATAGTTGGAGCAAAGGATTTCAAATATTACAAACCCATTAGCTTGTGTAACACCTTATATAAGATCTTGATGAAGGTTCTTGCTAATAGGTTTAATTAAATCTTGCCTACCCTAGTTAATAAATCCTAGAGTAGTTTTGTGGTAGGGAGACAAATATTAGATGGAATTATAGCAGTTCATGAATTGATTTACTTTACAGATAAAAGTGGGAGACATAGATATTCCTTAAACTTGACGAATAAGGTATATGATAGGGTGTCTTGGGATTTCCTTTTAAAATTGTTGACTAAATTTGGGTTTGATCAAAGGTGGATCAACCCAGTTAAGGCATGAATTTCTTCTATGAAATTCTCTATCATTATTAATGGGTCTCGTGCTGACTATTATATAAGTTGTAGAGGCATATGCCAAGGTGATACACTATCTCCATATCACTTTATTTTGATGGCTAAAGCACTAGGAAGGTCTATTAAGGCAAAGGCTGTGATTGAAGGTTTGATATCTCACCATCAATTTATAGATGAAACTCTTTTTTCTATTCTTACCTATGTCCCTTAGGCCAAAATTATAAAGGAAATTCTTCTATCCTTTGAAAAGGTAGTAGGTCAACAAATATTTTTTTGAAGAGTAATATCTTTCTGAATCCTCCTCCCTCTAGGTAGAGGAATATTACTCATATCCTAGGGTGCGAGATTGTAGTTTTTCTAACTCTCTATATTGGAATACCATTATTTAAATAAAGTATCAAGGAGAACCTTTGGGATCCAATAGTGGAAAGAGTCCAAAAGAATATTATTGTATGGAAATAAAACCTCCTCAGTCAATCAAGACTTTGCTAGTTTAACAACTCCTTAAACCATCCCTACTTATTTCATATCTCTCTTTAGAATTTCTAATAAAATTTTACAAAAAATTGAACACATCCAAAAATATTTTCTATGGTCAGGCTCAGAAAAAAGGAATAAATTACATCTGGTATCTTGGAAGCAAGTTTGTAGTAGGAACAAACATAGAGGTTTGGGTCTTAGGAATATGCTCCAAATGAATAAATCTCTCTTGGAAAAGCAAGGTTGGAAGCTAACGGACTAGGATAATGTGGTTTGGTTCCACATTCTAATGGAAAAATATATGCATCGAAGAGAAAAAAAATTTGGACCCTCTTCCACCCTCAGGATCCACTTTTGGGAGAGCATGCTAAAGTCAAGTCCTACAATTATGAGGGGATGCAAATGAAATATGGGAAGTGGGAAAAGGATTGAGTTCTAGAAATATCCTTGGCTTCTATATTGACCCCTTTCCCTATACCCAAATTTGGCTAGTGTGGAGCCTAAAATTAGAATCATCTTTGGGTCAAAAATAACTAACTTTATTGAATCCTTGAATGGAAACAAGAAATGGAAAACCTTGGTAACTTCTAACTTCTATCAGGCTAAGAAGGAGGCTTGGAATTTTATTTTTGATAAGTTGAAATTTTAGGTCATCAAGAGTGGGGATGAGGACGATACATTTTTTTGGAAGGGTGAAAAACATGGTCCCTTCTTAGTAAAGCTTGCCTATGCTATTTTGGATGCTAACTACCAGTATTGGTTCCCCTATTTTAAAATATGGTTCAAGGGTCTTACTCCTAATATTAATGTCTTATTTTGGCTTGTTATCTAGAACAAGATCCTAACTTTAGAAAACCTTTATAAAATGGGTATGTACCTACCTAATAGATGTTATTTATGTGGATCTTGTGTTGATTTCTCTAACCATATTTATTTCAATGCTCCTTCTTATTAGATGTATTGAGATCTTGGGAGTCTATTAGGTTACCCCAAACCTTCTATCAAATTTTTGTATTCAATGGGTTCCCCCCTTCTTTGCTCCTAGATTGATTTTTTTTTTATCTTTAGCCTACCTCATTTTTTTGGAGTACTTGGAAGAAAAGAAAAAACAAGGCTTTCAAGAATTCTAAAAGGGACGTGGTTATAATTTATTCTAGAACCATCTTAAGTGTGGTGGAGAATATCTTTAGCCTTCTTCTTCTTTTTTATGGAAAACATCCCAAAAGGGATGCCACTTTCGGGTAAGACCCAAGGAGGCAGGGGTATCCATTCCACCAAAAATGCCCAGGACTCGGACCTGGCCTACCACCTTTGACATACTCAAGGAGCAAACAAACACACAAAACCAATTTAAAAATAAGTAAATAACAACAAAAAATAAAATAAAATAAAATAAAAAACATGCTCCTTGAGTGTGTCAAAAACAAAAGCACAACCAAACACACACACAATAAGATAAAAGAAACCACAACACGAACCACATAGAAAAACACAAGAACCACATAACAAAACACAAACAAGACAAAAACAACAGAACACTACAAAGACATAACCCAAAAAAAACATGAAAAATAAACACAACCAAAACCTAAAATATTAAAAAAAAAATAAAAATAAAAATAAAAAACAACCAACAATAGACAATAAACAAAAACAAAAAACATAGAAAACACTCACACAAAAAACATGAATTAACACAAACAAAGAGAAACACAAGAACAAGAACGACAAAAACACAAGAACAATAACAAAAAACATAAAAAAAACACAAAACAACAAAAACACAAGAACAACAAAAAACAACACAAAGAACACAAAAACAAAACAAAACAAAAGAACACACACACCTTAAAAAACTAAACAAAAAAACAAAAAAGAAAAAAGAAAAAAATTGAACATAACAATGACCTATCTAGACCAGAAGACTATTAAGGCAAGAAACAACAAAGGAAACAAAAGAAAGAAAAGAGTGAGCTAGGGAACTAAAAAAACCTGAATGAACCAAAGAGAAGCAAAAAAAGCAAGAAGAAACTAGGTACCTTTAGAACTGGAGCCATCCAAAGAAATGATAGAAAGAAGAGCTTCCCTAATTTGTGAAGCCCACCATCTAGGAGGGTGGCCATAACAAGTAAGATCACCTTTGTCCAAAGCCCAATTAGCTAAAGCATCAACACTCTTGTTTTGATCTCTGACCACATGATTGTAATCAACTTTCAAAAATCCCATCTGGATTAATTGAATCTTCTCAATAATTCTTTTTATTCTCCAATCAACCTTATGATTCTTGGAAGGAGTCTTCAAAATATTAATCATAAGTTGAGAGTCGGACTCAACTAACACCTTTTCCCATCCAACCTTAGTAGCCTCCTGAAGGCCTCTGAGGATACCATACCCCTCAACAAGGTTATTGGAAAGAATACCCAAATTCTCAGCAAAAGTAAAAACCAGGGAGCCATCTGAAAGTCTACCAATTCCTCCCACACTGGATTTTCCAGGGTTCCCTCTAGAGGCTCCATCAGTATTGACTTTTCCAAAATCCTTAGGAGGAGGTTGCCAATTTCTTGTCCTATCCATCTTACTAATACTCACATTCCCTTTAAGTTGGTTGCCCTTAGAAGATTTAATCTTCAATATTTGCATCACTTGATCCCATATTTGGTGGGAGTTTTGGGGGTGATTAAGGAGTTGATGGACTGATTCAACTAAGTTGGCTATGGTATTTTGCCAAATATAGTGAATATCCTTCCTATCTTGATTAAAAATTTGGTTGTTCCTTTCAATCCAAATATTCCAAAGAAGAATGGTAGAACCCATCCAAACTAACTGCCTAATAAAATGATCAACACCCTCTTGATTAGGCCAATCCCTCCAAAGTTGTTCAAAAGTAAAAAAATTGGACCACTGTAAGCCAAGTAAAGTGGCCATTCTCCTCCATAGCTCAGAGGCTAAAGTACACTCAATAAAAATATGGTTGAGATTTTCTACATTCTCTTCACACATCTCACATCTAAAAGGGCCATGAAAACCATGCTTCATAAGTTGCTCACCAGTAAGCACCCTACGATGCAATAAAATCCAATTAAAGAACCTCACCTTAGGCCAGAGATTTTGAGCCCACAATTGAGAAAATATGTCAGAAGAATGGTTGGGATTATTATGGCATAAGGTCAAATAACCTTGAGCAACTGAATACTCACCCTTAGTAGTGTTGTTCCATCCAAAACAATCTTTTTCATGGGACCAAGAGAGATATCTCATATGAAGGATGCCTTGGATATCTTGTCTTTGCCTTTCTAGGATTTGAATAGGCCAATCCTCAATAGGGATCCAATATCTACCAACCTTTGAATTACCAGTATGGTACCGACAATAATTAGCCACCTTTATCCAATTAGCTCGGTGAAGCTCCTCCATCCAAGGCCTCCAATCGGGAAACTGAGTTATCAAAGGCTTGTGACCATCCCAAGAATCTATCCAAAAATTTACCTGTTGACCATTATGAATGATCCAAAATAAATTTTTCTTTATCAAATCCTCACCAGTATTAAGAACTGCTAAAATGGGAGAACCTTTGGTAGGAAGTTGATAGCGAACAAGGTCTTCAAGACTTTTGTTCTCAACATATTTAGCATGGAGATTATTGGCCCAAAGAGCATTGGGGTTATGCAACATCCTCCAATATAATTTAGCAGCTAAAGATTTGTTGTTATTAATAGAAGACCGGAATCCTAACCCCCCTTTATTCTTAGGAAGACATAAAGTGTCCCATTTCACCAAGGCCCATTTTCTTTTCTCCTTAGTACCACTCCAAAGGAAACGATGACTGATTTGATCCAATTCTCGAAGAACAACCTTTGGAATATTCAACACGGAAGATACATAAATAGGAATAGCTTGAAGGACTGATTTTACCAAGGTGATTCTACCCCCATAAGAAAGCCACCTGTTGGTCCACTTTCCAATTTTCTTCTTGACTTTGTCCAACAACCAATTCCAATATTTATTTTTCTGCCTTTGAATATTTATGGGAATACCTAAATAAGTGATTGGAAGGGAGGTCTTCTTATATCTTAATTTATCCAAGACCATGGATTCCTTTCTAGCAGAGCAGTGAAAGAAAATAACTTTAGATTTGTCTTCATTGATCAACTGCCTAGTAGCCTTAGAAAAATAGCTAATGATTTGCTTAATATTAGAAGCTTCCTTAACTGTAGCTTTACCTAAAAGAGTAGAGTCATCCACAAATTGAAGATGAGAGATAGGTCTAGCTCCATGAGCAATGGTAACTCCCTCAAGGGTTTTTTTTCCCTCTTTTTGGTTATAGTCCTACCCAAGCATTCAACAAGAATGATGAATAAATAAGGGGATAGCGGGTCACCTTGCCTAATACCTCTGGAAGCTGGGAATGACTAAGAAGGCCTGCCATTGATAAGAACTAAGTAGGAAACTAAAGAGATACATCCCATAATCCAATCCATCCAATCCTTAGAGAAACCAAATTGCCTCAAAACTTTGATAAGGAAGTGCCAATCCACTCTGTCATAAGCTTTGGATAAGTCTAACCGAATGAACATGGAAGGAGATTTTTGCATATCCATGGAATGGATGACTTCTTGAGCAAGAACTATCTCATATACTATTTGATGCCCTTCCACATAACCCCATTGCTCTGGGAAAATAATCTTATGTAAAAGAGGCTTCAACATTTCTTCCATGATTTTAGTAATGATTTTGAGAAGAACATTACATAAAACAATAGGTCTAAAAGCTGAGATATGATCAACCTCTTGAGATTTTGGAACAAGAGTAATATAAGTTTTATTGATAACCTTAAAAATTTCTTTGGCTTTCTTGGCTTCTTCCACCACCTCTAATAAATCAACATTAAGGATATCCCAGAACTCTTGGTAGAACTCAATGGGAAAACCATCAGGACTCGGGGTTTTCCCTTTTTGCATTTTAAAAACTACATGTTGAAGCTCATTGATAGTAACAAGAGCAATCAAAATAGAGTTCTCCTCATAAGTGATAAGAGAAGGGATTGCTTGAAGAACATTTTTTTGAGAAGCTGAGTCAAGAGGAGTAGCAGAAAAAATATTGGAAAAGTAATCAACACCAATAGAGTTCATGCCATCCCAAGTATAAACAACATCTCCAAAATATGATTTCAGGGAAGAAATAAAGTTGTGAGATCTTCGAGATAGAAGAGATTTGTGGAAGAAATTTGTGTTTTGATCTCCTTCTTTGAGCCATTGAATTCTAGATTTTTGCTTCCATAATTTTTCTTCTCTTTTTTCCCATTCCTCTAACTAAGTTATGAGTTTAATTTCATCTGCACTCCTCTTCTCTGTGAGGCCATCTAAATGTATTTTCTTATTCAAATTTTCATGAATAATAACTTCATGTTTTTTATGAACATCCCCAAACTCTTTCCAGTCCCAAGTCTTGATTTTGGATTTAATGTATTGTAGTCTTTTGGCAAAAAAAAACATCTTAGTCCAATGCCTAGGTTTATATTCCTTCCACCATTGTTGCACATGGGGTCTAAAGGAAATGTCTCTAAGCCACATTAATTAAAAATGAAAAGGAGAGAAACTCACATTGGTTTTCCATATTTCCACCATGACTGGACAATAATCCATGGTCACATTCCTAAAGTGAATATCTTTAGCCTTCAATGGGACTTGAATAGTGGTTGATAAAAGAAGGAGAGTTTGGATTTGAAGCTAGTTTTCCAATGTAGGTCAAGCGTTAATGAGCAGGCAGTGGTTAACTTAATATCCCAAACCAAATGGGAACCACCTCCACCAGGATGGATCAAATTTAACTTTTATGGGGCATATAAAGGTAATATTAGGATGTGTTTAGAAATTATAGAGGTGGGATTATCTTGGCATTCTCTAAGAATTTGGATTTCTAGACCTACCATGTCATGAAGGCTAGAGCTCTTTACTATGGAATGACTCTTTTGGGGTCTCTGGACTATAGAAAGGTGATTATTGAAGGAGAATTCCTAAAAATTATTAATGTTATTAAAGTATCTTAATCCTCTAGTTAGAAAATAGCTAATATGATTTTAGAAACCAAAATAATAATCCAAACTTGGGAGGAAGTCCAAATTAATCATATATTAAGAGAAGGAAATGGGTCTACAGATTTATTGGAAAACCTTGGTTTGCTCCAAAATGGAACCACTATGTGGAGGAAGGACTTTCTCCAAGGTCTATTGTAGTTGGAGAGTGATTCTTGAGATGATGTTAATAATTGATGTAGTAATAGTTTTGTTTAGGAGTGTGATTTATTCTTCCCTTATCAATTAGGATATCATTGCAAAATTAATATTTGATTCTTATAGTCTGTGTGATAGGGGAAGCTCCTCATATTATCAAAATTTATTTATTTTTGAATTCTATATTTTTGGTGCCAAACTCTTATAGGGATGGACTCCTAACCAAAAGTGGTATGGTTCAGGTGGCAATTATTGATAGGTTTTGAGGTAGGGTGGTGTTTTAATTGGTGGCTAAGATCATGTGCTAGTAATTTATACAAATAACATGGACCATGCATAGACATTATCACCAAATTAATTTCACTTTAATATCCCTATTTCATGAAAAAGTAAGCCTTTTTAGATGGGAATCCTTGCTTTTTTCAATTAACAAAAGACAATATGGTAATCATTGGCCTAGATGGTTTTTTGGAAGCCATATAAACCCCTTGGCCTTTCTTGGCATGCATGATTTGAAGTGGTTGTTTAGAATATGGAGAGGCCCTATTGGTTTACACATTTGAATGTCAAGTGGCCATAAAATCCTATAGTTAACGTTGAAAATTGGATCTAATATTCATAGAGATGGGTGCAATGATTGTAGGGGATTCTAATTATTTCAAAGGACATATGGTATGCTTCTCTTTTTTGTTACACATTCTTCTTTTTTATGATACTTTTTAAACGTGAAGTGGCAGTACCTCAAGGCTTCTGGTACTGATGTTGGCTTAGATTGGGATGAGAGCCCTATTATCCTATTTCTAGGAAAGAGCAAGCTCTTAAATTTACCTATTTTCAATAAGATCCTAGTTTTCCCAAGTTGGATTAATTTTAGTAGTGGGGTATTGTTTTTAATATTTTTAGGTGAAGGTTAGCTATCTTCCAACGGTCTCTTGAGGCTTCTAAATTCATAGGTGGAGCTTTCATCATTTTGTGTTTTTCTCCTCCAAGCTCTATTGGTTGCTCTATATCTCAATTATCCAAAGAGTGTAATATATGGGTGGTATTTTGGACTATGGAGGGGATAGTCCTTCAGCCAAATTCACTTGAAGTTAAGGATGATGTAAGGAAGACATTGAGTAAAGGTGGTCTTATGTAATTTTTATTGAAATTCCATGGTTTTAATAGAGAAATATCAAAACAAATGCCCATTCATGGAAGAATGGGATGGAGAAAATGGACGGTATTGAGTTTGAAATCTTAATTATCTTAGTTGTGGTGTGATGGGCCTGCCTTTAGATGGTGTATGCCACAATAGGAAAAATAATTCCTTGGGAAGAGAAATCAGGTACTTTTTGGGGGAGGATGAGGTCTTGTTATATATCCAAAATGATTTCCAAAGGAAAGTTCTCAAGGCTCCATGGGATAGGGTTGCTTTGGTAATTATGGAGTACTTCACATTAGGTGAGAGTAAATATATCCTACGGAGTTATCATTTCATGTTCCTAAATCAACTTTGATGCAAGAGAGTGTTTAACATACCTTCATTTTTATTTAAGTCTTTGGAGAAGTCTAAGTTGCAATTTAAAGGTAGGAAGATTACTAATCCAATCCATTAGGGCCTGGATTTGTTAATTTTTTAACACACAAAAATCAAGGAGGTCTCAAGGAGGTTGTACCTAATCTAACAACCCTTCAATCAGAGGTCTCTACTACTGATAATTCCCTAACTTTATCTCACTGTAAGTCAAACAAGCCTTAGGCAATGGAAGATAATCTAGTTAGTCCTCTAATATATTAGAGAAAAATAAAGGAAACTCTGAAGGATACAAGAGAAGCCTTAGATTTACCATTGGAAACTAGGGATGGAATAGAAAGTGCAAGGTGGTCCAAGTGCCTCTTCGCTAAGTTGGTCAAGTCTAAGAAGACCCCAATTTTAGTTGAGAACTCATATTTAGAGGAAAATGTTCTCTATATATTTTGACTTACTCCTTATTTTCAAGTGTGTATAAGTCAAATTTTTAGATTTACTAAGGGTTCACTTGAACTATGATAGTCAAACCAATTTGGAAAACTTAAATAACTATGGTACTGAATGGAAGTGAAACCTTAGGATATGCAAATATAAATTCAATCATTTAAGTTAGTCAAAAACTAACTAGTGGAAATTCAAACAAAATAATGTTTTCTTTATTTTCATTTTTGATCAAATATTACAATGCACTCTAGAATTTTCCAATTAGAGGTTATGGTGCAATGGCAAAAGAAGTCATCCAAAAACACCAGAACCTAAAACTCCGTTATGTTGGAGGAGAAAAAGAACAATGAAACCTCGCATATAAGTCCATAAATCCCCCAAATCTCACCAGACTCATCTCTAACATGAGAATTAGGGAACTCCACCAAGTATGCTCTGGAATCCCAAGAATCACCACCACATGCAGCTTCACCAACATCCCTAAGCAACCCGACTCCTCAAAAAAGTATGCACCGGCCACCCGGGTGGTGGTTGAAAGAAATAATGAGTGTTAAGCTATTTAAATTGGGAACTGACCACTATGTCATGAATGTGGTATTAAAACTTATAAGAAAACTAGAGTGTAGTTTTGCAATAGTTATTTGGAGCACAGAAAACCGCGTATGTGAAACTGGTGTAAACCAAATACCGAAGATAGAAGTAAGATACAAAATTTATGGTAATTCTACCATATGATAATAAAGTCAATATGAGTACATAACAATCATACCATGCAATAGACGCATTTTGCCAAAATAGAAGTAAGGTACAAAATCACCCATTGGAGTCATTGAAGGGTCGACTATGAGATGTGATACAAATTAAGGGAAAGACATGTGGGTTATGATGATGTGTTTTATGCACATCAAAAGAAGATTACTCCCTTGGGAATTAGAGGAGAACCCAATAACTCAATTTGATGGATCTGTGAATCTACAAAAATAAATGGACCTCAAAATACTATCCAACAAATGAAATTGAGGTAAAACTCCAACATCATAGAATGGAGTAAATAGTGTAGAATTTATCTCAGTTTCAGATATAGAAATAACCTAAGTACTATTCCTGGTAGTGAATATCATGTTGCTCACATTAGGGTTTACCCTATTAGTACTAATGATCTCAAGGATGGATATCATAGTGTGTCTTGTAATTATCTTATTCCTACTAGCCGATTTGTTGGTACATACTCTTTGAGTATGGCTTCTAAAAATGTCAGAACAGGTAGCGGTAATCCTACGAAAACATCAAAAATTTGAACACTAAAGATCATTAGGGAAAGATATCCTTTGAGGACAATATTTTAGAATACCAAGAATAGACTAGATGCGAGCGACTGGCAATGGTTGAAAGAATTAGGATTTAAGGGAGCGGATCGATTAGAGCCAATTCATAATGAGATAAAAATTGTTTCGAATGAAATATTGAAGCTCATTCTTCAAACCATGCATTTATTTATGAAATTTTAATTTATTTTTATTTTTATTTTAGTCGTCGAAATTTAAAAAAAAATATACAAAAGGAAGGCTTAGAAAAATAAAAATAAAATTCATAAAATGGACCAGAAAGTCAAAAATTTTTAAAAAACAATATAGTTAGTATGATGTCGCTCTAGAAGGGATAGAAGAAGCTGTAGGAGTGACGACGAATTTCTCTGCGTCTTCCAAATTTTTTCGTCCAGGCAAGGTCTGCTGCGGTGACAGCGAAAATCCAAGGGCCAGTAGAGGCATTTCTCCCGCGTGATTCGGATGAGTGTCGAGGGGCACAACCATGACGACACGGGGCGAGGAGGCAGACGGGCCTAAGTCTGCATGTGGTGCAGAGGCGAGCGGCCCGCCTTCGGGCACGGGCCCTAATTTGTTGACCGAGGAGTCGGGTGTTTTGTATGACATCACCAACAATCTCGGGAGCACTAATGGAACCAGGGTTTCAACCTCAAGCGGAGGCCATGGGGAAAAATATCATTTGCAGAGCTACTCCAGAACAAGCAAAAATCGAAACCTAACCCTGTCTTCGAATTCGTCACATAGGGTTGCGATGTCATATGCCCCAAAAGCCTCATGGAAGATTTCGAATCACGCGATTCTTACTCCCTGGTAGGGAAGTTCATAGGAGGTCGACCAGATATGGATTCGATCCACAGATGGGCAGCAACCAAATGGAAAATAAGGGGAAATATGGAACTGTCGGCCATGACCCGAGGATTTTTCATGATTCAACTCAATTCAGCAGAGGACGCAGAACACATTTTATCCGGGGGACCATGGTTTTTCGGTAGAAGAAGTCTATTTTTAAAAAAATGGCAGCCAAATTTTGACCCAAATTCCTAGAATATCAATTTCGCTCCGCTCTGGGTGAGGCTCCCGAATCTCCCAGCCCATTTCTTCTATGAAGACGCTTTGCGAGGGTTAGCTAAAGCCATCGGGGATCTCGTGGCCATCGACCCAGCCACCCGAGCGAGAACGCGGTTAACCCAGGCACGCATCTACGTCAATGTAAACTTGGAAAGTCATCTCCCGGAGCACCTGAACCTCATCTATGGAGACTTCAAATGGAGGCAACCGTTGATCTACGAAAACAAACTGACATTCTACCCTGAATGCCAGACCCAAGGTCATTTGCAGTCCTAGTGTCCCAAGACCCAAACCAAGAGCGTGGACAACCAGGCCGAGGACCACTAGAAGTAGACTTACAAACGAGTCCCATAAAAATGTGCTTCGAGCGCCGGACATCAAGCCACAATGCGGGTGAACTTTCCTCCTCCAAAGGCAAGTGATTTTGTTACTGTTGCTAATAAATTTGATGCGCTTAAAGATTTTGGTATTTTTGAAGATGTTGAGGAGGGTGAAATCCCTGTTGATTCAAACCTAGACCCTAATCCTGATCATGCCCAATGCCCTAGACCCAGGTCTTCCCAGACCCACAAGGTTGTCTCTCAGTCGAACCAACCACCCAGCTCCCCCCTCCCCCGTTCCCCCTGTAGCTCACCCCTGAGATTCCCTACCCAGGCGCCCACCCCTCAAGGTTCTCCTCCCCCGGAGTCCAGATCTCTAGCCTCGCCCACTTTTTACGATCCTGTGGACTCTGACAGCGAAGACCTGGATCAACCTTCCCCCGAGAAACGGAATCCCAAACAAACTCGCAGCTTCAGGAAATCTCAGATGGATGTAGGCGGGGAAAGGAAAAAAGGTAGACCATCAGAAGCAGATACAAGAATCAGGGACACTGCAGAAGACATAGCGAATGGAACTCAGAAAACCCTTTTCCAAGAGACCGGAATGAGCACCAAGGAAGAAGCCCGGAGAACCAAACCCCCTACGCAGCAAGGAAAGGGGGGCAAAAAAATCCCCAAAAGTTCTAAATGAGAGTCCTCTCTTGGAATGCAAGAGGACTAAATGGGGCAGCCAAGCAGAGAGTGGCTGCAACCATGAGAAGAGAACATAACCCAACTATTTTTTTCATTCAAGAAACTAAACTCAATGATCAATGGTCACCCAGGGTGGCAAAAAAGATCTGGAAAAACTGTGAGTGCATTCATTCCCCGACGTCCGGTACAGCTGGAGGCCTGTTATGCATGTGGAACCCCACTATAGTGAAAGGCAACTTCATTTCAGGGCAGGAAAGACTGAGTAATATTCTTTTTCAGGATCTCAGCTCCCAGGTTTCCTGGGTAATGACTAATGTCTACGCCCCAAATTCCCCTCAGGGCAGAATAGCTCTATGGAACCTGCTCACGCGGATGAGGCAAGCCTTTGATGGAATTCCCTGGGTTTTAGTAGGGGATTTCAACTCTCCTCTATACGGTTCTGATAAAAGGGGAGGAACCATGCTTTCCCACAGGGACACAAATGATCTCAAACATTTCATAGATTCTAATGCCCTCATGGACGTTCAGCTTCAAGGCTCTCTTTTCACATGGAGCAACAGGAGGAAAGGAAGCAGTCTTATTCAAGAGCGCCTTGACCGTGTGTTTTTATCCTAGGAAGCCCTCCCCATTTTTGGGGATGCTAGCTTGATAGGTCTCCCCAAGATTGGGTCTGACCACAGCCCTCTATTGATGGAAATGGGCACCAAATCCCAGTTCAAAACCCCTTTCAGATTTGAGTCCATGTGGACCCAACATCCCGACCTCCGTGATCAGATTGCGCTTTGGTGGAAGAGGAAATTCCTAGGGTCAGCCACCAACCAATTCATGCAGAAACTCAGATTCATCAAGAGTAATCTGAGGATCTGGAATAAGACAACTTTTGGGAATATTTTTGAAGCAAAGAATAAGGTCAAGTCTAGAATCAGCCAGATTGAGGACAATTTCCAGAAGGGTACAGGCAATGACCAACTCCGTCTTGAAGAACAACAATTGTTGGCTGACTATCACAACATCCTCAACAAGGAGGAAACTTTTTGGCGACAAAAATCCTGCCAGTTGTGGCTCAAGGAGGGGGACTCCAATACGAAGTTCTTCCATATATCCACTTTAAGGCATAGGGGTTCAAGCAGGATAAAAAATTTGGCCAGGCAAGATGGGTCTGTCACCTCAGACATCCTTCAGATCAGGGAAGAAGCAGTGCGTCACTTCAGAAACCTCCTTGCCTCCTCCCCGACCCAGTCCTAGAATGCCATGGAGACCCTTCTGGACAACATTCCCCCCATCATTTCCCAGGAATCCAACCTTTTCCTCCTCAGCCCTCTGTCCCATAAAGAAATCCACCAAGCTCTCTTCTCCATGAACCCAGACAAAGCCCCTGGGCCTGACGGTTTCCCGCCTAGATTTTTCCAAACCTACTGGGACATAGTTGGCTCTGATCTATGCAATTCTGTCAGGGAAATGCAGTCTACCAAAACCATCCCCAGAGATGTCAATTCCACTTTCTTGGCTTTGATCCCTAAAGGTGAGAATCCCCAGTCCCTCTCAGACTACCATCCCATTAGCCTGTGTAATGTCACCTATAAAATCCTCTCTAAGGCCTTGGCTAACCGGTTGACTAGCATTCTCCCCTCTATCATCGACCCCTGCTAGGGCAACACTATCAAAGGCCGCAATATCCTTGATGGAGTAATTACCATCCATGAGCTGATTCATTCCACCCACATTTCCAAATTTGCTGCCCTCTTCCTCAAGCTAGACATGAACAAAGCTTTTGATAGAGTCAACAGGGAATTTCTTACCCAAATCCTTCTCAGGTTTGGCTTCCATGAATCTTGGGTAAATATTATTTATAAGTGCATTTCATCCTCTTGGTTTTTGGTGATGGTGAATGGGTCTGTTGTTGGGTACTTCCCCAGCCTCAGGGGTCTCAGACAGGGTGATCCATTGTCCCCCATTCTTTTCATCATTCTGGTAGAGAGGTTAGGCAGAGCTATCAAGAAGGCGTGCTCCGACAACTTAATTTTAGGCATCAAGGCTGCCACTGGTCTCATGTCGTCTACCCACCAACAATTTGTGGATGATACCCTGTTGGCCACCAAAGCAGCAGTTTTCGATGCCAAAGGTATCAAAACCATTCTCAACCTCTACGAAGAGGCAGCTGGGCAGAAAGTCAACTATGTAAAAAGCAAGTTGTTTTTCATCAATACCCCCCAAGAGACAACGCAAGATCACTCGTATTTTGGGTTGTTCCATCGCAGACTTCCCGACCACCTATTTGGGTTTACCCATGTTTAAAGGAAGACCCCTCAAAGACATGTGGAGGAATGTCACCGACAGGATTCATAAAAGGCTTTCGGGATGGAAAGGTGCTCTCCTTTCCAGTGCTAGGAAGGCAACCCTGGTCAAGGCTGTGCTACAGAGCATTCCCACATTTTTCTTGTCTGTCTTCAAAATCCCAGCGGTAGTGGGTGAAACCATTGAAAAAATTCAGAAGCAGTTTCTATGGTCAGGGAGTGACAATCAGAAGAAGTTCCATTTGGTGGCCTGGGACAAGGTCTGCTCCCCCAAGGACCAGGGAGGCCTAGGGATGAGGCGCATCAATGTCTCTAATTTAGCCCTTCTAGCTAAGCAAGCTTGGAAGGTCGTCACCAATGCTAATCTCGAATGGGTGGATATAGTCAAGAGAAAATATCTCCAGCAGCAATATTTCCTCTAGATGGACATCCCTCGCAATTGTTCTCACTTTTGGAAGTCCATAACCCTCACCCAAAATCTCTTGCATCAGGGTTCCTGGTGGCAGCTGGGAGATGGCAAAGATATCAACTTCTGGGAAGATGCCTGGGCCAGAAAAGACCCCCTCATAAAAGATCAGAGGTTGGCTGTAATAAAACACCTGACAGATAACAAGTATGGGACTCACGTAGCAGACTTCATCACCTCTAACCAGGGTGTCAAAATGTGGAAGAATGTGCAGTTCAGACTCAGGAACGAATCTATCATCAACGCAGTGACAGAGATCCAAGCGATCATGAGGGCAAATTTTGTCCCCCAATCCCAGATCAAAGATCAGCACTGCTGGAAAGGCACGGTTGAGGGTAATTTTTCTATCAAATCCACAACCCAGTTCATTGAGAGTAGTACCAGGGAAGTCAACCTTAACAACGGTCAGATTTTAGCAAGAATTTTATGGCTTAAAGCTCTAATCCCTAAGGTCGCTCACTTCTGCTGGTTGGCTGCTCATAATAAGCTCCTTACTACGGATAATCTGATGCATAGGGGAATCATTGTCCCTAATAGGTGTTACCTATGCGAGCAAGCTTGGGAGTCTACCCAACACATTCTCATGGATTGTCCTTTCACAAGCAACGTGTTTTCCCTGGTGGTCAACAAATTGCAGGTTTGTTGGATAAGGCCACGAACGGTTAAGGACATGTTTGTCCAATGGCCTGATACCTTCAAGAACCCGAGACTAAACTTTCTATGGAAGTCTATGGTCCATCACACTACCTAGAAAATCTGGCTGGAACGCAACAGGAGGATTTTTAGTGAAGACTACAGGGATCACGAAGCAGTTGCATCAAGAGCCCTGATTTTTGCAACAAAAAATAGTAGCCTCATTCCTTGCCCAAAAATTCCCCAGGATGGAATAGAAGGCCACCTGTTCAGGGTCCTCAAGATTCCCCAAGACTGTTGCAAAGTCAAAGAGCCTCACAGGGATAGAAATGCAGCCAAATGGATCCCTCCCCCCAAGGATGGCTGAAGGCTAACTTTGATGGTGCCTCCAAAGGCAATCCGGGCAAGGCAAGAGCAGGAGGGGTGGTTAGGGATCACAACGGAATCATCATACGAGATTTTACCAAAAATCTGGGTACCCAGACCAACAACTATGCCGAAGCTAGAGCTCTCTGGCGATGCATCACCATATGCAAATCCATGAATAACCCCATCATCTTCGAAGGTGATTCAGAAGTTATTGTGGGACTGGTTCAAAATAATTCCAAGGGTGGGAAAAACATCTAGAACATTGTCCAGGAGTGTCAAAAAGACTTCATCGACAAGAAGCAGAACTGTATCAATCATGTCTATAGAGAGGCTAACCAGGTGGTCGATGCTCTAGCCAATAAGGCCATCCTTCAAACTTCCTTAATGGTTTGGGAAAATAGTTTCCCATGCGAGATCACCAAAAAAGCCAAATATGATGCAGGGAATTGTGTTAGAACGTAGCCCTGGCTACGCGAGCAATGATATTTCCTCAATACCAAGGAGGGGCAAACCCAGCCCTCAACAGCATCTTAGCTCCTCAAACAATGGTGGTTGTAGCCACCCTAACGGTGTCTCTTTAACACCAAAGGGCCTTAGTGCCAATAACGGTGGTCCTTACCACCACGTTAATGATTTCCCGCTCACGAGAGTGTTTTTCAACACTGGTGCAGACTCCGAGGCTAGCGCAGACTCTGTTACCTCCCCCTTTCGCCCGTGTGTTCTCAGGCGATGGTATGGTCTTCTGTGTCTCTATCGAAAACCAAATTTTTGCCCAGGATATGTACTATGGCCCTGACCCGCATCAACGAGGTAATTGGCCACTTCCATATGGCAGCCAATGTTCAGCGTGAAGGGAATAATCTTATGACCAGTGCCATTGAGGAGCTCAAAAGACTCCCTGCTATTCTAAAAACTCTCCTGCCTGGTAGGGATAGTACCAAAAATGAAGAGAGCGGTAAATCCCAGAAGACTGGGAACTAAGGTGTCTGGCTCATGATCTGCGTGGGCTTGGTGGTCCTAGTTTTTTGGATTTTTGTTTATGTGGTTGATATTGTATGAGGTCGAAAAGACTCCTGTGTTGTTTTTCTATGTTAGTTTTTGGCACGGTTTTGTTTGTTGGCGTATCCATACCCCCTGGGTATTGGGTTGTGTCTTCCCTGATAGGGATAATCCATATGTACAAAGGGGCGGGACCCTCCAACCCGTAAAGTAAATAAAATTACTTTTACCTACCAAAAAAAAGTATGATGTCGCTCTACGTCATTGTATCTATTTTCGAGAGCTTTTCAAAAATATGCACTAATAGTCAATCCGAGCAACGAGCGAGGAGTTATGACCCAGAGAAATTTTACACCCAAAATTCAAAATGATGGCCAATAGAATGTCGTATGAACTACCCCTCTTTAATGAAATTGTAATTTTCATTAAGGGAAGTTCATTTATTGTTTGTGAATCCAAATGCAAAGCCTGAAAATTGATTTGCCTTCAAAATATGAAAATAATGTGAAATTCCGAAATTATAAAAATCCTTATAAAATAGCAACTTTAAATAATTTTTATAAATTCAAAATGACTTCAAAATGAGATCAATTTTTTTTGGATGAAATATTGAAGCTCATTATTCACACCAATGTATTATTTATGAAATTTTAATTTATTTTTATTTTTATTTTAGTCGTCAAAGTTTAACAAAAAAGCAAAAAAAAGGGTTAGAAAAATAAAAATAAAATTCTAGAAAATGGACCAAAAAGCCGAAAATGTTAAAAAACACTACAGTAATTATGATGTTGCCCTACATTGTTGTAGCTCTTTTCGAGAGATTTCCAAAAATATGCACTAATAGTCAATCCGAGCAACGAGCGAGGAGTTATGACCTCAGGAAGTTTTACCCCCAAAATTCAAAATGATGACCAATGGAATGACGTATGAACTACTCCCCTTTAATGAAATTGGAATTTTTATAAAGGGAAGTTCATTTATTGTATTTGAATGCAAATGCAAAGCCTGAAAATCGATTTACTTTCAAAATATGAAAAAAATGTGAAATTCCAAAATTATAAAAATCCTTATAAAACAACTTTAAATAATTTTTATAAATTCAAAATGAGATCCAAATTCTTTTGGATGAAATATTGAAGCTGATTCTTCACACCCATGCATTTAAATAATAAATTTTAATTTTTTTATTTTTATTCTAGTTGCCGAAGTTTAAAATTTTTTTGCAAAAATAAGGTTTAGAAAAATAAAAATAAAATTATAGAAAATGGACTAAAAAGCCAAAAGTGTTTAAACAAACTACAGTCAGTATGATGCCACTCTATGTTGTTGTAGCTCTTTTCGAGAGCTATTTGAAAATATGTACTAATAGTTGATCAGAGCAACGAACAAGGAGTTATGACCTCAGGAAGTTTTGCCCCCAAAATTCAAAATGATGGTCAATGGAATGTCGTATGAACTACGCCCTTTAATGAAAATGTAATTTTAATAAATGTAAGTTCATTTATTGTCTATGAATGCAAATGCAAAGCCTAAAAATCGATTTACCTTCAAAATATAAAAAAATGTGAAATTCTGAAATTATAAAAATCCTTATAAAACAATAAATAATTTTTATAAAATCGAAATAACTTTAGAATGAGATCAAAATTGTTTCAGATGAAATATTGAAGCTTATTATTCACACCCATGCATTTATTTATGAAATTTTAATTTTAATTTTATTTTTATTTTAGTCACCGAAGTTTAGAAAAAATCTACAAAAGGAAGGATTAGAAAAATAAAAATAAAATTTTGGAAAATGGACCACAAAGCTAAAAATATTAAATAGACTATAGTCAGTATGATGTCGTCATACACCATTGTAGCTCTTTTCGAGAGTTTTTCAAAAATATGCACTAATAGTCAATCCGAGGAACGAGCGAAGAGTTATGAACCTGAGAAGTTTTACCCCAAAAATTCAAAATGATGGACAATGGAATGTCGTATGAACTACCCCCCTTTAATGAAATTGTAATTTTCATAAATGGAAGTTCATTTATTGTTTATGAATGTAAATGCAAAGCCAAAAAATTGATTTGCCTTCAAAATATGAAAAAATGGGAAATTTCGAAATTATAAAAATCCTTATAAAAAAACAACATTAAATTATATTTTATAAATTTAAAATGACTTCAGAATGAGATCAAAATTGTTTCAAATGAAATATTGAAGCTCATTATTCACATCCATGTATTTATTTATGAATTTTTTTTTGTTTTTTAATCTTTATTTTAGTCGTCGAAGTTTAAAAAAAATCTACAAAAGGAAGGGTTGGAAAAATAAAATAAAATTCTAGATAATGCACCAGAAAGCCAAAATTTTTAAAACACACTATAGTTAGCATGATGTCGCGCTATGTTGTTATAGCTCTTTTTGAGAGCTTTTCGAAAATATGCACTAATAATCAATCCGAGCAACGAGCAATGAGTTATGACCCCAGAAAGTTTTACCCCTAAAATTCAAAATGATGGCCAATGGAATGTCGTATGAACTACCCCCCTTTAATGTAATTGTAATTTTCATAAAGGAAAGTTCACTTATTGTCTGTGAATGCAAATGCAAAGCTTGAAAATCGATTTACCTTCAAAATATAAAAAAAATGTGAAATTCTAAAATTATAAAAATCCTTATAAAATAAATATTAAATAGACTACAATTAGTATGATGTCGTCATCTGCCATTGTAGCTCTTTTCGAGAGCTTTCCAAAAATATGCAGTAATAGTCAATCTGAGGAACGAGCGAAGAGTTATGAACCTGGGAAGTTTTGCCCCCAAAATTCAAAATGATGGCCAATGGAATGCCGTATGAACTACCCCCATTTAATGAAATTGGAATTTTCATAAAGGGAAGTTCATTTATTGTCTGTGAATGCAAATGCAAAGCCAAAAAATCGATTTACCTTCAAAATATGAAAAAAATGTGAAATTATAAAAATCCTTATAAAATAGTAACTTTAAATAATCTTTATAAATTCGAAATAACTTCAGAATGAGATCAAAATTATTTCGGATGAAATATTGAAGCTCATTTTTCACACCCATGTATTTATTTCTGAAATTTTAATTTTAATTTTAGTCGTTAAAGTTTAAAAAAAATCTGCAAAAGGAAGGGTTAGAAAAGTAAAAATAAAATTATGGAAAATGCACCATAAAGCCAAAAATTTTAAAACACAATAAAGTTAGTATGGTTTCGCACTATGTTGTTGTATCTCTTTTCGAGAGCTTTTCGAAAATATGCACTAATAATCAATCCGAGCAACGAGCAAGGAGTTATGACCCCGGGAAGTTTTACCCCTAAAATTCAAAATGATGGCCAATGGAATGCCGTATGAACTACCGCCATTTAATGAAATTGTAATTTTCATAAAGGAAAGTTTTCTTATTGTCTATGAATGCAAATGCAAAGCCTGAAAATCGATTTACCTTCAAAATATGAAAAAAATGTGAAATTCTGAAATTATAAAAATCCTTATAAAATAGTAACTATAAATGATTTTTATAAATTCGAAATGACTTTAGAATGAGATAAAAAATATTTTGGATGAAATATTTAAGGTCATTCTTCACACCCATGCATTTATTTATGAAATTTTATTTTTTTTTTATTTTTATTTTAGTTGTCGAAGTTTAAAAAAAATCACAAAGGGGGTAGAAAATAAAAATCATGGTTTACAAATATTGTTTATTACATGGGCCCAAAGAGCTTATACATATAATACAATACAAATCCATCATGACCTCAAGTGAATATTAATCACCAAATATATCAACATTGGGAAGGTAAATACAATAGAAGTTAGTCACATGAACGTAGATATTTCAACTCTTACAATGATTTGAGTTTGATAATATTAAAGAGTATATTGCTAACTTCAAGGCATTAAGAATAAATATCATATATTTTGAGGTCACAATATCTCTTCTTCATTTCAAATGGTTCTATTAGTGATTCATGGTACACTTTTGTTATTTATGAAGCATAAGATTCTAGCCCTTACTGATCTCTTCTCTCTTCAAGATATTTCTAAAGTAGCTCTAAAGAAGTAGAATGACTCCTCTCATGACCAAGACCATAAAAAGTGCTCTCAAATGTATTGATATGAATATATTATTGAAGAATATTACATAATTTGATAATGTGTTAAAGTACCCCCATGGTACATTTGTACATTTGTAAATATTAGATTATGGTGTGAGTTATTAGATTATAGAGTGTGATTTATATTTCCATTAAGTATGTGCCAATGTATAAGATGAGTCCAGGTGTAATGTAATTAAGTATGCAAGTGTGTAACATGTGAGAGTGTGCAATGTGTCATATAAGAAAGTCAAGAGTCATTTTTGGGGTAAATATTAACCTATTAAATCACATTATAACTTCATAAAAACACCACCATTAGATCAGACTCGAAAATAGCTTTCCAATGAGTATAAATATTCCTATGTTTGGATATATATTGTGGTGAATTGACCCTAAGAAAAAATTGGTCCCAAAAATTTTAGGCGAATGGGACAACGTCGAGGGTCCTCATATTTGCCAATTTCCAATTTAGAAAATCTTAATATTCATCAATTTATGAATATTCACCACTATGCACAACCCTTTTTATGAAGATAAAGCTCCACATACTATATAAACAAATAATGATAATCTAAATATTGAATAAATACAAGATATCTTGTATATTGAACAATAATATTGTATGTTTGTTTTTGCATATTATTTTTATGTCATGAATATTATATTCATTTATATTGATTATATTGATTGAATGGTCTAATATTGAGTTTGATTAAGCTCCTTTATATTGGGACCTATCATTTAATTTGGCTAAAAGTCCATCTATTGTATCAGAGCCACACATCCTCACTCTATATCAAAATAAATTCTAATGTGAATTTAATTGATATTGCACCGAGGAGAAAATAAAATAAAGGGTTGAATCCACCCTAAAGTTAAGGGAAATTTTGAGTTGATAATAGCACCCAAGATTCTAGAGAGGTGAAATTTTTAATGAAATCCAACTTGAGGGAGACAAACATCAAAGAAGTTGATTGTTTTTTGGAAGCTAAGCTAAAATATAGTGAAGAAACTGGTGAAAGCATGGAGAAGCCAAACTATGGTAAAGCCTAAAGACCAAATTCAATTGAGAGCAATATTGATTGTGCTTGAAGAGGAAAAGTCTCATATTCGACTACAAAGGAGAAGATCATAGTGTAGAACAATTATACATGAGAAACATGAGTGAATGAATGAAATATTTAACTAATTCTTCCATTTTTAAAGTGGACATTTAGGGCCTTTTTTCAGTCATATCAGCCTACTTCATATAGGAGGATGGGGAAGAGGATTTGTTTCCAATTAACATAATTTGGTTTAAAAACCTTACCACCAAAATCATATTTATTTTTTTGGTTGATTTCCTAAAATAAGATCCTTACCATTAAAAAATCCACAAAATAGTTTTTTCCACTCTGAATTTTGAATAGATACAACCTATGTGAAGTAGCCTAGGATAATTCCAACCACATATTTCTTAAATTTCTATTTTTCCTAAATATTTTCTCCCTTCTCCTTATAAGCCTTGACATTGTTTAGGTCTTGCCCAATAACATTTTTCTTATTTTTGCATGCAATGGACCTCCCCTTTTCTTAGTCCTAAGCTCAAAACCTTTTGGTCTTTTTATATGACTCATTAATTTTGGAAATTGGAATGAAATAAATAAAGAGTTTTCCAAAACATAAAAAAGGATCCAAAGTTGGTGGAAATAAGAATTTCCAATGTTCTAAAAGAAAATTTTTTAATTATGTCCTTCCATGATGAGAAGTGGTCTAAAATTGAATCCATCAATGTTGCCCTTTTAGGGCTTCAAGGAAGTGAAGCCTCCCCACCCCTTCCTTTCTCTCACCCTCATTCCTTAGTCACATGAGACCCTTTGCCTCAAGGATAGATAAAAATAAACTTTGTTGGTGCTACCAAATGTAATATGAGCAATTATAATGTTGGAGAGCTTATAAGAAATGATAAATGAAATATCCTCTTAGCCTATGATGATAATTTAGGGGTTCAATCAATATTTTTTTCTAAAGTGATAGCTCTCATTCAAAGAGTTTTGCTTCTAGAAAATTTGGGCCCTAAAAGGGTGATTATTGAAGGGGAACCTTTTTTCATTATCAAGATTTCCAAAGGAATCCAACCTCCAAATTGAAACGTTGAAGACTTAATGGAAGAGGCCAATATTTATTTGTAAAATATGGAGAGCCTTTAGTTCGATCATGTATTCAAATAAGGGAATAGGAAAGATGATTTGTTGGTGAACATGAGCATTCTTTAGAACTCCCTCCACATTTGGGTTGATCGATTCCCCAAAGAGATTTTACTTTTGAATGCTATTACATAAAGATGTTGAGTTGTCCCCCCTGTCCACTGGGCTTTGAGCAGTTGGAAGCACCCCTTTATCTCACTTGGTAGGATAGGTTTTAGTAAGGATCACATTTCCATTTACTTTTACATTTACCTTGTTATTCGATGACGACCATTTTCTCTTACTTATTTTAATTTTTATAATGTTCATACCCCTTTCCCCTTAGTGTTTATGACATGTCAATCATCGACAAGGAAATTCAAATTGAGAATTTTAACCTAAAACGTTTTAATTTAGTCTGAGGAATATCTTGTTGTCATCCTCTATTACCTTTTCAAGACCTATATTTTGAATCACATGTGGGCCTTGAAATTCATGTTTTCCAATTTCAATAGTCTAATGGAGGCGAAACCTCAACAAAAAAGAATTATGAAATTCCTCCTTGGAGTCCCCCTTCATGGTAGTTCCAAGTAGTAATCTTGTTGACCTAAAAGTCCTCATGAAATCCCTACACAGGATGAACATTATGACAACAATGCTAATGGAGGAGGTGGTAAACCATTTGGAGGACTTCCAAAAAAATGGTGGTGAATACTAGTCCTAGTAAGTTGTGGCTTACTTGGTAGTTGTTTTTTTTGGATGGGTGGTTCTTTTCCCACCTCTCTCTATTCCTTTTTCTTTTGCACTTCCACTCCCTTTTAGACTTGGGGACTATTGGTTTTTTCTTCCCCTCTTTGGATCTCCTCTTATTTGTTGTTTTTCTACATGTGGTAGTTTTAGGTTTAATACTAGCTCTTAGGAGTAGTTCCTCTTGCTTTTTTCTCATTATTTTATTGTATATTATTCTCTACTATTTATAGAAGGTTTGGGAGTCCTTTCAAAATCCGTATTTTATGCATAATAAAAAAATATTGCATGCCTAGAGTAATCATTCACCCTGACTTGACTGAAGTGCCCTAACATGGTTAAAGCACTTAGACATATTTGACGAGGTTGAAAAAGACTAAGTGTGGATATAAAAAGGAGGTAAGGTTTGTCATTTAATTTTTGGGTGAAAATTATTTTAATTTATTGAGTGCATAATTTTAGGAGTCATAAGGAGCAAATTTAAAGTCATTTGACAAATGCTTTAGGATAAATAAGGTGAATATAAATATTGATAAAAAACATAATTGAAATGGAGAGATAAGGATTATTTGAATCTTGATTAATGAATGAAAGAATGAAGCTAAAATAAAAAATGATGAAATATAAAGTTTGATCAAGATTAATGAATGCAAAATTAATTATTATTACAAATTGAAATTTGAAAAGTTAATTGATTTGAAGATTAATAAAGATTAAATATTTAAAATAATTTGATATTGATTGTTTGAACACATTGATTGAAGAAATTATTGATTGAAGAAATTATTGATTGTTTGAATTAAAATTTTGGAGAAATAAGGATTTCCACATCAAAGGATTTCACTATGCAAGAAATTATGATAAATGTGTTTTCATAAGATAGTGAAGAGATGTTAAAAAATCTGAAATTCTATACTCAAAATCCGATGGACAATTTTGATGAGAAAAATAATATACTAGACAACTTGAAGAAAAAATTGTCTTCAATTCTCAAAACTATAAAATATGAAAATTTTACAACATTTGTCAACTATCTTCATGAAAACCTCTTTGGAGCATGGTGGAATTCTCAAATTCTATTATATTACTTACTTATGTAGGCATAGTGATGTACATGGAATTATTTACTTTTAAGCTTTATCAATAAAAAAGACAAGAAAGAAAAACTAAAATGAGAAATGCCAGTTGTGATACAATTGATTTGAATGAAGGTGAAGAATGTCCAAAAGATGAACAAAATAATATGTTGATATTCAACATATGCTGAATATGCTAATTTTAATATGGAATCTTTAAATTCCAATATTCATAGAATATGTTATTGTGATGACTTGCTAATTCATTATATAGAACTCATACAAGCAACCATACCATGATTGAATATAAAGATAATAAGATCAAATAAGAAGAGCAAAGCAAATAACTAAAGAAAGAATAAAATTAAAAGGGCAATTTAGTCTAATAAATTCAAGAGACAAAAGAAGTTCAAAAAGGAAATTAGAGCCCTTACATAGATGAAGATCAAATTGAAGAGGATGAAAATGAAGATCATCCAAAAATTCCTAATGACACTAATGTTTCAGATAATAAAATAAAAGTAGCAAAAAACAAGACTACAAAATAGAGGAAAAGAGAAAATTAAAATTCAAATCATTCCAAAATTGTAAACTTTGTAAGAGAACCAAACCAAAAGTAGACCATGAAAATAAAATTAAGTACACTATGGATGGATCAAGAAATCAAATGGGAATAGAATCATCTTTAAAATGTTTTATGGTCACAAATAAATTCTAATAAATACTATAAGAAACAAGTTAGTAGATCAACGCCAAAATCTCAAGTAGTTCTAGAGTTAAAGTAGAAGGACAAAGACTAGAATTAGAGATTGAAGACTAAAGTCTTCAAAACCAAATAATGTAATACAATGACATGCTAGAGAATATTACATTATTTGATAATGTGTTAATTTACCCCTATGTTACATTTTTATATTTGTAAATATTAGATTAGGATTGAGTTATTAGATTAGAGAGTGTGATTTATATTTCCCTTAAGTATGTGTCAATGCGTAGGATGAGTCCAAGTGTCATGTAATAAAGTGTGTAATATGTGAGAGTGCACAATGCATCATATAAATAAGTCAATTCATGTGTGTATGTTTCAAGTATACAAGTGAAGAGACACATGATAGGTATCAAGATATAAATTAAGGAGACATGAGAGATCATATGTGAATAATAGGAAAGGATGCATCTCCTAAATATGGGAGGAAAGCAATAGTCAAAGTATAGAAAGCTTATGTAAAGTTATTTTATGGACAAATATTTATGTATTTTATAAATGAAGAATACTCATGTGAGTATTGAAGAAATACAAGAGATCTTATATATTTGACAATAATATTGTAAGTTTGTTTTTGCATATTATTGTTATTTAACGAATGTTATATTTATTGATATTAATCAGATTGGTCGAATGCTCTAATATTGAGTTTGATTAATATCCTAGATATTGGGACCTATGATTTAATATGGCTAAAATTCCATTAGATCCTATGTTTTATGGATAAGTCAAATCCTTCAAAGAAGATAAAAATACTTTAAAACTATGTAAGGAAAAAGGTCATCTTATCAAGAATTTTCTTATGAGATTAGAGAATATTAAAGTGTAGTGTAATAAGTCTAGATATAATATAGTCTTTCTATAGGATAACAAGGTAAATTCCAATGGGTTATCTTTTTATAAAATTTAATTGATGTGGTAGAGCTTCCAATATAGAGGTAGATATTTATTGTCTTCTATCCTTGTACCCTAAATTTAGATTAAGTGTTGAGATGTGTAGTCTATTCTTTTTTGGCAAATCCAATATTTCATAATATAATTTATTGGATAAGCCTATGGGATAACATTGTGTGGTATGATATGGAGTTTATTGTATAAGCTTATAGGTCTATATATCACATTGGAACATGAAGCTTTATAATTCTACATAATAACATAATGATTAAATATTTCTTAGGACTAAGAGAATTACTAGAGGTATTTATATACCTCTTCCATTGATCCATTACATCAATTTATGATCAATTAGTTATCATTTGCGTTGGGAACCTAAAATAATCCTCTCATATTTTTATATCTATTTTTAAAAAATTCTCTCTATTCCTATTTAACTATATGATTTGAATAATGCATGTTTCTTATTATTCTATAAACTATTATGAGCTCTAACAAATATAATGTATATTGTGCATTTTTCTAGTTTTTTATAGCCCTTGTTATTCATTAGATAAAGGAACCTTAGGATTTTCACTAAAGATAAGTCTCAAGGACATTGAAGGTGGAGGAAACAAGGCATAGATAATACATGAACTTATCAATGTATAAGTATGCACTTTTATTGTATTTTCATTGCATTTTCTACCTACAAATAGGTAGGAGTAAAATTGAATAGAAATGCAACTATTTTCTAAAATATTTAATATGAAAACCAAAAATAACCAACCATAACAATCAATTAGCAAAATCAAAATGACTATAAAGTAAGCTTATAAACCATGATATGGCTCATTATCTCTTCCATATGCTTTATATAAACTTATAGGATTTTAATATCAAAGACATCTCACTATAACAAATTAACACAAGTTGTATCACTATTCAAATTAGAACACCACTATGCTAATTAAGATAAATCATAAATTAAACTAGAACACATTATACCAAATACAAAATGACCAATAAATCTAACTAGGATAATGCATATCAAGGATTGTAATATTTTTTAATAGTTGCTTAGTTAATATCTTCTTCTTTTTATAGTTATGAGTATTTAATTATTTTAAAGTTGGATTTATTCTATATCTATATATCTATATATATAATTCAATTTCTAATTAAAATTAAAAATATTTTTACTAACAAATAAATTATAATATATATATATATATATATATATATATATATATATATATATAATTTATTTATTTGTTAACAAAATTATATATATTCCCTAATATAGTTGGAGCAAAGCATTTCAAAGATTACAAACCCATCAGCTTGTGTAACACCTTATATAAGATCTTGATGAAGGTTCTTTCTAATAGGTTAAATATTTTCTTGCCTACCCTAGTTAATAAAGCCTAGAGTAGTTTTATGGTAGGAAGACAAATATTAGATGGAATTATAGAAGTTCATAAATTGATTTACTTAGCAAATAAAAGTGGGAGACCTGGATATTCCTTAAACTTGATATGAATAGGGTATATGATAGGGTATCTTAGGATTTCCTTTTAAAAGTGTTGGCTAAATTTGGGTTTGACCAAAGGTGTATCAACCTAGTTAAGGCATGTATTTCTTCTATGCAATTCTCTATTATTATTAATGGGTCTCGTACTGACTATTATATAAGTTGTAGAGGCATATGCCAAGGTGACATATCACTTTATTTTGATGGCTAAAGCACTGGTAAGATCTATTAAGGCAAAGGTTGTGATTTAAGGTTTGATATCTCACCATCAATTTACAAATGAAACTCTTTTTTATTTTCTTACCTATGTCCCCTAGGCCAAAATGATAAAGGAAATTCTTCTATCCATTGAAAAGGTAGTAGGTCAAAAAATAATTTTTTGAAGAGTAAGATATTTTTGAATCCTACTCCCTCTAGGTAGAGGAATATTATTCATATCCTAGGGTGCAATATTGTAGTTTTTCTAGCTCTCTATCTTGGAATACCATTATTTAAATGAAGTATCAAGGAGAACATTTGGGATCTAGTAGTGGAAAGAGTCCAAAATAAGATTATTGGGTGGAAATAAACCCTCCTCAGTCAAGAAAGAAAGGATTTACTAGTTGAACAACTCCTTAAAGCATCCCTACTTATTTCATGTCTCTCTTTGGAATTCCTAATAAAATTTTACAAAAAATTCAACACATCCAAAAATATTTTCTATGGTCGGGCTCAAAAGAAAGGAATAAATTACATCTGGTCTCTTGGGAGTAAGTTTGTAGTAGAAATGAACATGGAGGTTTGGGTCTTAGGAATATGCTCCAAATTAATATGGGAAGTGGGAAAAGAATTGAGTTCTAGAAATATTCTTGGATTCTAGACTAAACCCTTTCCCTATACCCAAATTTGGCTAGTGTAGAGCCTAAAATCATAATCATCTTTGGGTCAAAAATAGCTAACTTTATTGAATCCTTGAATGGAAACAAGAAATGGAAAACATTGGTAACTTCTAACTTCTATTAGACTAAGAAGGAGGCTTGAATTTTTTTTTTTTGATAAGTTAAAATTTTAGGTCATCAAGAGTGGGGATGAGGAGAATACATTGTTTTGGAAGGTGAAAAATATGGTCCCTTCTTAGTAAAGAATACCTATGCTATTTTGGATGCTAACTACTAGTCTTGACTCCCCTCTTTTAAAATATAGTTTAAGGGTCTTAATCCCAAGATTAATGTCTTCTTTTGGCTTGTTATCTAGAATAATATCCTAACTTTAGAAAACCTTTATAAAATTGGTATGTACCTACATAATAGATGTTATTTATGTGGATATTGTGTTGATTACTCTAACCATATTTCTTTCAATGGTCCTTTTTCTTGGATGTATTGGGAGCTTGAGAGTCTCTTGGGTTACCTCAAACATTCTATTAAATTTTTGTATTCAGTGGGCTTCCCCCTTCTTTGCTCCTAGATTGAATTTTTTTATCTTTAGCCTACCTAATTTTTTTGGAGTATTTGGAAGGAAAGAAACAATGAGGCTTTAAAGAATTCTAACAAGGATGATAATTTATTATAGATCCATATCAAGTGTGGTGGATAATATCTTTAGCTTTCAATGGGATTTGATCGGAGGTTGATAAATGGAGGGATTCAGATTATCTTGGCATTCTCTTAGAATTTGGATTTCTAGACCTACCACTTCATGGAGGCTAGAGCTCTTTACCAAGGAATGACTCTTTTGGAGTCTCTGGACTATAGAAATATGATTTTTGAAGGAGAACTCCTAAACATTATTAATGTTATTAAAGTATCTCAATACCCTATTTAGAACATAGCTAATATGATTTTAGAAGCCAAAAGAATAATCCAAACTTGGGAGGAAGTCCAAATTAATCATATATTAAGAGAAGGAAATGGGTCTAAAAATTTCTTGGAAAATTTTGGTTTTCTCTAAAATGGAACCTCTATGTGGAGGAGGGACTTCCTCCAAGGTCTCTTGTAGTTGTATAGTGAGTCTTGAGATGATGTTAATAATTTATGTAGTAATAGTTTTGTGTAGGGGTGTAATTTATTATTCCCTTATCAATATGGAGATCACTACAAAATTAATCTTTGATTCTTATAGTTTGTGTGATAGGAGAATCTCCTCATATTGTCAAAATTCCTTTATTTTTGAATTCTATATTTTTTGTGCCAAACTCTTATAGGGATGTACTCCTAAACAAAAGCGGCATGGTTCAGGTGGAAATTATTGACAGGTTTGGAGGCAGGGTGGTGTTTTAATTGGTTTCTAAGGTCATGTGCTAGTAATTCATACAAATCACATGGTCCATGCATAGACATCATCAAAAAAATTATTTCACTTCAATATCCATATTTCATGAACAAGTAAGCCTTTTTAGATGGAAATCCTTGCTTTTGTCAATTGATAAAAGGAAAGATGGTAATCATTGGCCTATGTGGTTGTTTGGAAGCCATATAAACCCCTTGGAATTAATTGGCATGCATGAGTTGAAGTGGTTGTTTAAAATGTGGAGAGTCCCTATTGGTTTACACATTTGGATGTCAAGTGGCCATAACATACTATAACTGATGTTGAAAATTGGCTCTAATATTCATAGAGATGGGTGCCATGATTGAAGAGGATTCTAATTATTTCAAAGGACATATGGTATGCTTCTCTTTTTTGTTACATATTTTTCTTTTTTATGATCCTTTTGAAATGTGAAGTGGCACTACCTTAAGGCTTATGGTACTGATGTTGGCTTAGATTGGGATGAGAGCCCTATTATCCTATTTCTAGGAAAGAGCAAGCTCTTAAATTTACCTATTTTTAATAAGATCCTAGTTTTTCCAAGTTGGATTAATTTTTAGTAGTGGGGTATTGGTTCTAATATTTTGAGGTGAATGTTGACTATCTTCCAACGGTATCTTGAGGCTTCTAAATTCCTAGGTGGAGCTTTCATTATTTTATTTTTTTCTTCTATAGTGTTTGTTGGTTGATTTATAACTCAATTATCCAAAGAGTGTAATCTATGAGTGGTAATTTGGACTATGGAGGGGATAGTCCTTCAGCCAAATTCACTTGAAGTTAAGGATTATATAAGGAAGATATTGAGTAAATGTGGTCTTTTGTAATGTTTGTTGAAATTCCATGATTTTAATAGAGAAATATCGAAACAAATGGCCCATTCATGGAATAATGGGATGGAGAAAGTGGATGGGCTTGAGTTTGAAATTCATTCTGTTAGTTGTGGTGTGATGGGCCTGCCTTTAGATGGTGTATGCCACAATAGGAAAAATCATTCCTTGGCAAGAGAAATCAAGTAATTTCTGGGGGAGGATGAGGTCTTGTTATATATCCATAATGATTTCCAAAGGAAAGTTCTCAAGGCTCCATGGGATAGGGTTGCTTTGGTAATTATGGAGTACTTCACATTAGGTGAGAGTAAATATATTCTGCGGAGTTATCATTTCATGTTCCTAAAATAACTCTAATGTATGAGAGTGTTTAACATACCTTCCTTTTTATTTAAGTCTTTGGAGAAGTCTATGTTGCAAGTTAAAGGTAGGAATATTACTAATCCAATCCATAAAGGCTTGGATTTGTTAATTTTTGAACACATTAAAAAAATTAAGTAGGTCTCGGGGAGGTTGTCCCTAATCTAATAACCCTTCAATAAGAGGTCCCTACTATTGATGATTCCCTAAATTTATCTCATTGTAAGTCAAACAACCCTTAGGCAATAGAAAAGAATCTAGTTAGTCCTCTAATCTCTTAGAGGAAACTAAAGGAAACTATGAAGGATACAAGAGAAGCCTTATATTCACCATTGGGAACTAGGGATGGAATAAAAAGTGCAAGGTGGTCCAAGTGCCTCTTTGCTAAGTTGGTCAAGTCTAAGAAGACCCAAATTTTAGTTGAGATCTCATATTTAGAGTACCATGTTCTTTTGTAGAATAAAACTAATTTCACTTTGAAGTCTACATGTTTATGGGGTAAGAAGCTCTCCAATCCATTAGATGTGACCAAAATGCCAAAATCATTTAATAAAATGATGATGGATTACAAAAATTTCCTTATTGGAACTTTGAAGATGGCCATTGACTGTGCAAAAGAGATAAAATCATTGATGCATTGGAATCAAGGTGAGCCTAGGGCCTTGGAGGTAGAAATGAAAAAAACAAAAATTAGTTCTACTGAGGCTTGACTCCTCTCTTTCTATGGTTAATTTTGTGAGCTTTGTTGGTTGTTTGTTGTTGCTAACCCATGTTGGGTATCTTATATAATCTTTGTGCTATCATTTTGGTTCTACTCAGGATCCTAGGATCCTTTTCATATCCAAATTATTGTGGTCTTCTATTGGTTATTTTATTGGCCTGCTCTGATTTTTATTTTCCAATCGACTGGTTTCTAGTCTTTTATCTATTATTTGTAGTCTTTGGTTTTATCCTAGATATGCTGTTGGCAATTTTGGGTACCTTGGGTACATTGCCCTTGCTCAAGTGTTGATGTTGTCATTGATGTCAAAGAGCGGAAGGGTTTTTGTGAAAACCAAGGCAGACTAAATTATAGGTTTTGTTTAAATCCATGGTCAGTAGTTTTGAAATGGGTTTTTCTTAAAACCCAAGTTAGCTCTTCGCTTTGTTGAAAAAGGTGCTCCGATGATGAAGATATTTAATTTTAAATATCCAGTTTAAATTTTATTTATTTATTTAAAATTTAAATTAATATTTTAAAATTAAATTAAAGCTGTTCACCGGCTTGTTTTCAAAGCCGACGTTGCTAGGGTTTTGCAACGGATCAATTAGGGTTTCTTGTTGACAAAGCAAGGTTAAGCAACCGAAAAATTCTAGGGTTTCATGTTGACCTAATTAGGGTTGCAATCGACATGTTTGAGAATGTTTTGATGGGATATTCTCTTCTATAAAAATGCGGGACTGTTGCAAGGTTGAAGTGTGGGCGTGATGCGATATATGCGAATGAAGTTCGTGTGCAGCAGAGTGTAAGTCGGTGATAGTTCTTTGGAGTTAAAGAAAAGAGATCGCAACGATGAGATAGTGAGTGAGTGCGTATCGACTGATCGAGAACAAAGAGAGCGATATGCAGACGGCGTGTTTAAAGTCCGAGGCAAAAATACGTAGATGGTAGAAGTGAGATTTCATGGAAGGTGCAGCAGAGTGAGTGGTGCAAAGAGAAGATAAGAACGCGGTATGCAGAAGTCGTGTTTCGAGTGTGAAATGACAGTGTGCTAGCTGTAGAAGTAATATTTCTGTGAAGTTGCAGTAGAGAACGCGGAGAGATATAGAGGAGTGGTTGAAAAAGTGCGAATCATTTTTCACAGCAGCAGCCGAATGCCGACAAGCAGCAGAACGCAAGAAAAATAGCAGATCGTGCAAATTGAGGTGACAGTTTAATTCTGCAATTTTTATTACTATCTCCAAGTTGTAGCTTGGTAAAAGGGGTTGGTGCCTCTTTCCAGTTGGAGCTGGAAAAATTGGAGTTGGTGCTCCATTCTGTTGTAGCAGATAAAATTTAGAGGTTGGTGCCTCTTACCAGTTGGTGCTGGTGAATGATTATGTAAAGTTGTAGCTTTGCATTTGACTGGATTTGGATGGTAGTCCAAGCAGTCTTTTTGAGGAGTAGCCACATCGGTGAACCTCGTTAAAATGCCGTGTTATGTGTGATGCTCTTAGTACTTTTATTATTTCTGTTTTAATCTACTGCAGTTTATTTAAAAGTCTAAATTGCTTTTAAGTTTTTAAAGAACACACTGATTCACCCCCCCTCTCAATGTCATTGTGATTATAACAATTGGTATCAGAGCAAGGTTCCCAATTTTGGCTAAATCAGTCAGGGTTGATCTTGGATTAGTACACAATGGCTAAGAAGAATAGATCCTCATCCAAAAAGGCATCCCAGCCAGTTTCAGTTCCTATGGTTGAGAAAATTGAACCAAAAATGGCAGAAGGAATGAACTCAGAAGTTGAAGAAGTTGAGGCTGAAGTTGATTTAGAGGGTGAGCTAGTGTCTGCCCTTACGGAATGGGAATCGGAGAAAAAGAAGAATGAAAAATTGTCAAGGAAACTTAAGGATGCAAACAACATTATTGCCCGCTTAAAAATACAGATCAAGAATACAAGAAAATGTCTCAAGATCCGGAAATACAGTATCCATGAAGATAGACCACTGCAAGAAATTGGAAGAAGAAAATGTGAGTCTTCGAATACGGATACAAGAGCCGGATCGAAAAATCAACTCGTCATGTAAAACGTGAAGAAAGCTCGATGAAATTGGACAAAATTCTGAGCGATCAAAGATCCACAGTATCAAATTTGGTCTCGGCTTTTCGAAGGAGAATCATCAATCGGACCAAAAGCAAGCAATGTTGAAAGTGAAAAGAACAAAGACAAGAATCGAGCAAAAGAAAGATATAATGCCGGACCTGAAATAGCAACCGACAATGATGGCTTTACTAAGGTCACACATCAAAAGAATAGAAGATCCAAGGCTCCAAAGAACAACCTGGCCAAGACCATCTTTCAGTGTTTAATCATTATTTCTATGGTTTTTGTTTCAAGTGTAATGTTTATGGGCATAAAATTGTTGACTCGCAAATACAACGTAGGTCCAAGAAGTTTCACTAGTAGAAATGCGTTTGCTCCTTTAATGAGTTATGCAAGAGAGTGTTTTAAGTGTCACAACTTTGGTCATATTGCCGTAAATTGTCGTAGTATGTCTGTTTCATATCAACCTCATGAAAGCAGATTTCAACCGTATAGAGCAAAACAAAATAGAATTTATACTGAAGGATATGTGCAAAATTCTAAAAAGGGGAAGTCACAGCTAGAACCCAATACCACAGTTAAAACAGAATGGAAACAAAAAGAATAGCTTAGGAAAGAACAAGATTCTTTAATAGTGCAGACAGCTTTTAGAGCTCAGAATAAACATGTTCCTTGGATTCTTGATAGTGGTTGCTCAAGTCATATGACAAGTGACAAACAGAAATTCGAAAATCTACAAAAGTATGAGGGTGGTTCTATAAAATTCGGCAACAATGACGGAGCCAAAATAATAGGTAAAGGAACGGTCAAAATTAGTGAAGGAAAGATCAAGTCAGAGGAAGTTTTATATGTGGATGGTTTGAAACATAATCTATTGAGTGTGAGTCAAATCTGTGACAAAGGACATGAAGTAGTTTTCAAAAAGCATGGTTGTGAAGTCAAAAAATAAACAAGAGGAAATTAATAGCAACCGGCTCAAGGACGTCCTGGCAATCTGTACACACTCTCGTAGTTTTAGAAGGTATGTGCTTCATGGGACAAGAAGAAGAGAACCGGTTGTGGCATAAGAGGCTTGGACACATAAGTTTTGATAATCTGGTAAGAATTAGCGCTAAACAAGCAGTGAGAGATATTCCAATCATTAAAAAACCTGCAAATAGTATGTGTGCTTCATGTCAGAAGGGTAAACAGACTAGAGTTTCGTTTAAAACAAAAGAACATCACACTAACAGGCTTGGTCAAAACAAGTTTAGTCAGAACTGGCTTAGTCATAACATGTGGATTCAAAGAACAGGTATGCCTAAAAGAAACAACACTATTACTTGTTATAAGTGCAACAATAAAAGTCACACTGTCAGAAGAGTTGAAATTCCAGGATATAGGAATAGGAATAAGTGGCATGATCAGGTCCAAGGATCGTAACAATGACAGGAACAAGAATATGGTCAAAGAGTTCAAGAGAAGACCCGACAAGGAAGTTATAGACGTTGATGTTGATCAGTGCCTAATGGGAGTTTTACTCCCACCCTAGAATTAATCACCTCATCAGAGGTGGGGGAGGGACTAAGCTAAGAGGCTCATTCTTAGTTCCGAGCCCCAAAGGTGGCCCTTTGCCATTGATGACAAAGGGGGAGAGATATGAGTAAGGGGGAGAGCTTCAAGTGAAGAGGAAAGCTTCAAGTCATGGGGAGCAAAACTTCAAAGAGATTGATTTCAGTTTTGGCTCTTGAAGATGTGTTTTTAGTAAAGGGTTGCCATCAATGACAAAGGGGGAGATTGTTGGCAATTTTGGGTACCTTGGGTACATTGCCCTTGCTCAAGTGTTGATGTTGTCATTGATGTCAAAGAGCGGAAGGGTTTTTGTGAAAACCAAGGCAGACTAAATTATAGGTTTTGTTTAAATCCATGGTCAGCAGTTTTGAAATGGGTTTTTCTTAAAACCCAAGTTAGCTCTTCGCTTTGTTGAAAAAGGTGCTCCGATGATGAAGATATTTAATTTTAAATATCCAGCTTAAATTTTATTTATTTATTTAAAATTTAAATTAATATTTTAAAATTAAATTAAAGTCGTTCACCGGCTTGTTTTCAAAGCCGACGTTGCTAGGGTTTTGCAACGGATCAATTAGGGTTTCCCGTTGACAAAGCAAGGTTAAGCAACCAAAAAATTCTAGGGTTTCATGTTGACCTAATTAGGGTTGCAGCTGACGTGTTTGAGAATGTTTTGATGGGATATTCTCTTCTATAAAAAGGCGGGACTGTTGCAAGGTTGAAGTGTGGGCGTGATGCGATATATGCGAATGAAGTTCATGTGCAACAGAGTGTAAGTCGGTGATAGTTCTTTGGAGTTAAAGAAAAGAGATCGCAGCGATGAGATAGTGAGTGAGTGCGTATCGACTGATCGAGAACAAAGAGAGCGATATGCAGACGGCGTGTTTAAAGTCCGAGGCAAAAATACGCAGATGGTAGAAGTGAGATTTCATGGAAGGTGCAAGCAGAGTGAGTGGTGCAAAGAGAAGATAAGAACGCGGTATGCAGAAGTCGTGTTCCGAGTGTGAAATGACAGTGCACCAGAGAAGTAATATTTCTGTGAAGTTGCAGCAGAGAACGCGGAGAGATATAGAGGAGTGGTTGAAAAAGTGCGAATCATTTTTCACAGCAGCAGTCGAATGCCGACAAGCAGCAGAACGCAAGAAAAATAGCAGATCGTGCAAATTGAGGTGACAGTTTAATTCTGCAATTTTTATTACTATCTCCAAGTTGTAGCTTGGTAAAAGGGGTTGGTGCCTCTTTCCAGTTGGAGCTGGAAAAATTGGAGTTGGTGCTCCATTCGGTTGTAGCAGATAAAATTTAGAGGTTGGTGCCTCTTACCAGTTGGTGCTGGTGAATGATTATGTAAAGTTGTAGCTTTGCATTTGACTGGATTTGGATGGTAGTCCAAGCAGTCTTTTTGAGGAGTAGCCACATCGGTGAACCTCGTTAAAATGCCGTGTTATGTGTGATGCTCTTAGTACTTTTATTATTTCTGTTTTAATCTGCTGCAGTTTATTTAAAAGTCTAAATTGCTTTTAAGTTTTTAAAGAACACACTGATTCACCCCCCTCTCAGTGTCATTGTGATTATAACATATGCAGTGTTTTTTTATTTTTAAAAGGTTCTGATACCCTTTCAAAACCCATTCTTATAAGTAATAAAAAATATATATTTTTATTTTTAATTTGAAATAGAATTTAATTGTATATTATATTTTATATTGTTTATTGTCGTCTTCATTTCTCTATCCACAATAATCCTATCTATTGAAAATCCATCCTTCTATATCCATTTTGATCTAATAAGATATTTTGAATCTAGATTCAAAATATCATTTGATAAACTTCTACACTATCTTCCTAAATTCTTTATGTTTTATAAACATGTCAAGTGAAAGTCTTAGATATTTAATGATTAGGATGAATAAAAGGACTAAAATTAGCTAGATCATTGTGATACATAATCCTTAATATTAGACATCGACAACATATTCATTTTCAATTAGAAATTATAATAGTATCAGGTGTGGTAATTACATAATAATAACTATTGAATAACAACCCAAAATATACCTAAAATGGACAAATATTACTTCATTTAAATTATTTATGAAAATATATTCACTTTAGGGATGTTTAAGCTCAAGCACATGTTTTTGAATAAGTTTTCAATTTATCATAATATATTTTAAATCATCTAAATACTTAGTTTAATATAAATTAAAGTATCCTCCACTTTGGTGTTTTTGAAAATCAAAACCACATCGCTCTCTGTAGTCTTCATCTATCAATTGCTATTAATAAATTGCATGCATTTCTATCACTAAGGATTATTAATTGGATAAATCATAACTATC
This sequence comes from Wollemia nobilis, assembly GCA_028583015.1. Classification (NCBI taxonomy): domain Eukaryota; kingdom Viridiplantae; phylum Streptophyta; class Pinopsida; order Araucariales; family Araucariaceae; genus Wollemia; species Wollemia nobilis. Next base: position 64,782 of record JAQPPZ010015429.1, read on the forward strand.
TCAATAGAAGGTTTTGACATGGTTTAGCACTAATTTATTTATTTGAGATTTTGAATATGGATAACTCCTAGACACCACTCTATTTTCCTTAACCACTTCCAAATGCACACAAAATAGCTTGATATATCTCAACAATAGTAATTATTTATATTTCTCTTTTGAGGATGAAATAATTCCCTATAGAATCGTAACATGTTTATTTCTCTATTACGTTCCATCGTATCTATCCAACCATAATTTAAATGTTTCCTATTTGTCATTTTGCCTTTCTACCAATAATTTCTAATTCAATTATTTTTAACATGGGTAAAATCATATAGATCATAATATATATTTTTAATATTTCTATTTATACATAAATATTTTTATTAAAATTTTTAATTTTATGCACATTGGGATGTCTCACTTTCCATCAAGGTTTCAAATTTTAGAAATTTATTCTCATTACTTGAGTAACTATCATAACCAAGACCTTTGTTATTTGGCCTAATGCTTGGCAATATAGGATTTTTTGTTCCCTACCCATTCTTTCCTATACCTCTATCATCATATCTCATTCTGGTGAGGCTCTCAAAAGCCTCATTTGGTATAGTATTTAAGCCTCATGGATCATTGGGGGAATGCACCTTGTGTTATGAGTCATGTGCCTCTTCCTTCCCCCTCCAGGTGGCAATGAATATAATGGCTACGGTGAAAAAATAATGTGATGAAAAATCATGCAAATCTTATACAAGAATAATAATAGAAAGAAAAGTTATTGATATTTTTATATAACAAAAAAAAAAATTCAAATGTTATTAATTATTTAAAATATGTTGATGTGGATGGCTTCACTAGGAGGAACTTCAAGACATTTGCACCTTCTATGAACTACAACATCAAGTGTTACAAGTGCAATAATCTAGGGCATAAGGCCAAGTGGTGTAGAATAGAGTTTCCATTGTTAGATTAGGAGTTTATCTTAGGTTACTTGAGGAAGAAATAATAAATGCTCAAGTTTCAATGTGCAATTATGTAAATGTATATGGAGTCCACTTGCACATGAGTCATGGGAAAAGTAGTTAGGAAGATTAAGGATTTAAACTAGTTTGAACAATGACTAGTTAAGCCCTATAGTGGCTAGTTAAGGCCTAAATGTTTTTAAATCATGTATAATATATATGAAATATTTACAATATTTATAATACTATGTATGAAATCATAAAACAAAATTTAAACTAAATAAAAAATTTGAATTTTAAAACTCAAAAAATAAGTCAATAAAATCATAAAAGACCCTTATTGATGTTTCATCCTGGTAACCCGAGTTCAAATCACTCAGGTAAAAGTAGACCCTTATTATTATTTTTTTGATTGGTAGAAAGGGTGTTGAAAGGTCCCTGAACCTTGTACAAGAGAAATTACATGAATTCCATATCGACCGAGGTGGTCCAAGAAGAAAGGAATAAAGAGCGGGCAAACCTCCACACTAGGGAAGGTGTCGCGAAATCGCGACCAAATTGGTGATGTCGCGAAATCGCGACAAGTTGCGCCGTTGTTGCCAAGAGAAGAAAGGAAGTCGCGAAATCGCGACAAGAAGCGCCATCGGAGCCGAAGAAGGGAAGAAGTCACGATATCGCGACAAGTTGCAAAGTGTCGCGATATCGCGACAAGTTGCTATGTTGGAGCCGAACGAGAAGAAGAGTACCGAAATCATGACAAGAAGGAAGACCGCGCCCAGGTAGAGGAGGAGTCACAAAATTGCGACAAGAAGTAAGAACTTTGTCGAAGAAAAAGGGTGTCACGAAATTGTGACAAGAATGAAGACCGCAGCTGAATAGAAAATGTGTCGCGAAATCGTGACAAAAGTGGAAGCCTGCTGCCAAGGAGAAAATGTGTCGTGAAATCGTGACAAGATGGAAGACCGTTGTCGAAGAGAAAAAGTGTCGCGACAAGATGGAAGACCCTTATTATTATTATTTAAACTAAATAAAATATTTGAATTTTAAAACTAAAAAATAAGTCAATAAAATCATAAGACTTTTGTTGATATTTCATATTAATAACCTCAATTCAAATCACTTATGTAAAAAAAAATCCTTGTTATTATACCATTAAAAAATAAAGCCCCAATTATACCACCGTCCTATTTTGCATTTCATAAAAAATGTAATAAAGCTGCCATCCACTTCTTCTTTTGCCAGGGTGCACAAATTTTAAATTTTAGAGCGAGACATTAATTACCTCCAATTAAGTTCAAATTTTAATTTTAATTTTTTTATTTTATTTTGTTATTGTGAGAAACCTTTAAGACCAACGCACAGGGTTGAGCAGTCTCCTCCCAACCATGACCCCTCATAAAGTCGAGAGCTATACTTATCAATAGAGAATTTAACACAAAGCCACCACACACCCACCCCCTCACACACTCGCCCACACAACAGTTAAATTTTAAAATATTTTAATCCAAAGCTTTTATTATTTCTGTTTAGGTTATATAATTGAAATCAATGAGAATATGTGTTCCTTATTTTTTAATTAAAAAAATGGTTAGTATAATATAGGATGCTGATGGATTAGATTGTAATTTACATATATATTGCAGTTAAGCATAGTGGAAAGGAGGAACATTGTACTACATCGAACAAAATTCATTTATTTTCTTTTAGAGATAAAAATGTAAGATTTGATATTTAATTAATGGATATCATGTCATGGAAAGGAAAATTGACACTTTGTAGATATAAAAATAAAATTTTAGATCATACAAAGCAACACTAGAGTAGTCCTAGAATAGCACTGAAGTAGCACCAAAATAGCACTAAAACCCTACAAATTTGTACTACAACCATATAGAAAAGCACCAAAGATTTGATAGCAACCCTGGATATTATAATGTCATCATTAAAGCCTTGAAAATAGCCATAGAGATGATGACATTAACACTAAATATGATGATGTTAGCACCAAAGATGATGTCAACATTGAAGAATAGCATAAAAGAACTAAAGAACAACATTAGAGATAATGATATCATCTATGAAGATGATGTTAGTATTAGAGATGATGCCAACACAACACCAAAGACCATTAGACATGATGGCGTTAGCACCAAACATGATGATGTCAGCATTGGACATGGTGACATGGAAAACACAAATATAATTTTTGGGTTGAATTCAAATTAGTTATATAGAAATCAGATATGTTAAAATTGGTTTCCATCTACTTTAAGTGGATTGAAATTAGCTGGATTTGTTTCAAACTAATTTTAGCTATTATTTTTCTTAGATATATTTGGTTGGATTTATTTCCAACTAATTTTAGTTGTCATTTTCCATAGATATAATAGGTTGGATTTAGTCGCCAAAGTTTAAAAAAATCTGCAAAAAGAAAGGATTAGAAAAATAAAAATAAAATTCTAGAAAATGGACCAGAAAGCCAAAAATATTAAAACACACTACACCCAGGATGATGCCGCCCTATGTTGTTGTATCTCTTTTTGAGAGCTTTTCAAAAATATGCACTAATAGTCAATCCGAGCAACAAACGAGGAGATTTTAGAAATAATGCACTAATAGTAGCTCTTTTTGAGAGTATTTATTTATGAAATTTTAGTTTTAGTCGCCAAAGTTAAAAAAAATCTGCAAAAGGAAGGGTTAGAAAAATAAAATAAAAAATTATGGAAAATTGACCAGAAAGCCCAAAATGTTAAAACGCACTACAATCAATATGATGCCGCCCTACGTTGTTGTAGCTCTTTTCGAGAGCTTGACGAAAATATGCACAAATAGTCAATCCGAGCAATGAGTAAGGAGTTATGATCCCGGGAAGTTTTGCCCCCAAAATCCAAAATGATGGCCAATGGAATGTCGTATGAAATACACTCCTTTAATGAAAACATATTTTTCATAAATGGAAGTTCATTTATTATTTGTGAATGCAAATGCAAAGCCTAAAAATCTATTTACCTTAAAAATATGAAAAAAATGTGAAATTTCGAAATTATAAAAATCTTTATAAAACAACAACCTTAAATAATTTTTATAAATTCAAAATGACTTCGGAATGAGATCAAAATTGTTTCAGATGAAATATTGAAGCTCATTCTTCACACAATGCATTATTTATGAAATTTTATTTTATTTTTAATTTTTATTTTAGTCGTCGAAGTTTAATTTTAATGACTACCCCCCTTTAATGAAATTGTAATTTTCATAAAGAGAAGTTCATTTATTGTCTATGAATACAAATGCAAAGCCTGAAAATCGATTTACCTTCAAAATATGAAAAAATGTGAAATTTTGAAATTATAAAAATCCTTATAAAAAAAATTTAAATAATTTTTATAAATTCGAAATAACTTCATAATGAGATCAAAATTATTTCGGATGAAATATTGAAGCTCATTCTTCACAAAATGCATTTATTTATGAAATTTTAATTTTTTCTTATTTTTATTCTAGTACATACAACCTAAAGTATTAAAACACACTACAAATAGTACGATGTTGCCCTACATTGTTGTAGCTTTTTTTGAGAGCTTTCCAAAAAGATGCACTAATAGTCAATCTGAGCAACGAGCTAGGAGTTATGACCCCGAGATGTTTTACCCCCAAAATTCAAAATGATGACCAATGGAATGTTGTATGAACTACCCCCCTTTAATGAAATTGTAATTTTCATAAAGGGAAGTTCATTTATTGTTTGTGAATGCAAATGCAAAGCCTGAAAATCGATTTGCCTTTAAAATATTAAAAAAATGTGAAATTCCAAAATTATAAAAATCCTTATAAAACAACAAATTTAAATAATTTTTATAATTTTGAAATGAGTTCAGAATAAGATCAAAATTGTTTCGGATGAAATATTGGAGCTCATTCTTCACACCCATCCATTTATTTATGAAATTTTTATTTTTTTATTTTTTTTTGTTCTAGTCACCGAATTTTAAAAAAATATGCAAAAGGAAGGGTTAGAAAAATAAAAATAAAATTTTTGGAAAATAGACCAAAAAGCTAAAAATGTTAAAACACACTATATTCATTATGATGCCATACTACGCCATTGTAGGTATTTTTGATAACTTTTCGAAAATATGCACTAATAGTCAATCCGAGTAACGAGCGAGGAGTTATGACCTCGAGAATTTTTACCCCTAAAATTCAAAATGATGGGCAATGGTATCTCGTATGAACTACCGCCATTTAATGAAATTGTAATTTTATCTGCTTGTTGTGGTGCAGTGGTAAATGCCCTGGGTGCTGGTAGAGGTCGACCCAGGTTCCATTCCCCTTATCTCCATCCTACAGATATATGGTATAGTTAGGAATGTCCCATGTGCTGGTAGAGGCCGACAAGGATCCATTTCTCCTATGCCCAAACTGTTTAAAGTGGCACATCGAAAGGGGTGTTTTCCACTATAAATTAGTTTTCAAAGGAGGAGTGAGAGACATTTTTTGCAGGACTGCCCAAACTGCCGAACTCGTTTCGGCCATATCTCACTCATCCGAACTCGGATTGAGCTAAAATTTTGAGGGTAGATGCCTGAAAAACCCTAGAACGTCTCCACCAATTTTCATATCATTTGGAGCAACACAGATCCTAGCGCATCCCTATGTGTGAACGATATATTTGGCAAGCGGCTATGCGAGGGTTTCATCTGGGTTGAGTGCAAGCAGCTCCAGAGGTTGGTTTTAGGGCCTTCGGGCCCTAGCGGCCAATATTTTTGTGGTTTATGCTCAATATTTTAGCAAGAAATGTTGCAGGGGATACAATATGGGTTAGAAATTTGTCTTTCAACAGATCATACTATGAACTTGAGTGACAACGACTTCCAATTTGCTGCACAAAAGAAAAGTGAAAACCATACCTTTCCACGGCGTCTAGGGCAAGGATTAAAGAGACCACGAAATAAGTTTCAAGTAGTTGATCAAAAAATGGCTCATATCTCAAGTGAATCTGGTGCTAAGGTGCACCCACAAAATAATTCTACTATGAAAACCCCTGTCAAGGGTAAGAATTTTGAAGACTCGGTCCCAAAAATGAATTTTAGGGATGCCCTTCGTGGTGGACAACCTCAGCCCAATGCTAATATCAATACTAGGGCTTCTCATAAACCTCTAAGAATGCCTAAGATTGATCCCAAGAAAACGGAGTCGGGATGTCTTAAAGCAGCCTCCTATTGTTAAGCTTGATATGGGTAACATTCAGATTGGCATTGAATATTTGGAAAAAAGAGGACTAATTTTTCGGTTCGTGGGTTTTCATCCGAGTCTATCTGCTTTCAAAGTCCGGGCTACAAAAATCTAGAAAACTAAAGGTGAGTTACAAATCTCTATTTATCCAAATGGTTATTTTCTTGTTTTATTTGCTAATAATGAAGATAGAGAGAAAACTTTTCAAGGGGGTCCTTGGTTTTTGGAAGGGCGGGGCTTTTCATGAAGCCCCGGCATACTAAATTTAAAGCCGAAGAAGAGATGCCTTCTATAGCTCCCGTGTGGGTTAGACTCTTTGGCCTCCCTATTGAATTTTGGAATCCTACTATTTTTTCTTCAATTGGAAACTCTTTAGGAACTTTTATGATGACTGCTTGATTGTACTCAAAATTTTGAACATATTATTTATGCTCGAATTTGTGTTTTAATGGATTTTGACAAACCCCTACCTAAAAATATCACATTACAATTTGGGGAAGACACTTGGGAGCAAGTAGTGGACTATGAGAACATTCCTTTTCGTTGTAGAATTTGCCATGAATATGGTCATTTGGCCAATGCTTGCCCAAATAAAATTCCTGATCAAAAGAAAGAAGATATAAACTCAACAGGTTTCCAAATACCTAAGAAGAAGAACACTCGGAAAAAACCAGTAATGAAGGATCAATCAAAGTCATTTGCTAATATGTTTGAAATCCTTTCCACAAATGATGTCCCAAGTGAGGAAGAGGAAATAATGGAAACTAAAATCTTAGAAACACGGTTTAAATATGAAGGAAAGAACTCAGAGACAAACCAACAAATCAAAGGTTTTCAACGAGAAAAAAAAGGAGAAAATTTACACAAGAAAAACAATATTTCAAATGTCAAAACTTCAAATAATGCGAGTCCCAATATAGACTCCATTGAACCATCTAGTAAAATTTTGGTCGTGTATGAGCATTCTTCAAGGTTAGAAGCCATCTCAGATTCAATTGGAATAAGTCAAGAAACAGGGAAAAAAAATTGAAGATGGATTCTAATCAAAAAGTAGGTCGCAAGACCAATCAATATCATATGGTAAAAGAAGGTGAAAAGCTTGTAGAGGAAGGTAAGATTAATGCCCTTCCCAACATTTTTTAGCCCTGGTATTAATGAAGATCATCACTTGGAATATTAGAGGACTCAAAGGGAGTCTTTCAAAACAAAATGAAATTAGAAGAATGATTCGGATAAATCATCCACATCTTGTTTTCCTTCAAGAAACAAAAATGTCAATGGAGGATATGGACTTAAAAGTGGTTTCCCTCAGTTCCCAAGGGACTTCGGGTGGCATTGCTTGTCTTTGGGACCCAAAAGAGGTAGTTATTCACCATATGGTTGGCGAGTTGGGGTTTGTTGGCTATAGCTATTCAAAGTAGACATTCCAACCGGATTATGATCTGCATTACTGTTTATGCCCCGACTTCTTTGGAGGAAAAAAGAAGACAGTGGAAGGATATTACTCATATTATCTCTCATTTTCCTAAAGCTTGGATCTTGATCGGAGGAGATTTCAATACCATCCTCTCTCTGGATGAGAAAAGAGGGGGAAATAGAAATTTGGACAAAAGTACTGACCTCATGAGCGAATATATTGCAAACCTCCATCTTGTGGATATCCAACCAGATAATGGCCTTATGACTTGGTCTAACAGAAGGCAAGGCTTAGCTTGTATAATGGAGAGATTGGATAGGTTTTTGCTCTCTGAAAATTTCTTAATCCATGGTCACATTCCTAAAGTGAAGACTCTTAATAATGTTGGTTCGGATCATTGGCCAGTCATGGTGGAAATGTGGAAAACCAATGTGAGTTTCTCTCCTTTTCGTTTTCAATTAATGTGGCTTAGAGACATTTCCTTCGGACCTCGTGTGCAACAATGGTGGAAGGAAGGTAAACCTAGGCATGGGACTAAGATGTTCTGTTTTGCCAAAAGAGTGCAATACATTAAATCCAAAATCAAGACTTGGAACCTGGAAAGAGTTTGGGGATGTTCATAAAAAAAAACATGAAGTTATTGCTCATCTTGAAAATTTGTCAAAAAATCCATTTAGATGGCCTCACAGAGAAGTGTAGATGAAATTAAACTCACAACTCGGTTAGAGGAATGGGAAAAAAGAGAAGAAATCTTATGGAAGCAAAAATCTAGAATTCAATGGCTCAAAGAAGGAGATCGAAACACAAATTTCTTCCACAAATCTCTTCTAGCTCGAAGATCTCACAACTTTATTTCTTCCTTAAAATCAGATTACGGAGATGTTGTTTATACTTGGGATGGCATGAACTCTATTGTTGTTGATTACTTTTCCAATATTTTTGCTGCTACTCCTCTTGACTCAGACTTCTCAACAAAATGTTCTTCAAGCAATCCCTTCTCTTATCACTTCGAGGAGAACTCTATTTTGATCTGCTCCTGTTACTATCAATGAGCTTCAACAAGTAGTTTTTAAAATGCAAAAAGGGAAAACCCCAGGTCTCGATGGTTTTCCTATTGAGTTCTACCAAGAGTTCTGGGATATCCTTCATGTTGATTTATTAGAGGTGGTGGAAGAAGCCAGGAAATCCAAAGAAATTTTGAAGGTTATCAATAAAACTTATATTACTCTTGTTCCAAAAGCTCAAGAGGTTGATCATATCTCAGCTTTTAGACCTATTGCTTTATGTAATGTTCTTCTCAAAATTATTACTAAAATCATGGCGAGAAAGGTTGAAGCCTCTTTTACATAAGATTATTTCCCTAGAGCAAGGGGGATATGTGGAAGGACGTCAAATAGTAGATGAGATAGTTCTTGCTCAGGAAGCCATCCATTCCATGGATATGCAAAATTCTCCTTCTATGTTCATCCGGTTAGACTTATCCAAAGCTTATGACGTAGTGGATTGGCACTTCCTTATCAAAGTTTTGAGGCAATTTGGTTTCTCTAAGGATTGGATGGATTGGATTATGGGATGTATCTCTTCAGTTTCCTACTTAGTTCTTATCAATGGCAGGCCTTCTCGGTCTTTCCCGACTTCCAGAGGTATCGGGCAAGGTGACCCGCTATCCCCTTATTTATTCATCATTCTTGTTGAATGCTTGGGTAGGACTATAACCAAAAAGAGGGAAAACAAAACCCTTGAGGGAGTTACCATTGCTCATGGAGCTAGACCTATCTCTCATCTTCAATTTGTGGATGACTCTACCCTTTTAGGTAAAGCTACGGTTAAGGAAGCTTCTAATTTTAAGCAAATCATTAGCTATTTTTCTAAGGCTATTGGGCAGTTGATCAATGAAGACAAATCTAAAGTTATTTTCTTTCACTGCTCTGCTAGACAGGAAGCCATGGTCTTGGATAAATTAAGATATAAGAAGACCTCTCTTCCAATCACTTATTTAGGTATTCCCATAAATATTCAAAGGCAGAAAAATAAATATTGGAATTGGTTGTTGGACAAAGTCAAGAAGAAAATTGGAAAGTGGACCAACAAGTGGCTTTCTTACGGGGGTAGAATCACCTTGGTAAAATCAGTCCTTCAAGCTATTCCTATTTATGTTTCTTCCATTTTGAATATCCCAAAGGTTGTTCTTCGAGAATTGGATCAAATCAGTCATCGTTTCCTTTGGAGTGGTACTAAGGAGAAAAGAAAATGGGCCTTGGTGAAATGGGATACTTTATGTCTTCCTAAGAGTGAAGGGGGGTTAGGATTTCGGTCTTCAATTAATAACAACAAAGCTTTAGCTGCTAAATTATATTGGAGGATGTTGCATAACCCCAATGCTCTTTGGGCCAATAATCTCCGTGCTAAATATCTTGAGAACAAAAGTCTCGAAGACCTTGTTCGCTATCAACTTCCTACAAAAGGTTCTCCCATTTTAGCGAGTTCTTAAGACTGGTGAGGATTTGATAAAGAAAAAATTATTTTGGATCATTCATAATGGTCAACATGCAAATTTTTGGACAGATTCTTGGGATGGTCACAAGCCTTTGATAACTCAGTTTCCCGATTGGAGGCCTTGGATGGAGGAGCTTCACCAAGCTAATTGGATAAAGGTGGCTAATTACAATCGGTACCATCATTGGTAATTCAAAGGTTGGTAGATATTGGATCCCTATTGAGGACTGGCCTATTCAAATCCCGAAAGGCAAAGACAAGATATCCAAGGCATCCTTCATATGAGATCCCTCTCTTGGTCCCATGAAAAAGATTGTTTTGGATGGAACGACACTACTAAGGGTGAGTATTCAGTTGCTCAAGGTTATTTGACCTTATGCCATAATAATCCCAACCATTCTTCTGACATATTTTCTCAATTGTGGGCTCAAAAGCTCCGGCCTAAGGTGAGGTTCTTTAATTGGCTTTTATTGCATCGTAGGGTGCTTACTGGTGAGCAACTTATGAAGCGTGGTTTTCATGGCCCTTTTAGATGTGAAATGTGTGAAGAGAATGTAGAAAATATCAACCATATTTTTATTGAGTGTACTTTAGCCTCCGAGCTATGGAGGAGAATGGCAACTTTACTTGGCTTACAGTGGTCCAATTTTTTCACTTTTGAACGACTTTGGAGGGATTGGCCTAATCAAGAGGGTGTTGATCATTTTATTAGGCAGTTAGTTTGGATGGGTTCTACCATTCTTCTTTGGAATATTTGGAATGAAAGGAACAACCAAATTTTTAATCAAGATAGGAAGGATATTCACTATATTTGGCAAAAGACCATAGCCAACTTAGTTGAATCGAGTCCATCATCTCCTTAATCACCCCCAAAACTCCCACCAAAGATGGGATCAAGTGATGCAAAGATTGAAGATTAAACCTTCTAAGGGCAACCAACTTAAAGGGAATGTGAGTATTAGTAAGATGGATAGGACTAGAAATTGGCAACCTCCTCCTAAGGATTTTGGAAAAGTCAATACTGATGGAGCCTCTAGAGGGAACCCCTGGAAAAGCCAGGTGTGGGAGGAATTGGTAGACTTTCAGATGGCTCCCTGGTTTTTACTTTTGTTGAGAATTTGGGTATTCTTTCCAATAACCTTGCTTGAGGGGTATGGTATCCTTAGAGGCCTTCGAGGAGGCTACTAAGGTTGGATGGGAAAAGGTGTTAGTTGAGTCCGACTCTCAACTTATGATTAATCTCTTGAAGACTCCTTCTAAGAATCATAAGGTGGATTGGAGAATAAAAAGAATTATTGAGAAGATTCGATTAATCCAGATGGGATTTTTGAAATTTGATTACAATCATGTGGTCAGATATCAAAACAAGAGTCTTGATGCTTTAGCTAATTGGGCTTTGGACAAAGGTGATCTTACTTGTTATGGCCACCCTCCTATATGGTGGGCTTCTCAAATTAGGGAAGCTCTTCTTTCTATCATTTCTTTGGATGGCTCCAGTTATGAAGGTACCTAGTTTCTTCTTGTTTTTTTTTTTTGTTTCTCTTTGGTTCATTCAGTTTTTTTAGTTCCCTAGCTCATTCTATTCTTTATTTTGTTTCCTCTGTTGATTCTTGCATTAATAGTCTTCTGGTCTAGATAGGTCATTGTTTTGTTCATTTTTTTTTCTTTTGTCTTCTTTGTTTTTTTGTTTAGTTTTTTAAGGTGGGTGGGTTCTTTTGTTTTGTTTTGTTTTTGTGTTCTTTGTGTTGTTTTTTGTTGTTCTTGTGTTTTTGTTGTTTTTTTTTTTTATGTTTATTGTTATTGTTCTTGTGTTTTTTTCGTTCTTGTTCTTGGGTTTCTCTTTGTTTGTGTTATTTCATTTTTTTATGTGTGAGTGTTTTCTATGTTTTTTGTTTTTGTTTATTGTCTGTTGTTGGTTGTTTTTATTTTTATTTTATTTATTTTATTTTTTAGGTTTTGGTTGTGTTTATTTTTCATGTTTTTTTGGGTTATGTCTTTGTAGTGTTCTGTTGTTTTTGTCTTGTTTGTGTTTTGTTATGTGGTTCTTGTGTTTTTCTATGTGGTTTGTGTTGTGGTTTCTTTTATCTTATTGTGCGTGTTTGGTTGTGCTTTTGGTTTTGACACACTCAAGGAGTTTGTTTTTTATTTTATTTTATTATTTTTGTTGTTATTTTCTTTTTTTAATTTGGTTTTGTGTGTTTGTTTGCTCCTTGAGTATGTCAAAGGTGGTAGGCCGAGTCCCGAGTCCTGGGCGTTTTTGGCGGAATGGATACCCCTGCCTCCTTGGGTCTTACCCGAAAGTGGCATCCCTTTTGGGATGTTTTCCACAAATAAAAAAAAAAATTGTAATTTTCATAAAGGGAAGTTCATTTATTGTTTGTGAATGCAAATGTAAATCCTAAAAATCGATTTACCTTCAAAATATGAAAAAAATGTGAAATTCTGAAATTATAAAAATCCTTTTAAAACAACATCTTTAAATATTTTTTATAAATTTTAAATGAATTTAGAATGAGATAAAAAAATATTCGAATGAAATATTGAAGCTCATTCTTCATACACATGCATTTATTTATGAAATTTTAATTTTTTTTATTTTTATTCTAGTCGCCGAAGTTTAAAAAAATCTGCAAAAGGAAGGGTTAGAAAAATAAAAATAAAATTTTAGAAAATGGACTAGAAAGCTAAAAATGTTAAAATACACTATAATTAGTATGATACCACCCTACCCTATTGTAGCTCTTATCGAGATCTTTCCAAAAATATGCACTAATAGTCAATTCGAGCAACGAGCAAGGAGTTATGACCCCAAGAAGTTTTACCCCAAAAATTCAAAATGATGGCCAATGGAATACCGTATGAACTACCCCCATTTAATGAAATTATAATTTTCATAAAGGGAAGTTCATTTATTGTATGTGAATGCAAATGCAAACCATGAAAATCAATTTACCTTCAAAATATGAAAAAAATGTGAAATTATGAAATTATAAAAATCCATATAAATGAGGAATTGCTATGTCGTATGAACTACCCCCTTTATCCATTATCCCATTTATCCATTAGATAATAGTGGAGGAACTGCTATCACACCTAGATTTTATGAGGATTTTATTGATTTTGTTGACAACAATGAGCTAATATATATCGAGCTTTAAGGAACCAATTTTACTTGGAGCATTAAAAGGATGGGAAGCCAACTCATTCAACTTAGACTTGATATATTCCTCCTATCCAAAGATTTCATTCACCATTTTGGTGATGCCTTCCTGCATTCACACCCTAAGATTGTCTTGGATCACAACCCTCTAATCCTAGAAGACCTCCATCCAACTTCTTCATTCAAAACTTCTCTTTAGATTTGAATCCATTTGGCTTCAAGACCTGGATATCAAAAATCATATTATTAGTTGGAGCAAAGGATTTCAAAGATTACAAACCCATCAGCTTGTGTAACACCTTATATAAGATCTTGATGGAGGTTCTTGCTAATAGGTTAAATATTTTCTTAGCTACCATGGTTAATAAAGCCTAGAGTAGTTTTGTGGTAGAGAGACAAATATTAGATGGAATTATAGTAGTTCATGAATTGATTTACTTAGCAGATAAAACTGCAAGGGAGATGCCATGCTAGGAAACATTTTCTTAACGAGATGAGTCTAAGTGATCCTGCTCCACCTCATGCTATGATGGAAGCCTAATATGAGGACTAGAATGAGTTTTTTTGGCTTCTAATTCCATTTGAACCAAATGCTTCATCAAGTGTGTTTGATTATACATCACAGAGCTATGTTGCTTAGTTATTTCACCGACCACATTTTTTATTCTATAAATACCATCTAAATTATGAGTTGAGGTCTCACAGATACACCTCTTAAGAGTTATGATTTCTTCTTGAAGTGCTTTCTCCTTACGGGTGCAACCTTTTAACTCAACCTGCAATTGGTATTTTATAATAGCAAAGATGTTACCTACTAAGAGATTAGGGATATCTTCTTGACCAGTTTCAAAAATAGATTTACATAAAGTCTTTCATATATGAAATATGGTAGCTACCCTAGTAATGGAGAGAATAAATTTTTTATTGGGCATCAAATTAATCCCTAATAAGGCTTGATCCTTTGTCATAGGCAGTGGTAAGGGATAAAACAACTGATGCACTTCACGCCAAATATGGTGGGCACAAGCATAGTTCTAAAATAGATGTTGTACTATCTATTCCAAACCACAAAAAGGACAGTCACCTTGCCCTTAGCCCATCCATTTTAGCCTGCTTTGAGTAGGTAGACCTTGAAGGACTACATTTCAAATAAGAATCTAGAACTTTACTTTAATTGGGATAGAGTTGATAAGCTTGAAGGTACTTTCCCAAGTGGACCAACTGATCTCTAAGTTCCATTTTTTACTGACCATATCCACAAACTATTGATAGTTCATAGGAAGTAGGGCTTAGTACCAAAAATTAAGTATTGGCTGCTCAAAGTCATGATTGTAAAACCATTTCCAATGAGACCAATGGGGACTAGATTCCACTGGAGAAGATATAGGTTGGGGTGCCTGAGAGACGATGGAAAGGATCCACATAATCACTACTTTATCAGTAAGATAGAGGTCAAATTATGACTAGATTTTCTTCCAATTTTTCCATGATGATTGAGAAAAATTTCAAATGTCACCCAACATAATTAATCCCCTTTTGAAGAGCCGCCTAGCAAAAAACCAAGAATTTATGCCAAGAGGTTGTGCATCAAGGGTGAGGAGGGGTGACCACCATAAGTTGTTCTAAAGGAAATATGTGGGACCTTGCTTTGGAGGTGTCTGCCATGAAATAAATTCATGCACTTGTTGCCAGGATTTCTAAATCCCTTTGAGAATATTACAACCTTCTATAGAGAAATAAGGGGATTGTAAAAGAACATTAGTGTATGACATATTTACCCAAATTTTACCATCCATCTTGGGGTTTTTCAAATGCTCGCTCACCAACACCTTCCATATTTCATTCTTTATGATCACCCTTTGCATCCATTTAGATATGAGTGCATAGCCCTGTGCTTGAAGATTGGGGATTCCTAGCCCACCGCATGAAATTGGTCTACAATGATTTCTCCATGAGACCATTGGGAGGCCTCGTTTAGCTAGGATTTTTCCCAAAAAAACTCCTGAAGCATACTGCTCATATTATCATATCCAGCCTTGCTAGGAGTCAAAAGAGAAGAGAAGTAAACATGGAAGGGGGCTAAAATTTTTTCAGTAATCTAGATTTTAGCTACTTGAGACATTTCTAGAGATTTCCAGTATTCCAATTTTTTGATAAATATGTCCATACACCAATCCCACATAGATTTGTATGGAAGGTCAACAGCAAAAGGAAAGCCCAAATACTTAGATATTTCTCCTCTTTGCACCCACTTCCATGTTGTGGATATACAATTTGGCTTATCATCAAATCCAAATGGAATAACAGAGTTTTTATATTATTGGATTATTTCACGAGAGGCCCTACAAAAGGTGTGAACTGTCTCAAGGATGTTCACAAGATTTTGTTGATCTACCAAAGGAAAAAACATAGAATCATCTACAAAGTGAGAGTTTGTAAGCTAGGAGCGATCTGGAAGGGGGATACCTTTTATTCTCCCCTCTTTAATTACAAATTCCAATAGATAACCAAGGGCATCAGCTGTAATTACAAATAGATATGGGGCCAATGGACAACCTTGCCTAACTGATATTTCCACAAGAATGTTGTTAGATAGTTCTAATTTAATAACCACTCTTGTGGAAGCATTTGGAAAGAGGGAAGATACCATATTGATGAATCTATTGCCAAAACCAAGCCAATGGAGCATGCTTAATATGAAGGGTCACTCTAGTCGATCATAAGCTTTATCAAAGTCAAGCTTAAGGTAAAGTCCCTTGAGCCCCTGTGCTCGAGCCCACTCCATACCTTCCCACGCTATAAGAATATTATCCAAAATGTAGCGACCTTTAAGGAATCTTGTTTTCTATGGACAATTTTTTTTTGTAGCCACTAGGAGGAGTCTTTTGGCCAGAGCCTTCACCAAAATTTTATAATAGGAATTGAGTAAAGTAATGGGACACCAATCCACAAGCAAATTTGGCTTATTTTTTTTTGGAATGAGCCTGATCAATCCTTGATTAGTGGCCTCCCTAAGAACTCCAACACTAATAACCTCGTCACACATATGCAAAAAATCAACTCCTATAGTCTCCCACATGGTCTTAAAAAATTCACTCGGAAGCCCATCAATGCATGGGGATTTTTCATTTTCCAAAGAGAGGAGGGAAGAATGAAGTTCATCCTGTGAAAGAGGTTTGTATAGCAATGCTCTATCTTCTTCAAATACTTTGGGAGATATGCATTGTTTGCAATAATCTCTAAAAAAGTCAACTTCTGTTTTGGGCCCTTCACTTTTAAAAAGGGCTACAAAATGCTCTTGAATGAAGGATGAGAGGTCCTCCAATGGAATTTGTAGGCCAGATATAGGATTTTTAATAACTTCTATCCTCTCTGATCTATTCTTCTTCTTATTGGAATTAAAGAAGAATTTTGAATTTTTATCGTCCTCACGAATCCACTGAAGATGTGCCCTGATTTGTGCCCCATGGAATTTAGAGGCTTGGAGTTGCCTTAACTCTGCCTACTTTTTTATTGAGTAAATACTTCTTATACATATACATATCTGCCATGGGGATTGAACTCGGGTCACATCACTAATACTATTTTGAGAAGTGATGCTACTAATATTCTGACTAAGGTGGTGGTTGAGTTGATCAACTTATTGCTTCAATTGTTTCTCCTTTTTCTTGCGAAGAGAGGCTAAGATTTTTCCAAAACCTCGAAGGTAATCCACTGTTCTTTTGATGTCTTTATCCCACCACATAATCCACCCTCTCTCTCCTGAGGACCTTGGTAAGAGATTCCACACTTTCTTGATTCCATTAACACAATATTTGTGCTTGAGCAAGGAAGTGTTCAACTTGAAAGGTAAACTATTTTTGGGTTTCCTTATGGGGGCACGCCCAATACTCAAGGTAACGGGGAGATGATCTGAAGTTACCACTGAATAGATTGGATGAGATAAATAATTTTGGAGTATATAAATATTTTCTGCTACATATAAGTCGTTCAATATTGCCATTTTGAGAGCATCCAAACATCGTTCATTTCTCCAAGTAAACCAAGCCCCATGATTTTCAGCACTCTTGTTCCAATTGGGATCATAAAGATTCCAGACCCTTCTAAACCTAGACCATGATCTAGCCTCTTCTGGTTGTTTGAGTGGAGTTCCACCCCCCAATTTTTCTCCCTCCAACTCTACCATATTGAAGTCCCCTCCTATTATCCAATCTGCATTAGGAAAATTGAAGCACATCCAATCCTAGAGGGTTGCCCTTCTAGCAGCATCATTGGATGCATAAACAACTATAATACCCAAATTTCTACCAAAAAAAATTATTGTAAACCACACTCCAAGACATAATTATTGTAGATATCAATATGAAATTATCAGCTAAAGCACCATAGGCATTTCAGGTGGGTACAAATTGCATATAATCATGTAGTGTACTTATTCCCTTAGACTGATGTGTGGCTGAGGAGGTATTGTTGGAGTAAGAGTTGGTGGGCTTATGGATCCATTCCTTACCTCCTAGGTTTTGGTATTTTAGGATGCCTTTATAAGGAAGGGGAGAGGCATCCCATGATGATTTGTGCCTATGTTTCTTGTTATTTTAGGTTACCCAACCCTCCTCAATTATTTCATGAGGAGTTTGCTCCACAGGAGCCTCAAAAGCTGAATGGGGATGAAGGGAGATGCGGGTAATTGCCAAGTTAGAAGCTTGGGGCACTGAATGAGTAGGTAAAGAGGTCACATCATAGAAGATTGTAAAGGATGAACATGAGGTACTAATTTGGTTACATTTTGAGTAGCAATAGTAGGAGTACTAGTAGGCTGGTTTTATTATTTGGGAGGTCTCATCGAACAATTTTTAATCATATGGCCTTATTATCTATAGTAAAAACATGAGTTTGGAAAGTTGATATAATTAATCTATTGTTCAAATTATATACCAGAGGCTTTGAATAAGATCTTACTCGAGAGGTCCTTTGAGACATCAATCTCATCAAAGATGCATGGGTGGGAGCACATAAAGTGTGACAACCCAAATGGGAGAAATAATGGCCTTCCAAACCTAGCAACAATATGAGGTAAATAATTTGTGCATGCAAGGTTTAATAAAGGAAGTTCAATCCATACACTTGATTATTGGGCATGCATTTATTTATGAATTTTGTTTTTTAGTCGTCGAAGTCTGAAAAAAATCTGCAAAAAGAAGGGTTGGAAAAATAAAAATAAAATTCTAGAAAATAGACTAGAAAGCTAAAAAATGTTAAAACACACTACATTCAGTATGATGCCACCCTACTCCATCGTAGCTCTTTTTGAGAGCTTTAAGAAAATATGTAATAATAGTCAATCTAGGCAAAGAGCGAGGAGTTATGACCCCGGGAATTTTTACCCCCAAAATTCAAAATGATGGTCAATGGAATATCATATGAACTACCCCTATTTAATGAAATTGTAATTTTCATAAAGGGAAGTTCATTTATTGTCTATGAATGCAAATGCAAAACCTGAAAATCGATTTACCTTCAAAATATGAAAAAAATATGAAATTTTGAAATTCTAAAAATCCTTATAAAATAGCAACTTTAAATAATATTTATAAATTTGAAATGACTTCAAAATGAGATCAAAATTGTTTCGGATGAAATATTGAAGTTCATTCTTCACACCAATTCATTTATTTATGAAATTTTAATTTTTTTATTTTTATTTTAGTCGTCGAAGTTTAAAAAAAATCTACAAAAGGAAGGGTTAGAAAAATAAAAATAAAATTCTAGAAAATAGATCAAAAAGCCAAAAATATTAAAACACACTACAGTCATTATTTAGAAAATGGACATTTCAACTCTTAAGTTCGATAATATTAAAGAGTATATTGATAGCTTCAAGGCATTAAAAATAGATATCATACATTTTGAGGTCACAAAGAAAACTATTTCGAATGTGTTTAAAAATTATCGTCAATATCTCTTCTTCATTTCAAATGGTTCAATTAGTGATTCATGATACACTTTTGTTATTTATGAAGCATAAGATTCTAACCCTTAATGAACTCTTCTCTCTTCAAGTTATTTCTAAAGTAGCTCTAAAGAAGTAGAATGACTCTCCTCATGACCAAGACCATAAAAAGTGCTCTCAAATGTATTGATATGAATATATTGTTGAAGAATATTACATAATTTGATAATGTGTTAAAGTACCCCCATGGTACATTTGTATATTTACCTTCAAAATATGAAAAAAATGTGAAATTTTAAAATTATAAAAATCCTTATAAAACAACTTTAAATAATTTTTATAAATTTGAAATGACTTCAGAATGAGATCAAAATTATTTCGGATGAAATATTGAAGCTCATTCTTCACACCCATGCATTTATTTATGAAATTTTAATTTTTTTATTTTTTAGTCACCGAAGTTTAAAAAAAATCTACAAAAGGAAGGGTTGGAAAAATAAAAATAAAAATAAAATTTTGGAAAATGGACTAGAAAGCCAAAAATGTTAAAACACACTATAGTCAGTATGATGTTGCCCTACATTGTTGTAGCTCTTTTCGAGAGCTTTCTGAAAATATGCACTAATAGTCAATCCGAGCAACGAGCGAGGAGTTATGACCCCGAGAAGTTTTACCCCCAAAATTCAAAATGATGGCCAATGGAATACCGTATGAACTACCCACCTTTAATGAAATTGTAATTTTCATAAAGGGAAGTTCATTTATTGTCTATGAATGCAAATGCAAAGCCTGAAAATCGATTTACCTTCAAAATATGAAAAAAATGTGAAATTCTAAAATTATAAAAATCCTTATAAAACAACTTTAAATAATTTTTATAAATTTGAAATGACTTCAGAATGAGATCAAAATTATTTCGGATGAAATATTGAAGCTCATTCTTCACACCCATGCATTTATTTATGATTTCTTTAATTTTTTTTTTATTTTAGTCACCGAAGTTTAAAAAAAATTTGCAAAAAGAAGGGTTAGAAAAATAAAAATAAAATTCTGGAAAATGGACCAGAAAGCCAAAAATGTTAAAAACACTATAGTCAATATGATGTCGCCCTACGTTGTTGTAGCTCTTTTCGAGAGCTTTCCAAAAATATGCACTAATAGTCAATTCGAGCAACGAGCGAGGAGTTATGACCCCGAGAAGTTTTACCCCCAAAATTCAAAATGATGGCCAATGGAATGTCGTATGAACTACCCCCTTTAATGAAATTGTAATTTTTATAAAGGGAAGTTCATTTATTGTCTGTGAATGCAAATGCAAAGCCTAAAAATCGATTTACCTTCAAAATATGAAAAAAATATGAAATTCCAAAATTATAAAAATCCTTATAAAACAACAACTTTAAATATTTTTTATAAATTCAAAATGACTTCAGAATGAGATCAAAATTATTTCGGATGAAATATTGAAGCTCATTCTTCACACCCATGCATTTATTTATGAAATTTTAATTTTATTTTTATTTTTATTTTAGTCGTCGAAGTTTAAAAAAAATCTACAAAAGGAAGGGTTAGAAAAATAAAAATAAAATTCTAGAAAATGGATTAGAAAGCTAAAAATATTAAAACACACTACATTCAGTATGATGTCGCCCTACGTTGTTGTAGCTCTTTTCGAGAGCTTTTCGAAAATATGCACTAATAGTCAATCCGAGCAACGAGCGAGGAGTTATGACCCTAGGAAGTTTTACCCCTAAAATTCAAAATGATGGCCAATGGAATACCGTATGAACTACCCCCCTTTAATGAAATTATAATTTTCATAAAGGGAAGTTCATTTATTTTCTGTGAATGCAAATGCAAAGCCTGAAAATCGATTTACCTTCAAAATATGAAAAAATGTGAAATTCCAAAATTATAAAAATCCTTATAAAACAACAACTTTAAATAATTTTTATAAATTCGAAATGACTTCAAAATGAGATAAAAATTATTTCGGATGAAATATTGAAGCTCATTCTTCACACCCATGCATTTATTTATGAAATTTTAATTTTTTAATTTTTTATTTTAGTCGTCGAAGTTTAAAAAAATCTGCAAAAGGAAGGGTTAGAAAAATAAAAATAAAATTCTGGAAAATGGACCAGAAAGCCAAAAATGTTAAAACACACTACAGTCAGTATGATTTCATCCTACGTTGTTGTAGCTCTTTTCAAGAGCTTTTCGAAAATATGCACTAATAGTCAATCCGAGCAACGAGCGAGGAGTTATGACCCTGGGAAGTTTTACCCCTAAAATTCAAAATGATGGCCAATGGAATGTCGTATGAACTACCCCATTTAATGAAATTGTAATTTTCATAAAGGGAAGTTCATTTATTGTATGTGAATGCAAATGCAAAGCCTGAAAATCGATTTACCTTCAAAATATGAAAAAAATGTGAAATTATGAAATTATAAAAATCCTTATAAACAACAACTTTAAATGAATTTTATAGTTGAAATGACTTTAGAATGAGATCAAAATTGTTTCGGATGAAATATTGAAGCCTCACTCACCGATGCATTTATTTATGAATTTTAATTTATTTTTTAGTCATCGAAGTTTAAAAAAATCTACAAAAGAAGGGTCCTCTAGAAAAACCCTCAAAAATCATGGTTTACAAATATTTTTTTCGAGGGTACACAAGGGCCCAAAGATCTTATGAAATATAATACAATACAAGACCCATCATGGCCTCAAGTGAAGATCAATCGCCCTAATATTTCAACATTGGGAAGGTAAATACAATAGAAGTTAGTCACTTAGACATAAACATTTATGGAAAGATTCTTGGATATGGAGGCATCATCCTTAGTTGGCAAGTTTTTGGGAGGAAGGTCGGACATTGAGACTATTCGCTCATGGGCCGCGACAAAGTGGAAAACTTCAGGAAGCTTAGAAATCGTAGCCATGTCAAGAGGTTTTTTTATGATAAGACTCAACAACAAAGATGATGCAGAGCGCATCTTGACAGGAGGACCCTGGTTTCTAGGAAGGCGTAGCCTCTTTCTGAGGAAGTGGGGGGAGGATTTCAACCTTGAGAAGCAGAACATTAATATAGCACCCATTTGGGTCCGCTTACCAAACCTCCCAACCCAGTTTGTTAATGAGTACTGGCTTAGTGGCATAGCAAAGATGATAGGAGAGCTCATGGCAATAGACCATTCAACCCGGGCAAGGACTAGACTGACGCATGCCAGGATCTATGTAAATGCAAACTTGGATTCTGATCTACCTTCTCAAGTGGAACTAGCATATGGAGAGTTTCTAAGGATTCAGCCTATGGAGTATGAGAACAAGCCAGCATTTTGTAGCGTGTGCAAAACCCAGGGCCACCTTCAAGCCCAATGTTTGACAATAACTGCAAACAAGGAAGCCACGAGCGAAGGTTTTCTGGGGAAAGCTAATGGGAGAGGGATCCCAAAGTTTCAAGGACCGCGTCTTAACTTGGAAGGATACAGACAAGTTAAGAATAACCAGTCTGACCAAGCCAACACAGAACTGGCAAAAATCTAGGAGAAAGGAAAGCAACATAATGAGGGAGGCAAAAATCATAAGGTATGTAATAAAGATCCCAGCTTGAACATGTTTGATATCCTAGCAAATCTAGAAGTTGAAAAAGAAAATAGTAAGGATGATACCATCAATGTCAAGTTTCCTGAAACCCTAGACTCCCCATCCAAATCGGGACCATCCACAGCTATGACAAAAAGCCCCAAAAGCTATGCTCAAAATGAAGAAAAATTGCCAAGTCATTTCAGTTTAAACATGGAAAAAATAGAGTCAAGAGTCGAAGTTGTGGAAACAAGAGCCAGGAATGTAGCTCCTAATCCGGTAGTGGAGCAAATTATCCCTTATCAGACGAGCCCAACGGTAAAAGGTTCCTTGAAGGAAAGCCCCCTGTTTAGGAACCAGATAGGAGAGGTGAACCAAAACAAGGCTGAGGATGAAGAGGGAATTGAAAACCCCCAAAATGAGGAAGAAGGTTCAAGCCCTAGACTATCACAGTATATGCCCCCTCATTTCAGTCCAAAACAGACTAGAAGCACTACCAAGCCTCCGATAGATTATGGAAGTGAAAGAAAGAAAGGGAGAATATCTACAAGAGAGCACTATAGAATGAGAATCAATGAAGAAATTGCAAACGGAAAGCAAAGAACATTGTTATAGCAAGCTATTCCTGGCCAGGATAATAGCAAAATTGACAAACCCCCTTTGGATCAGGGAAGGGGGCGGGGAAAAAATATCAAACAGTCTAAATGAAGGTTCTCTCATGGAATGTGAGAGGCCTAAATGGCCCACCAAAACAAAGGATGGTGAAGTCTATAAGGAAGGATTGGAATCCTACTATCATTTTTCTTCAAGAAACCAAAACAGATGCGGCACAATCAGCACTTATAGCTAGAAGGATTTGGAAGCAAGGGGAAGTGGCCTTTCAACAGGCGAGAGGAGCATCTGGGGGCCTCATGATCTTATGGGATCCTATTAAAATAGAAGGAAGTATTATTCAGGCAAATGAAAGAGTCTTAAGCGTATTATTTCATGATTTTGATACTAATAAGAATTGGATTATGTCAAATGTTTATGCCCCCACCTCTGTCCAAGGGCGGTCTGAACTGTGGGAGTTTTTGGGGCATTTGAGCCAAGATTTTAAAGACATTCCTTGGGTGATTGGGGGAGATTTCAATACCCCCATTTACCCATCTGATAAGAAGGGAGGATCTCGGTTACCCTCAAGGAGCATGGAGGACTTCAATGAATTCATTAACACAAATGAATTGATGGATGTAAGACTAAAAGGAGCCAAATTTACATGGAGTAACAAGAGGATAGGAAGTCAGCTGATTCAAGAAAGGTTGGACAAGTTTTTTTTATCCAAGGAAGCTACAACAATGTTTGGTGATTCAACGTTACAAGCCCTTCCTAAATGCGCTTCAGACCATAATCTTATTCTATGGGAGGCATTTCAGGCTAACTCCTTTAAAAAGCCATTCAGATTTCTGTCAATGTGGGTTAAACATCCGGACTTCAAGAAACGAATAGAGGAATGGTGGCAGCAACCTATCCAGGGAAGTGCTTCCTTCAAACTATCTCAAAAACTTAAGATGGTGAAAAACAACCTTAGAATATGGAATAAAGAAGTCTTTGGAAATATTTTTGAGAATAAGAGAGCAAGTGGGGGAAAAACTGAGAATAATAGAAAGCAAAATCCAAAATGGAACCTATGATGAGGCGACAAGGATCTGAAGAGAAGGAAACCCTTTGTGAGTTTTATAATATTTTAGCTTGTGAAGAGATGTATTGGAGGCAGAAATCAAGGGCATTATGGCTAAAGGAAGGGGACTCTAATTCAAAAAATTTCCATGTTACCACATTGAGCAATAGAAGCAACAATAATATTAGAAATTTAACTAAGGTGGATGGATCCTCAACTCAAAACATTCAGGAGATCAGGGACGAGGTCGTTAATTTTTTCAGTTCATTATTGGGTGAAGAACGGGCCTGTAATGCCCAAGCAAAGGACTCTCTCCTTCAATTCATTCCACAACTCATTGATGAAATGATTAACGAGTCTCTTACAACAGATTTTTTAGACGAAGAGATCAAGGAGGCTTTGTTTAACATGGATCCTGACAAAGCTCCTGGGCCGGATGGGTTTTCACCATGGTTTTTCCAAGTTTGTTGGGATATTGTTGGAGCAGAAGTTATTGCTGCAATCAAGGAGTTCCAAAGTTCAAATCATATTCCAAGGGGTTTCAATTCAACTTTCATTGCTTTGATCCCTAAAGGCCCCAACCCCAAGACTATGGCTGACTTTAGGCCGGTTAGCTTGTGTAATATATCCTATAAAATTTTGTCCAAAGTTTTAGCCAACCGTTTGAAGAAAGTTCTACCGGTTATCATTGATCCAAGTCAAGGAAGTTCTGTACAAGGAAGATCAATCTTAGATGGAGTTATTACTGTTCATGAGGCTCTTCATACAGTTGCTCAGACCAAAAAAGTAGTCATGGCTTTAAAGTTAGACATGAACAAAGCTTATGACAGGATAAATTGGGAATTCCTAGAGGCAATTTTATTAAAATTTGGCTTCAACATGAAATGGGTCAAGTTAATAAGAGAGTGTATTTCTAAGCCTTGTTTTTCAGTTTTGGTTAATGGGTCTACTGCAGGTTTTTTTCAAAGCAAATGTGGTCTAAGACAAGGAGATCCCATAAGTCCTATGTTGTTCATCATTGTAGCTGAGGCCTTGGGAAGAACCATTAAGGCAGCAACGGTAGCTGGACTCATATCAGGTATCAAGGCCACGTCGCTAACTACCCCGATGACACATCAACAATTTGTTGATGATACATTGCTACTGACTTTGGCTTCTGTGGTTGAGGCAAGAAGGATTAAAAATATTCTCATAATGTATGAAGAAGCGGCTGGACAGAAAGTGAATTTTGATAAGAGCAAACTTTATTTCATCAATACCCCCATTCCTAGGCAAAACAACATAGCAAGGATCATGGAATGTCAGATTGCATCCCTTCCCACCTCCTATTTAGGTCTTCCCCTATTTATGGGGAAACCTGAAGGATCAATGTGGAACATAGTTCTGGAGAGGATCCAAAAAAAGCTAGCAGGTTGGAAAGGACATCTGTTATCTCAAGCAGGCAAAGCAGTTTTAACTATGGCTTCACTTCAAAGTATACCCGTTTACTTCCTATCAGTCTTCAGAGCTCCCAACAAGGTGTATCACAAAATTGAGCAGCTTCAAAAAAAATTTCTCTGGTCAAGGACTGAGGATAAGAAAAGGATCCATTTAGTAGGTTGGAACAAGGTTTGCAAACCTAAAGCTGATGGGGGGTTAGGATTGAGGAGAGTTGCTCATCTCAATACAACTCTGTTAGCCAAACAAGCATGGCGGTTATTGACTAAGGTCGATAATGAATGGATTGCCATAGTTAGGAGGAAATACCTCCAAGGTGTGAACTTCCTTAATGACAACTTAGCAAGTAGGGGGTCTACTTTTTGGAAGGCAATCCTCATGAGCAGGGATCTTGTCAAGAAAGGTCTTAGATGGATTCTAGGAAATGGGCAAACAATAGACTTTTGGAAGGATCGATGGGTGAGAGTTGAGGAGTTATCCCAGAATCCTCGTTTGGCTAGGATTCAAGAGCATATGGAGCAGCATATTGGGAAGAAGGTTGCAAATTATATGTGGCAGGATATAAATATCAACAGGTGGAAACACATCAGAGTATAGGGTTTTGAAGCGGAGTCCGAAGAGCTTTATAACATTTTAACTCAACAAATTATTCCCTCTAGAGAGGATGAAGATCACATTGTTTGGGCTGAGACTGAAAGTGGTGACTTCACAGTTAAGTCTGCCTATAATTTGCTTCTCAATGTGGAAGGTCAACAATTTCAACCGAGTTTGGTTTGGATCAAAGGCTTAATTCCTAAAATATCCTTTTTTTCATGGCTGGTGATTCAAGGAAAAATCCTCACTATGGACAATATGTTATCCAAAGGTATGGTTATTGCTAACCGTTGCTACATGTGCAGGGCAGGATGGGAGACAACCCAACACTTGTTTCTAGAGTGTCCGGTAGCGGAGTCCATCCTGGATGAACTTTTCCAAGCCTTTAGGATCTCGTGGGTTAAGCTTGCTCTTATATCCGAAGTGTTCCATCAATGGCCTCAACCCTTTGTTAGCCTAAAACTTAAGTACCTATGGAAAATCTGTTGGCATCATTTTCTCTGGCAGATTTGGCTAGAAAGGAACCATAGAGCCTTTAAGGATACCATTCACAACCCAAAAACCATCCTCAACAGGATTATTGTCTTTGCGAAAGAAAACCTTAGCACCTTAGTGGATGAGAACCACTCAATTCTTCCCCAAGAAAAACAATTAGCTCGGGCCTTAGGTATTGAGGACAAACCTTCCATTCCTTTGCCCAATCCCAGAAATGGGATTTCTTGGGAGCCACCCCCTAGGGTTGGTTTAAACTAAATTTTGATGGTGCAGCCAAGGAGAACCCGGGAAGAGCTGGAGCTGGAGGAATAATCAGGGATCATCAAGGAAATCTGGTCAAGGCCTTCGTTGAACCATTGGGAATCAGAACTAATAACGAAGCAGAAGCTAGAGCCCTTTGGAGAGGGTTGCAAGTAGCCCAAGCAACTCAAGGTAACTTGATGATTGAAGGTGATTCTATGAACATCATCAACCTATTAACCAATGGCAAAAAACCTCCATGGAGAATCGAGGGAGTCATCCATGAAGTGAGGATCCTTTTTGTGGCAAGACAGAACAGGAGGGCTCGTCACGTGTACCGTGAGGCCAACAGGTCAGCTGACAAATTAGCCAACATAGGTGTTGATGTTGGTAGTTTGGTGACATGGACACAAGGTGTGCCACGTGAAGTGGAAAACATTATTAGTCATGAAAAGAAACCTACCCATTAAGGAGAAATATGAATGGGTGTTCTTTCCCCATGGAGCTGGTAATAACTATGGGGTTTCCCTCTAAATCATACCAAATTGGAAATGAAGGTAACAGGGTGTAAGCCTTGGAAGATTTCGACAGAGAATAGGAAATGGGCAAGCAACAGGTTTCACAAGTGCAAAGTTCCAAACTTCAATTCCTGTCAATGTAAGTAATGTTTACAGTTATGTTTAGGTATGGGTGTGCTTTGTTAGTAAGGTGTTGTAGGGGATTCAACACAATTTCTGGTAAGAAAGTTTCAAGGATGACTAGGATCTACAATCTCAGTAGAAGGCTGGATATTGTAATAGGTTTTGGGTTAACCTGCAAAACCCGGTAATTAATGAAGACTTTTATTTACCAAAAAAAATAATAGAATTTCAATTTAAATAATTTTTTTAAATATTAAATTTATAACATTTATTTATTTTTTTTATAAAAAAAAAAAAAAAAAATAATTAAGCAAAAAGAAGAGTAATTTACCCAAAATTCAAAATGATGGTCAATTCATATGAACCTACCCCTTTAATGAAATTTTAATTTTCATAAAGGAAGTTCATTTATTGTCTATGAATGCAAATGCAAAGCCTAAAAATCGATTTACCTTCAAAATATGAAAAAAATGTGAAATTCTAAAATTATAAAAATCCTTATAAAATAACAACTTTAAATAATTTTTATAAATTCAAAATGACTTCAAAATGAGATCAAAATTATTTCAGATGAAATATTGAAGCTCATTCTTCACACCCATGCATTTATTTATGAAATTTTAATTTTTTTATTTTTTTTAGTCACCAAAGTTTAAAAAAATCTACAAAAGGAAGGGTTAGAAAAATAAAAATAAAATTATGGAAAATGGACCAAAAAGCCAAAAATGTTAAAACACACTACAGTTAGTATGATGTCACCCTACATTGTTGTAGCTCTTTTTGAGAGCTTTCCGAAAATATGCACTAATAGTCAATCCGAGCAACGAGCGAGGAGTTATGACCCCGAGAAGTTTTACCCTCAAAATTCAAAATGATGGTCAATGGAATGTCGTATGAACTACCCCCTTTAATGAAATTGTAATTTTCATAAAGGGAAGTTCATTTATTATCTGTGAATGCAAATGCAAAGCCTGAAAATCGATTTACCTTCAAAATATGAAAAAATATGAAATTCCAAAATTATAAAAATCCTTATAAAACAACAACTTTAAATAATTTTTATAAATTTGAAATGACTTCAGAATGAGATCAAAATTATTTTGGATGAAATATTGAAGCTCATTCTTCACACCCATGCATTTATTTATGAAATTTTAATTTTTTTAATTTTTATTTTAGTCATCGAAGTTTAAAAAAATCTACAAAAGGAAGGGTTAGAAAAATAAAAATAAAATTATGGAAAATGGACAAGAAAACCAAAAATGTTAAAACACACTACAGTCAGTATGATGTCGCCCTACATTATTGTAGCTCTTTTTGAGAGCTTTCCGAAAATATGCACTAATAGTCAATCCGAGCAACGAGCGAGGAGTTATGACCTCAGGAAGTTTTACCCCTAAAATTCAAAATGATGGTCAATGGAATGTCGTATGAACTACCCCCCTTTAATGAAATTATAATTTTCATAAAGGGAAGTTCATTTATTATCTGTGAATGCAAATGCAAAGCCTGAAAATCGATTTACCTTCAAAATATGAAAAAAATGTGAAATTTTGAAATTATAAAAATCCTTATAAAAACAACTTTAAATAATTTTTATAAATTCAAAATGACTTCAGAATGAGATCAAAATTATTTCGGATGAAATATTGAAGCTCATTCTTCACACCCATGCATTTATTTATGAAATTTTAATTTTTTTTATTTTTTAGTCATCAAAGTTTAAAAAAATCTGCAAAAGGAAGGGTTAGAAAAATAAAAATAAAATTATGAAAAATGGACTAGAAAGCCAAAAATATTAAAACACACTATAGTTAGTATGATGTCGCCCTACGTTGTTGTAGCTCTTTTCGAGAGCTTTCCAAAAATATGCACTAATAGTCAATCCGAGCAACGAGCGAGGAGTTATGACCCAGAAAAGTTTTACCCCAAAATTCAAAATGATGGTCAATGGAATGTCGTATGAACTACCCCCTTTAATGAAATTGTAATTTTCATAAAGGGAAGTTCATTTATTGTCTGTGAATGCAAATGCAAAGCCTGAAAATCGATTTACCTTCAAAATATGAAAAAATGTGAAATTCCAAAATTATAAAAATCCTTATAAAATAACAACTTTAAATAATTTTTATAAATTTGAAATGACTTCAGAATGAGATCAAAATTATTTCAGATGAAATATTGAAGCTCATTCTTCACACCCATGCATTTATTTATGAAATTTTATTTTTTTATTTTTATTTTAGTCATCGAAGTTTAAAAAAATCTACAAAAAGAAGGGTTAGAAAAATAAAAATAAAATTCTAGAAAATGGACCAGAAAGCTAAAAATGTTAAAACACACTATAGTCAGTATGATGTCACCCTACATCATTGTAGCTCTTTTCGAGAGCTTTCCAAAAATATGCACTAATAGTCAATCCGAGCAACGAGCGAGGAGTTATGACCCTAGAAGTTTTACCCCCAAAATTCAAAATGATGGCCAATGGAATGTCGTATGAACTACCCCCTTTAATGAAATTGTAATTTTCATAAAAGGAAGTTCATTTATTATCTGTGAATGCAAATGCAAAGCCCGAAAATTGATTTACCTTCAAAATATGAAAAAAATGTGAAATTCCAAAATTATAAAAATCCTTATAAAACAACAACTTTAAATAATTTTTATAAATTCAAAATGACTTCGAGATCAAAATTATTTTAGATGAAATATTGAAGCTCATTCTTCACACCCATGCATTTATTTATGAAACATTATTTTTCAAATTTTTGTTTTAGTCACCGAAGTTTAAAAAAATCTGCAAAAGGAAGGGTTAGAAAAATAAAAATAAAATTATAGAAAATGGACCAGAAAGCCAAAAATGTTAAAACACACTACAGTCAGTATGATGTCACCCTACATTGTTGTAGCTCTTTTCGAGAGCTTTCAAAAATATGCACTAATAGTCAATCCGAGCAACGAGCGAGGAGTTATGACCTCGGAAAGTTTTACCCCCAAAATTCAAAATGATGGTCAATGGAATGTCGTATGAACTACCCCCTTTAATGAAATTGTAATTTTCATAAAGGGAAGTTCATTTATTATCTGTGAATGCAAATGCAAAGCCTGAAAATCGATTTACCTTCAAAATATGAAAAAAATGTGAAATTTCAAAATTATAAAAATCCTTATAAAATCAACTTTAAATAATTTTTATAAATTTGAAATGACTTCAGAATGAGATCAAAATTATTTCGGATGAAATATTGAAGCTCATTCTTCACACCCATGCATTTATTTATGAAATTTTTTTTTTTTATTTTTATTTTAGTCATCAAAGTTTAAAAAAATCTACAAAAGGAAGGGTTAGAAAAATAAAAATAAAATTATGAAAAATGGACTAGAAAGCCAAAAATGTTAAAACACACTATAGTCAATATGATGTCACCCTACATTGTTGTAGCTCTTTTCGAGAGCTTTCCAAAAATATGCACTAATAGTCAATCCGAGCAACGAGCGAGGAGTTATGACCCGAGAAGTTTTACCCCCAAAATTCAAAATGATGGCCAATGGAATGTCGTATGAACTACCCCCCTTTAATGAAATTAGTAATTTTCATAAAGGGAAGTTCATTTATTGTCTCTGAATGCAAATGCAAAGCCTAAAAATCGATTTACCTTCAAAATATGAAAAAAATGTGAAATTTCAAAATTATAAAAATCCTTATAAAAAACAACTTTAAATAATTTTTATAAATTCGAAATGACTTCAGAATGAGATCAAAATTATTTCAGATGAAATATTGAAGCTCATTCTTCACACCCATGCATTTATTTATGAAATTTTAATTTTTTAATTTTTATTTTAGTCATCGAAGTTTAAAAAAATCTGCAAAAGGAAGGGTTAGAAAAATAAAAATAAAATTATGAAAAATGGACTAGAAAGCCAAAAATGTTAAAACACACTACAGTAAGTATGATGTCGCCATGCCATTGTAGCTCTTTTTGAGAGCTTTCCAAAAATATGCACTAATAGTCAATCCGAGCAACGAGCAAGGAGTTATGACCCCAGGAAGTTTTACCCCCAAAATTCAAAATGATGGCCAATGGAATGTCGTATGAACTACCCCCCTTTAATGAAATTGTAATTTTCATAAAGGAAAGTTCATTTATTGTCTGTGAATGCAAATGCAAAGCCTGAAAATCGATTTACCTTCAAAATATGAAAAAAATGTGAAATTCCAAAATTATAAAAATCCTTATAAAACAACAACTTTAAATAATTTTTATAAATTCGAAATGACTTCAGAATGAGATCAAAATTATTTCGGATGAAATATTGAAGCTCATTCTTCACACCCATGCATTTATTTATGAAATTTTTATTTTTATTTATTTTTATTTTAATTATCGAAGTTTAAAAAAATCTGCAAAAGGAAGGGTTAGGAAAATAAAAATATAAAATTATTTTAGTAAAGCCCAAATACTTATAATATAATACAATACAAACTATCATGACCTCGAGAAATTTATCACCAAAATTCAACATTGGGAAGGTAAATACAATAGAATTAGTCACTTAATAGTATTTCAACTCTTAAATATTTAATTTGATAATATTAAAATATATTGATAATTCAACATTAAAAATAGATATCAATATTTTGAGGTCACAAAAAAACTATTTAATGTTTAAAAATTATCAATATCCTTCTTCATTCAAATTCAATTATGATTCATGATACCTTTTGTTATTTATGAAGCATAAAATTCTAACCTTTAGTGAATCTTTCCTTCAAGTTATTTCTAAATAGATCTAAAAAGTAGAATGACTCTCCAAGACCATAAAAATTGCTCTCAAATGTATTGATATGAACATATTGTTGAAGAATATTACATAATTTGATAATGACTTTAAATAATTTGATAAAGCCTGAAAATCAATTTACCTTCAAAATATGAAAAAATGTGAAATTATAAAAATCCTTATAAAAACAACTTTAAATAATTTTTATAAATTCGAAATGACTTCAGAATGAGATCAAAATTTTTTTCGGATGAAATATCGAAGCTCATTCTTCACACCCATGTATTTATTTATGAAATTTTAATTTTTTTTTTTTATTTTAGTCGTCGAAGTTTAAAAAAAATCTGCAAAAGGAAGGGTTAGAAAAAATAAAAATAAAATTATGGAAAATGGACCAGAAAGCCGAAAATATTAAAAAACACTATAGTCAGTATGATGTCGCTCTACGTTGTTGTAGCTCTTTTCGAGAGCTTTCCAAAAGTATGCACTAATAGTCAATCCGAGCAACGAGCGAGGAGTTATGACCTCGAGAAGTTTTACCCCTAAAATTCAAAATGATGGCCAATGGAATGTCGTATGAACTACCCCCCTTTAATGAAATTGTAATTTTCATAAAGAGAAGTTCATTTATTGTCTGTGAATGCAAATGCAAAGCCTGAAAATCGATTTACCTTCAAAATATGAAAAAAATGTGAAATTCCAAAATTATAAAAATCCTTATAAAACAACTTTAAATAATTTTTATAAATTCGAAATGACTTTAGAATGAGATAAAAATTATTTCAGATGAAATATTGAAGCTCATTCTTCACACCCATGCATTTATTTATGAAATTTTAATTTTTTTATTTTAGTCGTCGAAGTTTAAAAAAAATCTGCAAAAGGAAGGGTTAGAAAAATAAAAATAAAATTATGGAAAATGGACTAGAAAACTAAAAATATTAAAACACACTATAGTCAGTATGATGTCATCCTACGTTGTTGTAGCTCTTTTCAAGATATTTTCGAAAATATGCACTAATAGTCAATCCGAGCAACGAGCGAGGAGTTATGACCCTGGAAAGTTTTACCCCAAAATTCAAAATGATGGTCAATGGAATGCCGTATGAACTACCCCCTTTAATGAAATTGTAATTTTCATAAAGAAAAGTTCATTTATTGTCTGTGAATGCAAATGCAAAGCCTGAAAATCGATTTACCTTCAAAATATGAAAAAATATGAAATTTCAAAATTATAAAAATCCTTATAAAACAACTTTAAATAATTTTTATAAATTCGAAATGACTTCAGAATGAGATCAAAATTATTTCAGATGAAATATTGAAGCTCATTCTTCACACCCATGCATTTATTTATGAAATTTTAATTTTTTAATTTTTAATTTTAGTCGTCGAAGTTTAAAAAAAATCTACAAAAGGAAGGGTTAGAAAAATAAAAATAAAATTATGGAAAATGGACTAGAAAACCAAAAATATTAAAACACACTACATTCAGTATGATGTCGTCTGCTCTATGTTGTAGCTCTTTTCAAGAAATTTTTGAAAATATGCACTAATAATCAATCCAAGCAACGAGCAAGGAGTTATGACCTCGGAAATTTTTACCCCTAAAATTCAAAATGATGGCCAATGGAATGTCGTATGAACTACCCCCTTTAATGAAATTGTAATTTTCATAAAGGGAAGTTCATTTATTGTCTGTGAATGCAAATGCAAAGCCCGAAAATCGATTTACCTTCAAAATATGAAAAAAATGTGAAATTTCGAAATTATAAAAATCCTTATAAAATAGCAACTTTAAATTATTTTTATAAATTCAAAATGACTTCAGAATGAGATCAAAATTATTTCGGATGAAATATTGAAGCTCATTCTTCACACCGATGCATTTATTTATGAAATTTTAATTTTTTTAATTTTTATTTTAGTCGTCGAAGTTTAAGAAAAATTTGCAAAAGGAAGGGTTTGAAAAATAAAAATCATGGTTTACAAATATTCTTTTCAAGGTTTACAAGGACCCAAAGAGCTTATACATATAATACAATGCAAACCCATCATGACCTCAAGTGAAGATCAATCACCAAATATTTCAACATTGGGAAGGTAAATACAATAGAAGTTAGTCACTTAGACATAGACATTTCAACTCTTACAATGACTTGAGTTTGATAATATTAAAGAGTATATTGATAGCTTCAAGGCATTAAGAATAGATATCATGTATTTTGAGGTCACAAAGAAAACTAATTCGAATGTGTTTAAAAATTATTATCAATCTCTTTTTCATTTCAAATGGTTCAATTAGTGATTCATGGTACACTTTTGTTATTTATGAAGCATAAGATTCTAACCCTAAATGAACTCTTCTCTCTTCAATTTATTTTTAAAGTAGCTGTAATGAAGTAGAATAACTCTCCTCATAACCAAGACCATAAAAAGTGCTCTCAAATGTCTTGATATGAATATATTATTGAAGAATATTATATAATTTGATAATGTGTTAAAGTACCCCCATGGTACATTTGTACATTTGTAAATATTATATTAGGGTGTGAGTTATTATATTATAGAGTGTGGTTTATATTTCCATTAAGTATTTGTCAATGTATAAGATGAGTGGAGGTGTAATGTAATTAAGTGTGCAAATGTGTAACATGTGAGAGTGTGTAATGTATCATATAAGAAAGTCAAGAGTCATGTGTATGATTTTATTGCAATTTTTATAAAGGGAAGTTTATTTATTGTCTGTGAATACAAATACAAAACCTGAAAATCGATTTGCCTTCAAAATATGAAAAAAAATGTGAAATTTCGAAATTATAAAAATATTTATAAAATAGCAAATTTAAATAATTTTTATAAATACAAAATGACATTAGAATGAGATTAAAATTATTTTGTATCAAATATTGAAGCTCATTCATCACATCAATGTATTATTTGTGAAATTTTAATTTTTTTTAATTTTTATTTTAGTCGTCGAAATTTAAAAAAATCATCAAAAGGAAGGGTTAGAAAAATAAAAATAAAATTATAGAAAATGGACCAAAAAGCTAAAAATGTTAAAGCACACTATAGTCATTATGATGTTTCTCTACGATGTTGTAGCTCTTTTTAAGAGCTTTACGAAAATATGCACTAATAGTCAATCCGAGCAATGAGCGAGGAGTTATGACCTTGGGAATTTTTGCCCTTAAAATTCAAAATGATAGTCAATAGAATACCGTATGAACTAACCCCATTAATGAAATTGTAATTTTCATAAAGGGAAGTTCATTTATTATATATACATGCAAATGCAAAGCCTTACCTTTAAAATATGAAAAAAAGTGAAATTCCAAAATTATAAAAATCCTTATAAAACAAAAAATTTAAATATTTTTTATAAATTTAAAATAACTTCAAAATAAGATCAAAATTCTTTCAGATGAAATATTTAAGCTCATTCTTCACACCCATGCATTTATTTAATAAATTTTTATTTTTTTATTTTTATTTTAGTCATCGAAGTTTAAAAAAATCTCCAAAAGGAAGGTTTAGAAAAATAAAAATAATATTATGCAAAATGGACCAAAAGTTGAAAATATTTAAAAAAAAATACAGCCAGTATGATTCCTCTCTACGTTGTTGTAGCTCTTTTCGAGAGCTATCCAAAAATATGCACTAATAGTCAATCCTAGCAATGAACGAGGAGTTATGACCTCAGGAAAATTTACCCTTAAAATTCAAAATGATGGTCAATGGGAAGTTCATTTATTATCTGTGAATGCAAATTCAAAGTTTGAAAATTGATTTATCTTCAAAATATGAAAAAAAATGTGAAATTCTAAAATTATAAAAATTGTTATAAAACAACTTTAAATAATTTTTATAAATTCAAAATGACTTAAGAATGAGATCAAAATTATTTCGGATGAAATATTAAAGCTCATTCTTCACACCCATGCATTTATTTATGAAATTTTAATTTCATTTTAATTTTTATTTTAGTCGCCGAAGTTTAGAAAAAATCTACAAAAGGAAGGGTTAGAAAAATAAAAATAAAATTCTGGAAAATAGACTAGAAAGATAAAAATATTAAAACACACTATAGTTAGTATGATGTCGTTGTACATTGTTGTACCTCTTTTCAAGAGCTTTTCAAAAATATGCACTAATAGTCAATTCAAGCAACGAGCGAAGAGTTATGATCTCGAGAAGTTTTGCCCCCAAAATTTAAAATGATGGCCAATGGAATGTCGTATGAACTATCCCCTTTAATGAAATTGGAATTTATATAAATGGAAGTTCATTTATTGTCTATGAATGCAAATGCAAAGCCTAAAAATTGATTTACCTTCAAAATATGAAAAAAATGTGAAATTTCAAAATTATAAAAATCCTTATAAAACAACTTTAAATCATTTTTATAAATTTGAAATGACTTTAAAATGAAATCAAAATTATTTCAGATGAAATATTGAAGCCCATTCTTCACACCCACGCATTTATTTATGAAATTTTAATTTTTTAATTTTTTATTTTAGTCGTCGATGTTTGAAAAAAATCTTCAAAAGGAAGGGTTGGAAAAATAAAAATAAAATTCTAGAAAATGCACTAGAAAGCTGAAAATGTTAAAACACACTATAGTCAGTATGATGTTGTCCTATGTCGTTGAAGCTATTCTCGAGAGCTTTCCAAAAATATGCACTAATAATCAATTCGAGCAACGAGCAAGGAGTTGACCTTGGGAAGTTTTACCCCCAAAATTCAAAATGATGGCCAATGGAATGTCATATAAACTACCCCTATTTAATGAAATTGTAATTTTCATAAATGGAAGTTCATTTATTGTCTGTGAATACAAATGCAAAGCCTGAAAATTGATTTATCTTCAAAATATGAAAAAATGTGAAATTCCAAAATTATAAAAATCCTTATAAAACGGTAACTTTAAATGATTTTTATAAATTCGAAATGAATTCAAAATGAGATCAAAACTATTTTGGATGAAATATTGAAGCTCATTCTTCACACCGATGCATTTATTTATTAAATTTTAATTTATTTTTATTTTTATTTTAGTTATCGAAGTTTAAAAAAATATGCAAAATGAAGGGTTATAAAAATAAAAATCATGGTTTACAAATATTATTTTCAAGGTTTACAAGGGCCCAAAGAGCTTATACATATAATACAATACAAAACTATCATGGACTCAAGTGAATATTTATCACCAAATATTTCAACATTGGGAAGGTAAATACAATAGAAGTTAGTCACTTTGACAGATATTTCAACTCTTACAATGGTTTTAGTTTGATAATATTAAAGAGTATATTGATAGCTTCAAGGCATTAAAAATAGATATCATATATTTTGAGGTCACAAAGGAAACTATTTCGAATGTGTTTAAAATTTATCGTCAATATCTCTTCCTCATTTCAAATGGTTCAGTTAGTGATTCATGATACACTTTTGTTATTTATGAAGCATAATATTCTAACCCTTAATGAACTCTTCTCTCTTCAAGTTATTTCTAAAGTAGCTCTAAAGAAGTAGAATGACTCTCATCATGGCCAAGACCATAAAAAGTGCTCTCAAATGTATTGATATGAATATATTGTTGAAGAATATTACATAATTTGATAATGTGTTAAAGTACCCCCATGGTACATTTGTACATTTGTAAATATTAGATTATGATGTGAGTTATTAGATTATAGAGTGTAATTTATATTTTCATTAAGTATGCGTCAATGTATAAGATGAGTCTAGGTGTAATGTAATTAAGTGTGCAAGTGTGTAACATGTGAGAGTGTGCAATGTGTCATATAAGAAAATCAAGAGTCATGTGTATGAGTCAAGTATATAAGTGAAGATACACATGATATGTGT
The DNA here is from genome assembly GCA_028583015.1 of Wollemia nobilis. Lineage (NCBI taxonomy): Eukaryota > Viridiplantae > Streptophyta > Pinopsida > Araucariales > Araucariaceae > Wollemia > Wollemia nobilis. Next base: position 103,304 of record JAQPPZ010015429.1, read on the forward strand.
CAAGATGTAAACTAAAGAGACATGAGAGGTTTGTCATGTATGAATAATAGTAAAGGATGCATCTCCCATATATGTGAGGCCAACAAAATTCAAAGTATTGAAATATCATGTAAGGCTATATTATGGAGTAGGGTTATACATAAGGAGTTGGACACAAAATGTAATTGTAAAAAAATGGTGAATCCTAATCGAAATCAATGTGATTCCTAAGAAAATTAAATCAATCATCTTCACACCAAAATTTGGGGGTATTTGGAGCTCTAAAAAGTAAGGTCATATTTGGGATAAATTTTAACCTATTAAATCACCTTATAACTTCATAAAAACACCACCATTAGATCAGAATCAAAAAGAACTTTCCAACAAGTACAAATATTCCTATATTTGGATATATATTGTGGTGAATTGACCCTAAGAAAAAATTGATCCTAAAAATTTTAGGCAAATGGGCCAACGTCGAGGGTCCTCATATTCGTCAATTTCCAATTTAAGAAATCCTAATATTTTTAATTTATGAATATTCACCACTATGCACAACCCTGTTATGAAGATAAAGCTCCACATACAATATAAACAAATAATGGTCATCTAAATATTGAATAAATACAAGAGATCTTGTATATTTGAACAATAATATTGCATGTTTGTTTTTGCATATTATTGTTTTTTAATGAATCTTATATTCATTGATATTGATTAGATTGATTGAATGGTGTAATATTTAGTTTTATTAAGCTCATGTATATTGGGACCTATCATTTAATCTAGCTAAAAATCCATCAATTTTATCAGAGCCACACATCCTCACTCTATATCAAAATAAATTCTAGTGTGAATTTAATTGATAGTGCATTGAGGAGAAGATAAAATAAAGGGTTGAATTCACCCTAAATTTAAGGAAAATTTTAAGTTGATAATAACACCCAAGATTCTAGAGAAGAGAAATTTTTAATGAAATCCAAATTGAGGAAGAAAAACATCAAAGAAGTTGAGTGTTTTTTGGAATCCAAGCTAAAATATAGTGAAGAAATTGGTGAAAGCATGGAGAAGCCAAACTATGGTAAAGCCTAAAGACCAAATTCAATTGAGAGCAATATTGATTGTGCTTAAAGAGAAAAGGTCTCATATTTGACTTCAAAGGAGAAGATCATAGTTTAGAATAATTATACATGAGAAACATGATTGAATGAATGAACTCTTCAGCTATTTTTTCCATTTGTAAAGTGGATATTAAGGGTTTTTTTTAGTCATATAAGCCTACTTCGTATAGGAGGATGGGGAAGAGGATTGGTTTCCAGTTAACATAATTAAGGCTTGTGATGGCAAGTGAGTGAGGTTTGCATGATGCTAGAATTTAACGTATTTATTGGCATACTCACAATAGTTATTTTCCATAGTGGGCCAATAGTAACCCATTCTCAAGATGCGCTTAACGATGGCCATGCCACTGAAGTGGCCGCCACACATGCCATCATGGGCTTGCAAAATTTCCCAAGATGGTTCTTGGGGTTCAATACAATGAAGGAGTATTCCATAGTAGCCTCTCCTATAAAGGATCTCTCCTGGAAATATGTACCTCATCACCTTCTATTTAAATGCACATATTTTGGCATGCAAAATACCTTGCGTTACCATTCCAAGTTTTAGGAAATCCCATAATTGGGTAAACTAATCCTGATAAGCCATGACCTTTATGGATAAAATGACATGCTTCTCTTGTGATCCAGAATCAAAGAACACAAATTGAGAAACAACCATATGGTGAATGGTCGTACCACACTCCGTAGGACCTTGAGAGATCAAATATTCCCAAGGTGTTGTTTGCAAGAAAGCTCTAGCTTTAAAGGACTAATCCTAATTAGGTTCAGTCTAGATCATGTTGAATCACTCTTAATTGTCCATAGCATCATGTTGTATTACTGAGTGTGCAAGAACTTTAGCATGAATGATTATAAAATTAGCAGATATATTATGAGGGATTAAGGATCCCAAATATGCCATGGTGTCTGACATGAGAGGGATTTCCTCAATGTCATACCATTCTAGTCAGGCTAGGTAAGTGTCAACAAGCTCCTTGTAAGCTTTCAGGAGTGGGCACCTGCATTGGAACAATCCTTTGACTTGATTAACTATGAGCAAAGAGTAACCAAATATATTCAATATTTTAATACCCATTGCAACAGTTGCTTGGAGTTCCCAAATCAAGGCCTTATACTCTGTGTTATTGTTTGTACAAGGGAAATCTATATTGAATGATAAGGGCAATGGATCACCCTATAGTGTGATAAATACTATTCTTGCTTCGCCCCCTTGCTCGCACTTTGAACCATCAAAGAACAATGTCATGCCTCTTTCTCAAGTTCTTCGAGTTTGGGTGGATCTGATAATATGAAGACCGCATCATCAGGAAATTATATGGTTAGAGGCTTGCTATCCTGAAGAGGTGCCTCTACTAATTGATCTGCTATGACTTATCCCTTGATGGACTTATAGATTATGAACTCTAGATAAAATTCTATCAATAGCATGATCCACTTTGTAGTATATGTATTGTGATAGGTCTTGTTCATCATATACTACAAAGGATTTTGTTTTGATATAACATAGGTCGTATGGCTCAACATGTAGTGTCACAACTTTTTGGTTGCAAAGACCACTTCTAAGCACAAATTTTCTACATATGCATATCCTAGCTCATAACTCACCAAGGTGCGACTAATGTAATATACGACTTGATATTTATCTTGTTCATTTGTTTGGGCCAACATGGTACCCAAAGCAAAATCAATAGCTGATATGTATAGTAAAAATGGTATTTCTGGCCTTGGTGAAGCCAACACTGGTGGTGTTACTAGGTAATTTTTGATCTCTACAAATGCTTATTGGTATTCTTCATCCCAATAAAATGGGACATCCTTGCATAGTAAACAGTTCATGGACTGACACTTATCTGATAATTGAGCAATGAATCATTTGATGGATGCTACTTTGCCTTGTAGGCTCCTTAACTCCCTAATGTTGGTAGGGACAACCATTTCCATTATAGCCTTTACCTTTGCATGATCAACCTCGATGCACCTCTTAGAAACTATGAACCCTAAAAGCTTACCTAAAGTTACACCAAACACACACTTCTTAGGGTTCAATCTAATGTTGTGCTCAATGAGGCGATCAAAGACTTTTGTAAGGATTATAGCATGCTCTTGCCACACTAGAGACTTTTCTAGGAAGTCATCCATGTATTCCTCTAGGATTATGTGCATATAGTCATGGAAGATGTATGTTATGGCCCGCTGATATGTGGCACCAACATTCTTTAGCCTGAATAGCATCACCTTGTAACAAAATATCCCCCATGGAGTAATGAAAGCAGTCTTATGCTAGTCTTCAGGTTTGATTCAGATTTGATTGTATCTATAAAATTCATCCATTAGGGAGAGCATCTCATGACCTATAGTGGCGTCAACAAGAGTATCTATGTTTGGCAATGGGAATGAATCCTTTAGAGTTGCCATATTCAAGTCTCTAAAATTTGTGCAAATGTAGACTCTTCCATATGGTTTTCCCATGGGCACCATGTTCAAAACCCATTTGAGGTAGTCAATTGGTACTATGAAAATTGCATCCAACAGTTTTTGTAACTCATTCTTTACCATCAAAATGATGGTTGGATGCATTTTCCTCAAATTTTGCTTGACTGGCTTCTTCCTGGGTTCCAATAAAATGTTATGAAAACTAACTTTGAATCAATCCCTGGCATGTATTTGTAAGTCCAAGAAAAAATATTTGGTCTCTCTTTAAGGAGAGGAATTATTATGGCTTGTTCCTTAGGAGATAGACTTTCTCTGAACTTGACTTTATTTAGTTGAGTATGATCATCACTGATGTCCATATCGAAAGTTGCTTCTATAGCCATATGTGACCCATCCTCCAAATTATGAGGCATGTGTATCACATGTATGTCATCAACGAGATTTACAGGTCCTATTGAGTTAGGATCCAAACCGGTAGCAAATACATCATATGCATGACCTGATGCAAAATGAAATGGTTGTAACCCCTCTTCACTAGGATCAAGGTCTTCAGGCTCTATGGGTGAATCAACGCAATCCTAATCAATAGCCTCTATATCAAGACACAATGGTTTAGTAGGATCTGCTAGGTTATGAAGCGAAGTGGCCAAATCAATGGAAATTGTATTGATGGATGGAATGGAATTTCTAGGACCACATGGGTGAAACATTATGTCAAAGGTTTCTCCTCCATACTCATGATGAGGCTTTGGAGGAAGAGGAATCTCTAGATATGGCCCATGATCAGGCTAAAAATAGGATCATTGGATTCTAAGAGCTCCCTAAATGTAGTAAAAGGGAGATTGACCAACCGGTAAATGGTATTTAAGTTGATAGGTATCCCCAAAAACTACAAGCCAGGATCTATGACATAGAGTGCCGCTTCTCTTTTGACCAATATGTTGACTTGCCATAAGTGGTGAGGCCCAAGATAAGCCATCTCAGTCTCATCATCAAAGTTGTCATCACTTATCCAAAAACCATTAGCATTGGTATGCAGCCCCAAGAGAAGGGACGTGTATCTTGGCCCCAAGAAGGATATCTCTGTTTCATCTTCATATTCTTGGTCACTTATGAAGAAGTCATTTGCATTAGTATATTTCCCCAAGTCATAGGGTCATTGCCTTATCCCTAGGTAGGCTCTATTTGTTGAGTCCTCTGACTCATCCACTTTCATCCGATATGAATCCACTCTCATTGTGGATAGACCAGGTAAAGCTTTGTAAATAGCGAGGCCCCTGATAGGCTACACTAGCTTGTACTTTATCATTGCTTGCCTCATATCCATTTTCTTCTCACTCTTCATCCCATGAGTTGTACCCTATTGGGATGGCATCAATTATGAAGCTTGGATGATAAGTTTTGGGAGGTGGTATGCTTACCATGACCACTTGTCTATTACTTGGATGTCTTGTACTTGGTGGGTGATAAGGAATAAAATTGATGTCTTCTCCTAAACCCAAGCTTAATCTATCCAAGGTTACTGCTAGAGAGTCATCTCGACCTATGATGTGATAGCCTAACCAAAACCTGTCAGAGGGAAGCCGGTATTGTGGCTCGAATGGACGCCTACGTCCTTGCTCATATATACCAAGACCATAGCCATGTCAATGGTAGTGTTCAAATTATCTTAGAGCAAAATTGAGATTAGAGAGGTAACAAACATTAATAGTGAATAGTTCATCAATGTCCTCTTCTATGTTTGTAGGCTTATGGGCATAGTCCAAGCCAACATAGATAAAGTTGGTTTGGTTGGGAGGGATTCCAAGTGGCACCACTATTGCCACTTGAGGTCTCAGGTCTTTTGATCATCCCATGTCTTATGCAGACTCTATGATGGGCATGAATGTTATGTTCTGCACAAGATACTCTCATATACCTATGCTTGCCAAGTGTATTGTTGCATGTGATGTATACAGATGACACTGGCGAAGTGGGTTCTAGTATCTCCTCAACTTGATCTTGGAAATCTTATTCTTACTTGGAATTTTCTCAACGGCTATGGTTAGCACTTCCTTGGGCTTTCCTTCCTCAACTAAGGGTGCCTTTAGCTTCAGATTGTCTTTTGGTTTAGATGTTGATGGTCTCTTAGAAGCAGTAGTCATTTTGGGTGTAATATGAGGTGTTGATGTTGATGGGTCTTTTCATACCCCTTTGTCTCTGTTGTCTAGTTGTTTGGTTGGAGATGAAGTTCCTACATACAGGTGGGTAGAAGGAATCAAAAATTCCCCTAGAAAATCCACCTAATGGACATACTTGAATGGCTCTTCATCCGCCAGCACCACATAGACTTTGTCATCATGCACATACTTGACACATTGGTGTAAAATAAAAGGAACACACTTCATATCTCTTATCCAAGAGTTCCCTAGGAGGATGTTATATTACATGGCCCCTTCCAAGACATGACACATCATAGGGATGGTCTTATGCCCTACCTTGATGAGTAGGACTATTGTTCCCATAGTATTGCATAAAGCATCATTGAAATCTCTTAATGTGTAGGCTCCCATAACGATATTTGACTTGGGGATATTAAGGTGTTATATTGTTGTCATTGTGATGATGTTGATTGAAAAACCTGTATTGATCAAGAACCGCTTAAAATTTAAATCATTTACTAATGCAACAATGTGCAGCAGAGGGTCTGGTAAGGTAGTAGGTACTGTCTTAATATCATGATCATAGAATCAAATTACAGGTTCTTCGAACTCTTGTACTTGTCCCACAAAATGTGTGAATGCATTAGGATCTTATGGTTGGAGTTGAATCAGTCTCAAAATATCCATTAAAGTCTCCTTGTGCTTTGGGTATTGTTGTATGAGCTCATAGATAGATAGCTTGACCTGAGTCGTTTGTAAGTTTTGTTTTAATATACTCTGAATAGTTACCATAGGTCGAGTTGGTGGACCCAAAAAGTTTTTCTACCCCTACCTCTACCTAGGTGCAGCTGGGCCATTGATTGAAGCCATGGAAGGTTGTGGTTGACCATATAATTTAGTCTTGGTAGCTATATTGACAATTTCAACCATCCCAACGCACCCATGGGTAGGCATATCAATTCGGACATGATTGACTTGGGCACCTTGCCCTCTAGAGACCTCATGGTTTGGCCATGGATTTTTGTATATGCCCATATCTCTATTATGAGGAGCCAATGGGTTGTCAATTTTAAGTTCTCCCGCCTCAATCATGTTTTGCACCTGGTGCTTGAAACCAATTCAAACCTCAATATTATGCCCCGGTATCTTGTGATAAACGTAAAATTGATCTTCCCTATATCCTTTTGCCTTAGGATGGTTGGTATATATGAGAGGTATATTAGGAAATATGATCTTCCCAGCCTCACTTAATTGGTTGAAAATTGATTGCATTGAATCTGATAGATGTGTAAAATAGCGAGGCTTGCATTTTCTGTTTCATCCATGATTGTTCTTTTGATCATAATTTTCTGGTGGGGGTTGTTCTTGGTAATTAAGGGGTTGCTACACATCCCCATACTTAGGTGCATCCAATATTACTTGATTAATTGGAGTAGGGCTTGCCTGCTTCTACTTGTGTTTGTCATTTTTTCTATTTTTGTTCCACTCCTTGTTTCAGAGCTTGATGGTTCCCTCATCTACCTTTATGTCATCAATGAGTTTGGCCTATGCCAAGGCTTCCTCAAATGAAGGATATTGTTGAAGTTGTAGCAAGAGGGAAATGTGTTTAGAACAACTCTTGGTGAACATGCAAACAATCTCTTCTATGGGGATGGAGAATGATAACTTTACCATGACTTTTCTCCATATATCCCCATATTCCATTACTGGCTCATCGTCATGATGTTTTACGTTTTCCAGGTATAAAAGGTTCACATTTATTTTAGAACCAAGGATAAATGCTTTAGGAATGTGTTTACTAGTTGTTCAAAACTTGATATGTTGTGCTTAGGCAGTTGGTTGAACCACTGAGTGGCAGTTCCCAAAAATATCATAATGAAATTCCTTAGCATAAGAGCATCATTGTCTTCAAGATGAAAATATGCATTGATGAAATTGATAACATGCTCTTGTGCATCCTCTTCACCCTTAAAATTTTCTAACCTAGGCATCTCAAAATGCTTAGGATATGTAATGCTAGGGAATGATGGGCACAATGGTTGGTTGTGTATTCTACTCAATGTTGGTTGGCTTCCTGCCATCTCTTGTTTCTCAAAGGACTTCATCTTTTTAGTGAGTGCCAAAAATGCATTTGAGGTGAGAAGTTCCTCTTCTTGCAGGTCCCCTCGCGGTGGAGGTAACCCTATGTGCGCTTGACTTGTTCTATTATATTTCCTCCTATGAGGGGATTCTGGATGTGTTTGATCCTGATTTACCATTTTTATAATTTCCCCACAATTTTGATGTTGTTCATGATTTGAGTGGTGGTTTCATTATGGGCTTTATCCTTGTCTATTGTGCCCCTCTCTTGGTGAGTCAGTGTGTTTATCTCTTTGATGATTGTTGCCATTGGATTGAAAATTGATACAATCTAGTTGCTCAGCTTGTTCTCTTAAATGATGCTCATGTTGGTGCAAAAGCCTTTCTCTTTGTTTGTCATGCTTAATAGCTCCTACTAGCTTTTGATCTTTGTGCAACGTATCATTGCATGCGGTCATATTGCACTATTAAGGAGGACTCATGTTTGTATGATTCTATTCTTGTGGGTTTGATTCATAGATTCCTCGAAGAGGTCTCTATAGTTTCTTTTCTCTTGCTATCAACTATAATTTGTGTGTTGATAAGTACCTCTATGGTCATAATATGCATGAGACTTGTGGAGTCGCTCAAAAGCATCCCCAGGTTGAGAGGTGCATTTAGAAGTAACAGTTCGTGAACTTCTAGATGCAAAATTTTTTGTGGCTATGGTTTTGGGAGGTGGGCTCAGATGAAACTGATCCAACTCATCTAACTGTCTTGTTTTCCATGGCTAATCCCTTGGGGTGCCATTTACTCCAATGAGGTCATGGTCTATTAGAATACTTCCTCTTATGTGAAGGGTATCTTTTGTTTGATGTCTATGACTGGATGTAGCTCTAGTTTATTTCCCTTTAATAGGTAGATCTATTCTCAATGTCTCATGTGAAGTTTGAGGTGTTGTGACTTAGGTGTGTATTTTTGGTGATGAGGGTTTTATGGCTCTATCTACCCTCCATGAGGATGAAAATGAGGAAACCTCATCATCCCTATGTGAATAATGGGGTCTAGAACCCTTCTTATGTCCATGTGGTGAGGAAGCTCTTAAAGCCTCCTCATGTCTTTGATAAGTTTTTGTGTTTAGAGGAAGACCTTGAGGCTTCGTCATGTCTCCTTGATGATGATGGTTATGAAACCTCTTTGTGTTGTTGTGACTTAGTTGCATGATTCGACTCTCTATTTGGGGTTTCTCAAGGAGAACCCCCAAGGGTTGAATTATTTCCCTTTATACTCATGGAACTACGCCTCATGGTATTATGAGCATGTAGTTCAATGTTACTATGACTTCGTCTATGAGTATGTGTTGCTTCAAATTCTCCCTCAGTATTGGATCGATGATTTTAATTCTAGTTTTGACCATTTTTTTTATGAAAACTTATTTTGGATTGCAATTTAGAGATAACCAAACAATATCAAGCAAATTTTTAGCTTGATTACTGTAGCACCCTAAAATTGGCACAGTTAAACCTTAGTAAAAAGATAAAAATTCAAATTTTAACCTCAAACCGCCCGTTAACCGCCCGTTACCCGCTTTCCTCATTTTCCATGCCATTTTTAGGATTTGTTTTGACCGTTGGATGATATCGTCTAAGATCAGACGAAATCATCCCAGATCTGACGAATTCGTCTGGAACAGAACGTCCAGACGATTTCGTCCCAAAACCAAATTTTCATACTTAGCTTCTGTTCCAACAACCTCTCTAACCTGGGCAGAAAGCGTGTCTACGTAGTTAGAGTCTCCCCCATTGGAGATCTCCCAAATTGGGATGATCTCCAACCTCCTAACCTCTCCCTAATCCTATATAAACTGAGATTTTCTCAGTTTATCCCCCTGACTCTCTGCCTGAAACCCTGATTGACTCCCCTGAACCCCCCTGAGCTTCCACGCACCTCAGAGCATCCTTACACCATTATTTGCATTTTGTATTTCATGTTTTATTGCAGGAACTTTACTATTTTTCAGTCGAAGCTAGCTCGGATCATCGCAAGCGATTCCAGGTGATTTCGGATGATCCTGTCGAGAAGCGCAGATGATCTCGTACGATTGGAGGTGATCCCGACTATAGTCCAGATTGGGGGCAATCAGAGTCCAGAGTTTGCATCTCTTTATTTGTTTTCTACATTTCTTTATACATTATTTTAGTTATTATATTTATGCATCTTGGAGTTCACCTCATTTAGTATAACCGCATGATAAAGTTAAAATCAATCATTAAATCTACTGCATTTCTCTTATTTGCTATTTGCATTTATTATTTAGGCCTATTTGCTATTATTTCTATCATTCTCCTTTGCTTTTGTAGTGGCATCTTTGGTATTTTGTATCTATTCTTGTGATTGCAGGTTTCTGACGAATTCGTCTGACGAATTCATCAGATTGACGATGATCTCGTCTGATCTCAGATGATTACGTACGAGTTGAGATGATCTGGACTGCTACAAAACTTAGAATCTTCATCAGACATCCGAAATCAGGTATGTACTATTCTAGTTAGCATATTCTCTATGTTTAGCATTCATTCCTATTTTTTGTATTCATCTAAATCTGTATTGGCATATAAAATAGTTTAGATTCATCTTGGCCAAACCTAGGAATTGAATGATTAAAGCGCAAAATGAACACATCAAACTTACTATCAACCTAGGTGTGGAAACTGCCACTCAAAAGTTTCCTGGTGAACCCACCATCCATCAAAAATTCACCCTTATACTCCTCCCCGAGAGGCGGGACCTTCAAAGGGCCTCTCAGTCCGAGGTATTGTCCCATCCTTCTCGCATCCCCCTTTCGGGCACGGATCCTATAGCCTGAAGGTAAGGATGCAAAAAATTTGGAGTGATACATTTTGGTGAACCCGACGTGAAAACTAAAAACCTTTTGAAAACAATCCAAAAAACAAAACATAAATGCATTTAGAATCAAAGATTGCATATCATATTTAGATGGTAGATTATAATAAAAGATGAGTTGTCACCATTAATGTTGAGAATCAATTAGCAGCTATAGAGATTACTTCTGTGCTTAGAATACCTTACACAAATAGGGTTCAACCTTTATGGGATGAACTTAATAAGAGATTGAATATCATTAATTCTAGATCAACCGAACTTAGGCAAATTAAGAGGTTTGTCCTAGATAGAATCCTGGATCCTGATCAAGTGACCTTATATCATGAACTTCAGAGAGCTTGCCATAGGTGGTTAGCAGATAAAAGAGCCCATGTGTCTTCAGAGTTGTACACCTTTGAGGAATACCTCGAGAATGCAGTTGTAGTACATAAATTTCTATCTCATATAGAGGATCAAGAGGTCATTCTTACGGATAGAAAGATATGGAATAGAGTTCCTAGAGCTGTGTTATATCGAGAGTATTGCCATGAAATCTATTTTTACAAATCAGAGTCAGAAGTAGATAATATCACTATAGCACACTTTATCAAATTCTTGAAAAACCATTTCCAATTTGAAGAGGAGCATTTCATGACTCCTGATGAACTTGATCCTATCAATGACATCTATAAACTATTTATAGAAAACTAAGCTATTCTTTTATTATTGTTATTTCTTGCATTCAATGTGTTGTTTGTTGTCTTTATAAACATAAAAAAAAAACAAAAATAAATAAATAAATAAATAAAATAAAAACAAAACAAAATCATAACAAAAATCAAAACATTTTCTTTTAAGCATTATAGTAGGTATATAGTTAAAATATATACCTCCCAAATTTGTTGCAAATATATTAATATATATTTGCTAAAATCTAAATTTAGACATAATGACTAGACTCAGGAATGGAAAACAGACTGAAGTAGAAGAAGATTGGTTAAGAAAACTAGGAAATAACCCAGATGTCCTTCCTGAAGACCCAATTCAGGAAGAAGGAACCTTTGACCAACAAGAAGAAGAATTTGTTGTAGGAAATGAACAAAAAGAAAATGATAGAGAGGAAGGATCCTCATCCCCTAAAATATCTCCGGAAGGAGCTCATTACTTTTGAGAACATGGAACATTTCTGGAGGTTCCTCAATACTAATATGGGCACTCTTAATAGAGCAGTCCATATGGACAAAGATCAAATTAGTGACACTCAAGCAACCCTAGAAGACATATATCACACACGCACTAATCCCTTGTCCTTCGTTGATCAAGAAAGTGATCAAGCTGGACCATCCAATTTGGATATGGCCGCTATAATCCAGAACATGCAACAACAACAGGATACCCAACCACCTAGAGTGCCTGTTACCAAGCCTAGGGTTATTCCCACACAAAAGAAACCTTCATTCACTGCTCTATTTCGCCAAGCTATTGATCAATATACCTCAAATCAACAAAAGCCTAAAACAAAACCAAATACCAATTTCCAACAATCTGGGATACAACATAATGCTACAACAAATCTTCTTCATAATACTCTTCCTACCAACCATTTGCATAACAACAATATAGCATCTAATCCTTATGTCACGCCAGCATACGCTCACAAATCCCATACTCATGTACCACCGAACCAATATGGTGGGCAAACTGGTAATCTGGAAGCCATGGTGAAACAATTAGTCTCCCGCATGGACCAGATAGATCCCTACCATCCCTCGTACAATTATCGAGAGATGTGTAGTCAGCCTCTAGATCCTATAGTTGTAGCACAACCATATCCCAAACACTTTCCTATGCCTGTCCTACCTATATACAAAGGAACCGAAGATCCCATAGAGCATCTTCGTATGTTTAGGATAGCATGTCATGATATATCACATGATGACTTGTTATTACTAAAGATGTTCCCAAAAATTTTAGGAGGGATGGCATTGGAATGGTATTATCAACTACCCACTCATTCTTTGAGAAATTTCGAAGAGACCGTCGAGTCTTTTGTGCATCAATTTAGTGCCTATATTGAAAGGCATGTAACTATTAAAGATTTGTACAACCTAAAACAAGACAAAGATGAGTGTTTTGCTGACTTCTTAGCTCGATGGAGGCAGTTGATAGGAAAATTACACTTTGTGTTACCTTATCGGGAAATGTTGGATATCTTTATCAATAATTTACAAGAACAGTTATCCTATGAGTTATCAACTGCTACCTTGACCACCTTCGATCAAGCTATAGATTTAGCCCGAAGAGTGGAAGATGCTCTTATTAGGAGAGGTCAACTTAAAAGGAAAGATGATGAGAAAACATCCAGAAATCAATATAAAAATAAACAAGTTGTGGGTGATGGAGTCACTGATAGCAGAAACGTTGCTACTATTAATGTTGCAAAAACAACAGAGAAATTTATACTAAAACCTCCTGATAAACCACCCCGAGAGTTTACTAGGTTAAATCAACCCTTATCAACCATTCTCCCACAACTATTAGCACGAGGTTTGATTCAGTTACCAAATATCCGGGAACCTGATCCAACTATACCCGGATACAGAGCTGATTTACATTGTGATTTCCATAGAGGGCCTGGACACGCTACCAATTCTTGTAAAATATTAAAACATAAAATACAAGACCTGATTGATAACAATGAGATGGAGGTGCAAGCCTTTCAACCTAAACAAAATCCTTCTAATAATGCTCAAAAGAACGTCCCTCAAAATCAGAATCAGAATGCCAATCGATCCACTGGACATATTTCAACATCCTTTACCAAAGCATGGTAAAGAGGTGGCTAATCAAATTGAGCATCATAATGTTCCCCCTCCTACCCGATATGTAGGAACTATTAGTGGACATTCACCTACTCATGATGTGGAAGTATTTGACACAACTTTATCCATGGTTACGACCAGACCTCTATATAATACTCAGACACCTGATCTTAGTGATGTAGAATATGAGACTGAAAGTGACATGGAAATCACCTCAAATCAATCGAATAGCTCTGAAGATGAATCAGATCCTATTCAACCTATCACAAGTTTTATGGTTCCAGAAGAACCATTTCCTAGAAGAGTCACTACTAGACCATCTTCTCACCAATTACTTTCTAATGAACAAGCCATAAACGCTAGACCAAGACCTATTCATCATCCTCAAAATAATATTGTAGGTACCATCGGAGCTGTTACTCGACAACAGGCTCAAAACTCTCAACAGGATCAAACTCGGAACGATGGATCAGCTCCATTTGTTTTGAAAAATCCCAATAAAGGGAATCATGCGCCTAATGTTCAACCTAAGCCTCCTTATAATATTAATGAACAATTATCTAATACTACAGCTAGAATTTCCCTTTTGGACCTTTTAAGATCTTCTCCTACCCATAGGGATGAATTAATGCTCACATTAAGCCAAATGATGGTACCACAAAATATTCAACCTGAAGCCATGTCCAATACTATCATAACTCGAGAAGTCGATTGTATTGACTTTCGGGATAGAGATATACCACAACATAGTTTACATAAGGATAACCCCTTATATATTACTGCCCTAATTGGGGATGTAGCCGTTAAACGAGTCTTGATTGATAATGGTTCATCTTTAAACATATGCACTTTTGACTTCTACCAAATATTTGGCTTTAGAAGTGACGAAATGAAAAGAACTGATATGATCATAAAAGCCTTCAATGACGAAACACAAGAAACGTGTGGAGTTATTACTATCCCCTTGCAAGTTGGTCCGAGAACCTTAGACACGACCGTGTTTATTGTACATTGCCCTGCATCATACAATATACTTTTGGGTCACCCTTGGATCAACGCAATGCGAGCTGTTCCCTCAACTTTACATCAGTGTGTTAAATTCGAATTTAAAAATCAGTTGGTTACCATTCATGGTGATCCTAGACCCTTTGATATGTGTGCTTTGGCAGAACCGGTTGGAGTTCAATTTTGCCCTGCTCTGTCATCCACACATCCTAATTCTCATCAACCGACCAAACGTGTGAAACACACACCCATAACATCATCTACTTTTTCCCCATCAACTACACCTCTACATATAGCTCAACCATCTTCCGAACAAACCACATTAGGATCTCGAAAAGATCCTAAAACTACAACCAATGCTTCTTGTTTTACTCCTATAACTTCCATACCTATAGACTCATCCATCGATATCTCTACAACATCTACATCCACTACAGGCATACTTTCCACATCCGACGATGTAGGAAATGTTCCTTCTACCTCTTATGCTCTTCGCGATGAGCTCTTGCCCGATTTATCTAAAATTCTTATATCAGAAAAAACAAACAACTGCCATGCAAGATGCCCTTATTTTAAATAAACTCCCACCCTCTCCTCGTACCTTGGGCCTCCCACAGCCTATGGGAAGTATTTACCAAGTCGGGAGTTGTGCTTTTATTTATAAGGGATATGACTAGGGAAGAATACCTAGAAACATCAAGACACATTGTGATGGATATGCTAGATGCTATTTTGCTAATGAGTATATTAAAGCTAAGCCCATAATGCTTAAATTGGGATATAAAGGGAAAGGTTTGGGACCTTTCCAGAATGGTATGAAAGAACCTTTTGAGGTAGAACCATGGCCTGCCCGATGTGGTGTGGGCCTATTTCCTAGTAAAGGTCAGCCCTTCCCATTCGAGGATGATGACCACCTCATATGTTACCAAGATTATCTGGATAAATGGGATGTCTTGCATTTTAAGCCTCTTACATGTAATATGTTATCCATAGCTTACCCTGAGATGATTGCCGAATCCGATGATGAGTTGGAGGGGGATATCTTTCATGATGTCTCCATTGAGGAATTGTTACATAACGGGTTTTATTTCGATGGCTCTATACCTAGTATAGCCCAGCTTGAGGCCACGACTCCTCAAGACGAATTATCCAAGCTAACCTTGGAAGAATTACAAGAATTAGGCGTTTCACCCGCCCCACCTAATTTTGAGAGAGATCTACACATGGAAGTAGAAAACATCATAAAAATTAACATTGGAACCAAAGATAACCCTCACATAATCAACATTGGATCAGAATTGAGTCAAGAAAAACAAGATAAATACATTGCATTCCTTAAACAATATGAAGACGTCTTTGCTTGGACATATGAAGATATGCCAGGATTAGACCCTTCCGTAGTTATGCATCACCTAGTAGTCCATCCGGATGCTAAACCTGTTAAACAAAAACTTAGAAAAATGCATCCTAAAGTGGCCTTACTAGTCAAAGGAGAATTAGAAAAACTCTTAAATGTTATTTTTATACAAGCCATTGATTATGCTGAATGGATCTCGAATGTAGTTCCAGTAACTAAGAAAGAAGCCACTAAAGTTAGGGTTTGCACAGACTTCAGAGATATTAATGTTGCATGCCCTAAAGATGATTTTCCTCTTCCCAACATGGATCAGATCATTGATTTTATTGCTGGGAGTGGAATGATATCCCTAATGGATGGATTTTCTGGTTATAATCAGATCAGGATAGCTCCTGAAGATCAGGCTAAAACAACCTTTATTACCCCTTGGGGAACCTTTTGTTGGAAAGTGATGCCATTCGGTTTAAAGAATGCGGGTGCAACATATCAACGAGCCATGACTTATATCTTTCATGATATGATGCATGATATTCTACATGATTATGTAGATGATATTATAGCTCGTTCCATCAAAGAAGATGATCATTTAGATGACTTGAGAAAAGTATTTGATCGGTTAAGGGAGTATCTTATCCGATTGAATCCAGCTAAATGTATATTCGGAGTTAAGTCCGGTAAATTATTAGGGGTTATAGTTTCTTTACGTGGCATTGAAATTGACCCTCTCAAGATCGTGGCTATCACTGATATGCCCGCACCCACAAATATATCAGAATTACGAAGTCTACAAGGTAAGCTTCAAGCTATTCGCCGCTTTATTGATAAGTTGGCAGACAAAACCGGACCTTTTCTTAAGCTTCTTAAGAAAGATGTCTCTTTTCATTGGGACGATGAATGTCAGGAAGCATTTGAACTCCTCAAACAATATCTCCTTAAACCATCGGTGCTTTCACCACCTAGATCTGATCGTCCATTTATTTTGTACATTTTTGCTTTCGATTTTGCCTTAGGAGCTATGTTAGCTCAACTTGACGATGAGAAGAAAGAACGTGCTAATTATTACATTAGCAGAACCTTAATCAGTTATGAAACTCGCTATACCGTATTAGAGAAGTTATGTCTAGCAGTCATATTTTCTACACAGAAACTACGACATTATATGCTCAGCCAAAAAACGTATGTTATTGCTAAATTCGACCCTTTGCGATATCTCATGAGTCGACCGTACTTATCTGGTCGCACAACAAAGTGGGTTCTTGCGCTAAGCGAGTTTGAACTCATGTTTATAGGACAGAAGTCTGTTAAGGGTCAAATCATAGCAGATCAATTAGTTGCTGCACCCTTAGAGTCTACCCATCCCCTCATCATTGAGTTTCCTGATGAATGCCTTAAAATAGAGGCAGACCATCCAAAGCAATGGTCCCTATACTTTGACGGAGCCCGATGTATGAGTGGGGCTGGTGCAGGTATTATTTTAATATCTCCGTAGAAACATCTTATACCTCTGTCCTTCAAACTAACATTTGCTTGTACTAATAACATTGCTGAATATGAAGCTCTTATCCTTGGATTACGAGCTGCTTTAGCGCTACAAATTAAAAATCTATTAGTTTTTGGTGACTCTCAACTTGTCATAAATCAAATCAATGATGTTTATCAAACCCGAGATGATAAATTGCGTCCATACAAAGCATATGTCTTACAATTATTATCTTTGTTTGATCAAGTTACCTTGGAAGCTATTCCTCGAACTAACAATCGTGCGGCTGACGCTATGGCTGCAACTGCATCTCTTTTGCCCTTGGAGTTAGATGATGAATATGCTACCATCATTATTCGTCGACTCCAGGAACCCGCTTCAAGAAAATCATGCTTAGAACCTTTGGATGTGTTTCTAATCAATGAAACTACTCCTGAACATTGGTACACTGATCTATTTAATTTTCTTCAAAATGGGACCTTTCCCGAAGGTTGTAATAGTAACCAGACGTAGGTTATTACGTAGACGAGCAAGTCGCTTCATGATTATTGGTAATACCTTGTATAGGAGATCTTTTGAAGGCATCCTATTGAGATGTTTGAATCTAGCAGAATCTAGATCAGCTTTGAGTGAAGCCCACAATGGATCTTGTGGGGGCATTTTAGTGGTAGCGCCATTGCTAAAAAGCTCCTTAGGATAGGATATTTTTGGCCTACCATGGAGAATGATGCACATGATTATGTGCGTCATTGCGACAAGTGCCAGAAACATGCTGACCTTGTCCATGCGCCTGCACAAGAGCTACAGGCTATTTCATCTCCTTGGCCCTTTTCAAAATGGGGCTTAGACATCATTGGAAAAATCAACCCTGTGTCATCTGATGGACACAAATTTATCATAACCGCCACTGAGTATTTCATGAAGTGGGTTGAAGCTATGCCATTAGCTTCTTGTACTAGAACCCAAGTTTCCAAGTTTATTTTTAATCAAATTATTTGTAGGTTCGGAATCCCTGCAAATCTCATTTCAGATAATGGAACTTGTTTTAAAAATAAATATGTTAAGAAATTATGTCAAAAGTATAAAATTCAACATCGTTGGTCCACTCCCTATTATCCTCGGGGTAATGGCCAAGCAGAAGCATCTAATAAAACATTAATCAAAATCCTTAAAATACTGGTCAACAAATCTGGCCGAGATTGGCATATTCAATTATATCCTGCTTTGTGGGCTTATCGAACTAGCGTTCGTACTCCCACAAGCACTTCCCCCTTTGTTTTGGTCTATGGCGCTGAAGCAGTTTTTCCCTTTGAATTAGAAGTTCCTTCTTTGGCTCTGCTACTTCAAGATACTGAAGTAGGAGATGAATATCATGCTGGCAGACTTAGTCAGTTGGAACTCCTAGATGAAAAGTGCATCAATGCTTTGGAGCATCTTCGTGCCTACCAAAACAAGCTTAAACGAGCATACCTCAAGAAAGTTCATCAACGATCCTTTGAGATCGATGACCTTGTCTTAAAAGAAAATCAAAAAAATACTAATGCAACTAAAGATCTTAAAGGTAAATTTGAGCCCAATTGGCTCGGACCATATGTCATCACTGCTAAATTTGGATCGGGAGCATATCGATTAGCTACCTTAGATGGTAAAGATCTTAAAGAACCTATGAACATTATGCATCTTAAACGCTATTATGCATAAAAATCTGGTCATTTCATCATTGTATATATTGTTATTTTGCATATTGTTTCATTTTAGTCATTCATATAAAAATTTCAAAAACAATCACATTGTGTATCTTTTCAATTCATAAATAAAAAAAAAATCAAAACATAAAAACATCAAAATCATCAAAATCTTCAAAAACATATTTTATTTTCATACCTGTCAATTCTTGAAGTATTGCAGTTATATTTTCAGTTATTTTGGATAAATTAGCATTTATTTGGAATCCCGCACTTTCACATTCACATGAATAAATATCTTGATTTTATTTTGTATGATTATTAATCTCTCTTATATCAAAGTCCACAGTTGAATTAAATAAAGTTTTGAGCATAGAGAACTGATCTTGTTATTTACTTGAACCAAATATATCTTTTCACATTAAAATGATTTCATTGCAAATTCAATATGATGCTACATAGTAGAAGTGGTTTCTTGAGCGAAAAGTTTCCCCTGCTATCCTATCATGCACATGGTCTAGAATCTTTGAGAATTGACAAAAGGACAAGCTCACCCCTACCCAGAATAAAAATCCCTTGCTCTACAGCTAATCCGAGCAAGTATCCCTAGTATAGGAAGAAAAAGAAAAGTCAAAGAAAATGAGAAAAAGAAAAATATCATTTTGTACCATCGCAACAATATTTCAGCATTATCTCAAGTTCCAAGAAAAAATACAAAAAAAAAAAGCAAAAGAGAAAAGGCAAAAGCAAAATGCAATAAAATCCCTTTCCCTACCCCTTGAAAAGAAAAGAAGGGTGAATGAGCTTGAATCCCTGGAATTCTCAATTATTCAAAAACTGTGAGGTAAGCCCCATAACAGGTGGTTTGTGCCCAACCCGCTTGGCCTTGGGTAATCCCTAGCGTGGTGATATGTCCGTCACATTAGCGACCTTATTTTGTACAGACCTATGTCGGCTTATGGATTAGCTAGCTCTTGATAACCTAACTTACATAGTAGTCTGGTACGGTTACATGCATATAAATCATGGTCAACGAACATTCATTTGGTTAATTCAAATTACTTGTATCAAATTATCTTGCTCAAAATTGGTGAACGAACAATACAATTGCACACACATTTGTATTTGAGAGATTCTCTATCATTATGATAAATCAAGATCGGCAATGAACTCACATATGCACATGAGGGTTCCTTACAAATCTACATTTGTCTTTGAGATAATTTAAAATATTTCTGCAACTCTTTTGGAATAAATTTTATTCTTATTTCAGAACATCTGTTTAGTATAAAAACAATTACATACATTGTTTTCAAAAATCCAAAATCCTTTTAAACAACCTATTACAAAATCTAGTAAATAAAGTCAAGTTATATATTATTATTTTCTGTTTATCTCAAAATCAAAAATCAAATCATGCAATAAAACTAAAATATCAATTTCTTCTTTGGATTTCGCGATGATGGTATAAGTCTATATCTATAATTCTATGCCTAGCGCAAACCATTGCTTTAATTTTATTTTCCCATTCATTTTAATTTATAAACACATATGGCTTACATCATTATGTTACACAATTGTGCTTTCAAAAGAACGCAAATTATTCTATTTCATGTCATTATGTCAACATTCAATTTTGCAACCATGGTATAATTTCTAAGGAATTGTTCAAAATTTTATCACACTTAGGAATTTATGCCTAGCAAAATCATATTTCTTTTAATATCTCATGCATAATATTTTTATGAAAATCTGAAAACAAATCATCACCATCATCACAACACAAAGTCTTAAGACAGTCTCTTAAGCATTCTTTTACTTTTAGCAATATTTCTATCCTGGGATTAGCTTGACGACCGAGCGAGCGGCGACTCCATGAAATGGTCTATAACAACGACAATGTCCTTTGAAATTATTGTTAGAAGTCCCTTTTATTTTTCATCAAATCACACCAAAACAACCAATTGTTTACATCAGATTATTTCATTTAAATTTTACAACATAACATAAAATTATAATATTTCTAAAACGACATAATTACATGAATCATCAATAATCAATTGCAAAATTCAACATTAAAGCATCATCAAACATATGGACAAGTCATATCATCAAAAATATCATATATATATATCAACAAATTATATACATCATATCAAAACTGGACTGGTATGCCACAATCAATAGCCTGGCATACTCAATCCTCTCAAACAATATAATAAAATACAATCTCTGTGCCGTGAGCATCTAGTCTCGAGAAGCCCTCGAGCTCTCAGCCTCATCTCCTCTCCCGCCCTGAGGTGGAGGAGGAGGCCCCATCGGAGTCCGCCCTGTGTCGTGGGTCCTCGACATCGATCGTGATGATGTCCTCGATGACCCCATCCTAATCGGCCCCGCAATGTCAGCTGGCAGTTGTAACCTCTGGCTCTCTGGAACCATCTAGTAGTATGCTCCCCGGTAGAACGTAGTCTGAGCCATAGACCATGCCAACTCCTGCATGCTCGCTCCTCGCCCCAAGCTCTGAGCCATGTAGCCTCATCCTACAGTGTCAGCACCTATGCCCGGAGGTGGGCAACCTCAGCCCGAAGAGCCATTGTCTCGTTGCTCTCCCCTACCTCGACACCCTTGCCCTTATCGGGCGATGGTGGTCTCTCCCCTACTGAGAAGGGACTCCCCTCTCCCTCCTCCCTATCTGTTGTGGTCTCTATGGAGCCCGTGCCATCCTCTGGCATCTCTCCTATGGAGACCATCGCTGCTCTCTCCCATCGTGACCTCGTGCTGCCTCAATAGCAACCTGGCACCGCCTCCCCATCCATTGCACAATAGCGTGCATCAGACCCTATGCCCTCATCATCCGAGGAGGGTGGATGCCTACGTACCAGGCATCATATCCATCGATAACCCCAGCATCATCACCATCCACTGGCTGGATGGGGGCATCATCCATGTCCTGACTCCAGAACCGTTGCATGTCTGGAGCCCCGCTCAATGTGGTACTATCCCAGATAGTCTAGGAGTACTCGTAATCCCTGAGAGAAGGGATCCCCTACTGTAGACCGAACTATCATAGAACCCGATCATAGCGGTGGAGCTCTACCTCTCCCCGCTCCATCCTCAGCCAGTAGACTCACTTGATGCGAGCCAGCTCCTGCCCATCCTCTGCCCACCTAGGGTGCTCTCGCCATGGCCTCCAGGTGATCTGGTCTAGGATGAGGTCATCTAGCAACCTCCGTGACATCGATAGATCTATCCGCCACTGTGACCCCCTCTGTAGCCACCAGTAGAAAACCCGAGGCCTCTCCCGGTCAACCCCTATCCATGGGAGCCCTACCAGCCTCCGCACCGTGATGTGCTCCCAGCACCAAACCTACAGCAGCGATGTCAAAACCAGACATCGGCCTCCCTTGTATACGACCCCATGAAGGATCCTATACAAGCGGCATAGTACAAAGCTGCCCCATGCAAACCTGTAACCATGGTCTCTCATATCGTAGACCACATCTAAGAGGAGCCATGGTAGTCTGCACCCACTCTGGTGGCACAGCAATAAGCCACCTACCACCCCTACCAAAACTCGAGTCAGCCTAGATGCCCTGGGGCATCTGCCTTAGAGACTCGATGTTCACTCCGCCCTTCTCCAGGGTGAAGCTCGGGTCTCCGATCAATCTCATCATCGCTTGGCCTTGATTGGCCATAGGCGTCATCAACCGTCCTTGTATGGGGATCCTCATGATCCTCCATACGTCCTCTAGTGTGGGAGCCATCTCCCCTATCGATAACCGAAAGCAGGACGACCCCGGATACCATCTCTCTGCTAGGGTTGTCAGTAGCCCCATGTCTATCGATACTTGTGGCATCTCTGCCACATGCTGTAAACCGACCTGAGCCAGTCGGTCACGCTCTGCCTGGTCAAGCACGGCTATGTCATCTCGTAGCCCACCATATTTCCATTCTCGACTCTTTAGTAATCCCTTCTACAAAACAAACAATAAAACAATAAAATTCATTAATAACCAATCATTAAAATAAAATTAAAAACATTTTAATCAAGCTTAATTTCTTAAAAGTGATGATATCGTCCACTATTGGATGATATCGTCCCAAATTGGGCAAAATCATCCTTTGTAGGATGAAATCGTCTCCGATTTTGCAACTTGGGGATCGCCCCTTGTTGAACGAGATCGCCCCTAGTTCGTCGATTTTGCCCTCCGACGAAATCGATGATCTAGGGACGATTTCGATGAAATCGGGATGATTTCGTCCCGACGTCGTCGACGGCCTAAAAATGGCCGCGATGCCCCAAACAATCAAAATTTAAAACAAAAAATTGCACAACTTAAATTCAAACCTAATTTACTAGGATTAGATCCTTACCCGTAGCCCGCGTCGGACCTCTGTCGATCGGTGCACTGTCTCCACCATTTTTTCTCTTGTAGAGCTCTAAAAACAATAACAATGAACAGTAACAATGAATTAGGGTTTTACCCTATTTTTCTTAATTTTATTTAAAAACAACAACATTTTTTTAATTTTTGCTTTTTCGTGTTTTTACCTCAAACGTTCGATTTGGGTAAAAACACGGAGGGGGCACCATAGTCAGCAGTCGTACGATTCGACCAAGAATCGTCGTCTAAAAAATTGAGTACATTTTTGCTTTCTCGTAAAACGGGAAGAACTCGTCTTTAACGCATTTTCTTCGAAAAATTTGCTAAAGAGGGGGCAAAATGTAGCACCCTAAAATTGGCACAGTTAAACCTTAGTAAAAAGATAAAAATTCAAATTTTAACCTCAAACCGCCCGTTAACCGCCCGTTACCCGCTTTCCTCATTTTTCGTGCCATTTTTAGGATTTGTTTTGACCGTTGGATGATATCGTCTAAGATCAGATGAAATCCAATACGAAATCGTCCCGATCGACGAATTCGTCCGGAACAGAACGTCCGGGGACGATTTCGTCCCAAAACCAAATTTTCATACTTAGCTTCTGTTCCAACAACCTCTCTAACTTGGGCAGAAAGCGTGTCTGCGTAGTTAGAGTCTCCCCCGTTGGAGATCTCCCAAATTGGGATGATCTCCAACCTCCTAACCTCTCCCTAATCCTATATAAACTGAGATTTTCTCAGTTTATCCCCCTGACTCTCTGCTTGAAACCCTGATTGACTCCCCTGAACCCCCCTGAGCTTCCACGCACCTCAGAGCATCCTCACACCATTATTTGCATTTTGTATTTCATGTTTTCTTGCAGGAACTTTACTGTTTTTCAGTCGAAGCTAGCTCGGATCGTCGCAAGCGATTCCAGGCGATTTCGGATGATCCTGTCGAGAAGCGTAGACGATCTCGTACGATTGGAGGCGATCCCGACTGTAGTCCAGATTGGGGGCAATCAGAGTCCAGAGTTTGCATCTCTTTATTTTTTTCTGCATTTCTTTATACATTATCTTAGTTATTATATTTATGCATCTTGGAGTTCACCTCATTTAGTATAACCGCATGATAAAGTTAAAATCAATCATTAAATCTACTGCATTTCTCTTATTTGCTATTTGCATTTATTATTTAGGCCTGTTTGTTGTTATTTCTATCATTCTCCTTTGCTTTTGTAGTGGCATATTTGGTATTTTGTATCTATTCTTGTGATTGCAGGTTTTTGATGAATTCGTCTGATGAATTCGTCAGATTGACGATGATCTCGTCTGATCTCAGATGATTACGTACGAGTTGAGATGATCTGGACTGCTACAAAACTCAGAATCTTCATCAGACATCCGGAATCAGGTATGTACTATTCTAGTTAGCATATTCTCTGTGTTTAGCATTCATTCCTATTTTTTGTATTCATCTAAATCTGTATTGGCATATAAAATAGTTTAGATTCATCTTGGCCAAACCTAGGAATTGAATGATTAAAGCGCAAAATGAACACATCAAACTTACTATCAACCTAGGTGTGGAAACTACCACTCAAAATTTTCCTGGTGAACCCACCATCCATCAAAAATTCACCCTTATACCCCTCCCCCGAGAGGCGGGACCTTCAAAGGGCCTCTCAGTCCGAGGTATTGTCCCATCCTTCTCGCATCCCCCTTTCGGGCACGGATCCTATAGCCTGAAGGTAAGGATGCAAAAAATTTGGAGCGATACAATTACCAATTTATGTGTTCCCTAAACTGTTTGATGTGTTTCTGATATGTTGTTCTTCTTGTTTCTTGCTATTGTTTTCGATTTAGAATAAGGAGACTCATCCATAGTGGGAATCAAGAACACCCATGCCAAATATGATTTTATCAAAAAGAGACTAGGGTACACCGCTTAAATCCCATTAGGGGGGTTCGTATAGCTCTTCCACTCTAAACCAATTGTTCCAATAGTGGGAGATAGTTTGAAAACGAGTAACTTAGTACCACTATAAAGAAATTTCCAATTCCATTCTAAGAAGATCTAGGGGGAAAACCGATGGAAGGAGATGAATTCCAACATCACCGGACCGAATTGAAGGTTGGTGATGAAATCCAACTCTCCAATGTTTAAAACATGCATGTGTGTGTGGGGTTCATTTTAAGTTTGCATAAAATAAAATGCATCATACAACAAAAATGTATCCTTCCTATATGTCTAATATGAATAACATTTCACTTTTTCAGAAATATGCATAACTAGTATGAGATTCATGGATGCACTCTATTTTGTGCAAATATGACCTTTAACAGGGCCTCAAAGCAATAAAATCAACACACAATTTCTAGCACGTTGGATTATAAGGCAAAATTTACAAGCACAAGTCGCAGTTCCTAGCAATGCCTAGTGGAAATATAAAAAAAACTCTAAGATGCACAAGATACAAGTTCTTTCATTTTCATTCCTTGATTTCCCAAATCAAAATGTGTCTTAATTCTACTATTTTAGGAAAATAGAAGCAGATAAAAGAACATAAATCATCTAGAAAAGTTGTACTAACCTCTAATGCAGCTTAGAGCGTCAATATTTTGACCTCTGCTGCATTGTGGCTGATTTTTGGCCACTGTAGACCAGAGCGGTTGATTCCCACTATAGACTAGAGTAGCTGATTTCTGGCCATTGTAGACCAGAGCGGCTAAACCTACACATAAAACATGAATTAGTAAAGCGATAGAAAATTCAAACTAGGTGAGGGTCCCACCGTGATCGCCATCTATAACAACCCTAGGGAAGCGACACACCGTCCACTCACTCTATTTGTGATTATTATTATTAAATATTTTAACGTTTAACATGCATTAAATGAAAAAGCATAAAATAAAGGCATAGACGAAGTATGGAGAAATAAATGAATGAATGCTTTGTATTGATATTTCCAAGATTCGTTACATATAAATCCCTCTATGGGATACCCTTCATTTGATACATTATTTTACACAGAGGGTAGTAGATATATAAAATATCACCTCGCAAAGGAAGATTCTCTTTTCCAGGATTCATAGTGATGCACATAGAATTGTATGAGGGCTTACAGATGCCTCCTTCTCCAAGTTTGATTCCTATAGGGATCCTATTGCTCTCGTATGTTACAAATTTATCCAATAAACCTGTAGCCCTATAATCAATGAAACAACAACATACGCTTAGATGTCCGAGATTACCTCCCCAGATGAGGTTGTTAGCATAATGAAAATATGTTCAATAAAAATAGTACTATAAATGCCACTAAATGAAGTAAATCTTATGATAATGATATGAAAGCATGAAAAAATAGAATAAAAGAAACTAACACCTAAACCCTAGACTAGGTTGTAGGCCACTATCTAGGATAGTGGTCGCTAAGGTGAAATATGTCTCTATTAATCCAAAGGCTATGGGCTTAAGTCTACTACTAATATTAAATGATTATTGTATGTGCACGGATGATTACCTCTCAGTTTGGCTAGAACTTCATTGCTTCTCAAGGATGCTCAAATCCACTCTCCAATCTAACAGGGCTTCATTGTAAAATGATCTCCAAAGGAAGCTCTCAAAGTATGTGATGTTCTCTCTCTCTCTCTCTTGATTCACAAAAGAAGGTTCCCTAGTGATTTTAGGTGTGCTCCTTATAAAGTGTTTGAACCCCTAGTTCAATGTCAAAACCTTATGATTGCTTTTCTTCATGCACACTAGACGTTGGCATGAGAAGTTTTGCCTTTGTCTACCCTTGAGGGGTAGTTAAATAATATCTAAATCCAGACTTGAGTCTTTCATGTACACTGGCTATGAGGAGGAATGCAAATTTGTCCCTGCTTGAACTTATTGCATGCATACTGCCACTTCCACCCAATATTAGGCTATATTGGTGGTAAAATGTATTTAAGGTTTAGCCAATGTCGTCTGCAACATCTAAGGTTTGGCTACTCGAAGCTTCAGCGGCCAGAATCCAGCCACTCTGGTTGATAGCAACCAGGCTTGGATGGGCTAAAAATTCCCCATATGAGTGGTAGAACCACTTTTGATACTTGGAAGGTCCCAAGGTTTAGTCACATGACCTAGGAATGTGCCCATGTGAGTAGTCTCCCTGAACATGACATGTTTTAGGTGTCAACATTATGAAATTCCTCCTTGGAGTCCCCCTTCATGGTAGTTCTAAGTAGTAATCTTGTTGACCTAAAATTCCTCATGAAATCCCTACACATGATGAAAATTATGACAACAATGCTAATGGAAGAAGTGGTAAATCATTTGGAGGACTTCCCAAAAAAAAGGTGGTGAATCCTAGTCCTAGTAAGTTGTGGCTTACTTGGTAGTTGTTTTGTTTGTATGGGTGGTTCTTTTCCCACCTCTCTCTATTCCTTTTTCTTTTGCACTTCCACTTCCTTTTGGACTTGGGGACTATTGGTTTTTTCTTTCCCTCTTTGGACATCCTCTTGTTTGTTGTTTTTCTACATGTGGTAGTTTTAGGTGTAATCCTAGCTCTTAGGAGTAGTTCCTCTTGATTTCTTCTTATTATTTTATTGTATATTCTCTCTACTAAATGTAGAAGGTTTCGTAGTCCTTTAAAAATCCCTTTCATGCCTAGAGTAATCATTCACCCTGACTTGACTGAAGTGCCCTAACATGGTTAAAGCACTTAGACATATTTGACGAGGTTGAAAAAGACTAAGTGTGGATATAAAAAGGAGGTAAGGTTTATCATTTAATTTTTGGATGAAAATTATTTCAATTTATTGAGTGTATAATTTTAGGAGTCATAAGGAGCAAATTTAAATAGTCATTTGACTAATGCTTTAGGATAAATAAGGTGAATATAAACATTGATAAAAAAATAATTGAAATGGAGAGATAAGGATTATTTGAATATTGATTAATGAATGAAAGAATCAAGCTAAAATAAAAAAATGATGAAATCTAAAGTTTGATCAAGATTGATGAATGCAAAATTAATTATTATTACAAACTTATTTATCAAATTCAAGTTCGTATTTGAATTCGACACTTTTGAAGTTCGAAAAAAATTTGATATGTTTAAAAATTCGAAATAAAATTTGACATAAAATTCGATTATTATAAATGCACATATATTTAATTTTAATTTTAATTTTTATATAAAATTTAAAAATCAAATAAAAAATTATAATATTTAATTTTAATAATTTTTTTCAAATATATATTTTAAAATATTTTAAAAAATATAATTTTTTTTATAATTTTACCTAAACATATTAATTTTTTAATAGAAACAAAAACAACGTGGGTAATGAACATATTTATTTTTTAATAGGTGAAAAACAACGTGGGTAACGAAACAACGTCACATATTAATTTTTAATAGAAACAACGTGGGTAATGAACATATTTATTTTTTAATAGGTGAGAAATAGTGTGTGTAATGAAAAAATATCAAAATCTAGTGCGTCTCTTGTGCATATGCAAATAAGCTTAACAACATATGGGTACACACAGTTTGGAAAGCGCCTTCTTCTCACTTGAAAATCCCATGAATCAGAACAGGCGGCAATTGATTGAAACCTTTAGCGATGCCATTGAGTGGGGGTGTGGGATCGTGAGCGGAGCACATTCGAGAAATTCATCTGCAAATTGAAATATCACACGTAGAAATATCACCTTACATTGGACTGCCATCAACGCATGAATTCCTTCGCATGCCTCTTCACTGCACACTGGATCTATGGTTTTAGGATTTTTTTATAACTTTTTATGTTCAGTTTTTTTCTGTCGAATTTAGGGTTTATTCATCGAATTTGTTTGTTAGAGTTTGAAATTCGACGAATTTCGAATTTTATGTAAAAAAATCGATGAATTTGATAACTATGATTACAAATTGAAATTTGAAAAGTTAATTGATTTAAATATTAATAAATATTAAATATTTAAAAGAATTTGATATTGATTGTTTGAACACATTGATTGACAAAATTATTGATTGTTTGAATTAAAATTTTGGAGAAATAAGGATTTCCACATCAAAGGATTTCACCATGCAAGAAATTATGATAAATGTGTTTTCATAAGATAGTGAAGAGGTGTTAAAAAATCTAAAATTCTATACTCAAAATTTGATGGATAATTTTGATGAGAAAAATGATATACTAGACAACTTGAAGAAAAAATTGTCTTCAATTCTCAAAACTATAAAAGATGAAAATTTTACAACATTTGTCAACTATCTTCATGAAAACCTCTTTGGAGCATGGTGGAATTCTCAAACTCTATTATATTACTTACTTATGTAGGCATAGTGATGTACATGGCATTAGTTACTTTTAAGATTTATCAAGAAAAAAGATAAGAAAGAAAAACTAAAATGAGAAATGCCAATTGTGATACAATTGATTTGAATGAAGATGAAGAATGTCCAAAATATGAACAAAATAATATGTTGATGAATTCAACATATGCTGAATATGCTGACTTTAATATGGAATTTTTAAATTCCAATATTCATAGAATATATTATTGTGATGACTTGTTAATTCATTATATAGAAGTCATACAAGCAACCATACCATGATTTAATATAAATATAATAAGATCAAATAAGAAGAGCAAAGAAAATAACTAAAGAAAGAATAAAATTAAAAGGGCAATTTAGTCTAATAAATACAAGAGACAAAAGAAGTTGAAAAATAAATTAGAGCCCTTACATAGATGAAGATCAAATTGAAGAGGATGAAAATGAAGATCATCCAAAAATTCCTAATGACACTAATGTTTCAGATAATAAAATAAAAGTAGAAAAAAATAAGACTACAAAATAGAGGAAAAGAGAAAATTAAAATGCAAATCATTCCAAAATTGTAAACTTTGTAAGAGAACCAAACCAAAAATAGACCATGAAAATAAAATTCAAGTACACTATGGATGGATCAAGAAATCAAATGGGAATAGAATCATCTATATGTTAAAATATTTTATGGTCACAAAGAAATTCTAATAAATATTACAAGAAACAAGTTAGTAGATCAATGCCAAAATCTCAAGTAGTTCTAGAGTTAAAGCAGAAGGAGAAAGACTAGAATTAGAGATTGAAGACTAAAGTCTTCAAAACCAAATAATGTAATACAATGACATGATAAATAATATTAAATTATTTGATAATATGTTAATGTACCTCTATGTTACATTTTTATATTTGTAAATATTAGATTAGGATTGAGTTATTAGATTAGAGAGTGTGATTTATATTTCCCTTAAGTATGTGTCAATGCATAGGATGAGTCCAAGTGTCATGTAATAAAGTGTGTAATATGTGAGAGTGCCCAATGCATCATATAAGTAAGTCAATTCATGTGTGTATGTGTCAAGTATACAAGTGAAGAGACACGTGATATGTATCATGATGTAAATTAAAGATACATGAGAGATCATATGTGAAGAATTGGAAAGGATGCATCTCCTAAATATGTGAGGAAATCAATAGTCAAAGTATTGAAAGCTTATGTAAAATTATTTTATGGACACAAATATTTATGTATTGTATAAATGAAGAAAATATTGAAGAAATACAAGAGATATTATATATTTGACAATAATATTGTAAGTTTGTTTTTGCATATTATTGATATTTAACGAACGTTATATTTATTGATATTAATCATATTGGTCTAATTCTCTAATATTGAGTTTGATTAATATCCTGGATATTGGGACCTATGATTTAATCTGGCTAAAAGTCCATCAAATCATGTGTTTTATGGATAAGTCAAATCCTTCAAATAAGAAAAAAATACTTTAAAACTATGTAAGGAAAAAGGTCATCTTATCAAGAATTTTCTTATCAGATTAAAGAATATTAAAGTGTAGTGTAAGAATTCTAGATATAATAGTATTTCTATAGGATAACAAGGTATATTCCAATGGGTTATCTTTTTATAAAATTTAATTGATGTGGTAGAGCTTCTAATATAGAGGTAGATTTTCATTGTCTTCTATACTTATACCCTGAATTTAGATTATGCAAGTGTTGATATGTGTAATCTATTATTTTTTAGTAAATCCAATATTTCATAATATAATTTATTGGATAAGCCTATGGGATAAAATTGTGTGGTATGATATGGAGTTTATTGTATAAGCTTATAGGTCTATATATCACATTGGAACATGAAGCTTTGTAATTCTACATAATAACATGTTGATTAAATATTTCTTAGGACTAAGAGAATTACTAGAGGTATTTGTATACCACTTCTATTAATCAATTACATCAATTTATGATCAATTATTTATTATTTGCATTGGGAACCTAAAAGAATCCTCTCATTGTATTTTTTTTTTTTTTTAATAATCTCTCTATTCCTATTTAACTATATGACTTGAATAATGTATATTTCTTATTATTCTATAAACTATTATGAGCTATAACAAATATAATGTATATTGTACATTTTTCTAGTTTTTTCTAGCCCTTGTTGTTCATTAGATAAAGGACCCTTAGGATTTTCACTAAAGATAAGTCTCAAGGACATTGAAGGTGGAGGAAACAAGGCATAGATAATACATGAACTTATCAATGTATAAGTATGCACTTTTATTGTATGCTCATTGCATTTTCTACCTACAAATAGGTAGGAGTAGAATTGAATAGAAATGCAACTATTTTATAAAACATTTAATATTAAAACCAAAAATAACCAACCATAACTATCAATTAGCAAAATCAAAATGATAACAAAGTAAGCTTATAAACCATGATATGGGTCATTATCTCTTGCATATGCTTTATATAAACTTATAGGATTTTAATATCAAAGACATCTCAATATTACAAATTGACACAAGTTGTATCACTATTCAAATTAGAACACCACTATGCTAAATAAGATAAATCATAATGTAAACTAGAACACATTATACCAATACAAAATGACCAATAAATCTAACTAGGATAACTCATATCAAGGATTGTAATGTTTTTTAATAGTTGCTTAGTTAATATATTTTACTTTTTATAGTTATGAGTATTTAATTATTTTAAAGTTGGATTTATTCTATATCTATCTATCTATAAATATATAATTCTATTTATAATTAAAAATAAAAATATTTTCACTAACAAATAAATTATATATATATATATAATTTATTTATTTGTTAGTAAAATTATATATAATCCCTAAGATAGTTGGAGAAAAGTATTTCAAAGATTACAAACCCATCAGCTTGTGTAACACCTTATATAAGATCTTGATGAAGTTTTTTCTAATAGGTTAAATATTTTCTTGCCTACCCTAGTTAATAAAGTCTAGAGTAGTTTTGTGGTAGGGAGACAAATCTTAGATGAAATTATAGTAGTTCATGAATTGATTTACTTAGCAGATAAAAGTGGGAGACTTGGATATTTCTTAAACTTGATATGAATAGGGTATATGATAAGGTATCTTGGGATTTCATTTTAAAAGTGTTGGCTAAATTTAGGTTTGACCAAAGGTGGATCAACCTAGTTAAGGCATGCATTTATTCTATGAAATTCTCTATCATTGTCAATGGGTCTCGTACTGACTATTATATAAGTTGTAGAGGCATATGCCAAGGTGATCCCTTCTTATTAAGGCTTGCCTATGCTATTTTGGATGCTATTACCAGTCTTGGTTCCCCTCTTTTAAAATCTGGTTTAAGGGTCTTACTCCCAAGATAAATATCCATTGTCTTCTTTTGGCTTGTTATATAGAACAAGATCTTATCTTTAGAAAATATTTATAAAATGGGTATGTACCTACCTAATAGATGTTATTTATGTGGATTTTGTGTTGATTCCTCTAATCATATTTCTTTCAATGCTCATTTTTCTTGGATGTATTGAGAGCTTGGGAGTCTATTGGGTTACCCCAAACCTTCTATCAAATTTTTGTATTCAGTGGGTTCCCCCTTCTTTGCTCCTAGATTGATTTTTTTTATCTTTAGCCTACCTTATTTTTTTTGGAGTATTTGGAAGGAAAGAAACAACGAGGCTTTCAAGAATTCTAACAAGGATGTGGCTATAATTTATTCTAGATCCATCTCAAGTGTGGTGGAGAATATCTTTAGCCTTCAATGGGACTTGACTGGTGGTTGATAAAAGGAGGAGGGGTTGGAGTTGAAGCTAGGTTTCCAATGTAGGTCAAGGGTTAACGAGCAGGTAGTGGTTAACTTAATATCCCAAACCAAATGGGAACCACCTCCACTAGGATGGATCAAATTTAACTTTTATGGGGCATCTAAAGGTAATATTGGGATGTGTTTAGAAATGATAGAGGTGGGATTATCTTGGCATTCTCTAAGAATTTGGATTTCCAGACCTACCACTTCATGGAGGCTAGAGCTCTTTACCAAGGAATGACTCTTTTGGGGTCTCTAGACTATAGAAAGGTGATTATTGAAGGAGACTCCCTAAAAATTATTAATGTTATTAAATTATCTCAATCCCCTAGTTAGAACATAGCTAATATGATTTTAGAATCCAAAAGAATAATCCAAACTTGGGAGGAAGTCCAAATTAATCATATATTAAGAGAAGGAAATGGGTCTACATATTTCTTGGAAAACCTTGGTTTGCTCCAAAATGGAACCTCTATGTGGAGGGACTTCCTCCAAGGTCTCTTGTAGTTGGATAGTGAGTTTTGAGATGATGTTAATAATTGATGTAGTAATAGTTTTGTGTAGGGGTGTGATTTATTCTTCCCTTATCAATCAGGAGATCACTACAAAATTAATATTTGATTCTTATAGTCTATGTGATAGGGGAAGCTCCTCATATTGTCAAAATTCCTTTATTTTTGAATTCTATATTTTTGGTGCCAAACTCTTATAGGGATGGACTCCTAACCAAAAGTGGCATGGTTCAG
The DNA here is from genome assembly GCA_028583015.1 of Wollemia nobilis. Classification (NCBI taxonomy): domain Eukaryota; kingdom Viridiplantae; phylum Streptophyta; class Pinopsida; order Araucariales; family Araucariaceae; genus Wollemia; species Wollemia nobilis. The sequence goes on from JAQPPZ010015429.1 coordinate 137,551, forward strand.
GTGGCAAATTATTGATAGGTTTGGAGGTAGGGTGGTTTTTTAATTGGTGTCTAGGTTCATGTGCTACTAATTCATACAAATCACATAGTCCATGCATAGACATCATCACCAAAGTTATTTCACTTCAAGATCCCTATTTCATAAACAAGTAAGCCTTTTTAGATGGTAATTAACAAAAGGTAATATGGTAATCATTGGCCTAGGTGGTTGTTTGGAAGTCATATAAACCCCTTGGCCTTCCTTGGCATGCATGAGTTGAAGTGGTTGTTTAGAATGTGGAGAGGCCCTATTGGTTTGCACATTTGGATGTCAAGTGGCCATAAAATCCTATAGTTGATGTTGAAAATTGGCTCTAATATTCATAGATATGGGTGTCATGATTGTAGGGGATTCTAATTATTTCAAAGGACATATGGTATGCTTCTCTTTTTTTGTTACATATTCTTATTTTTTATGATCCTTTTGAAATGTGAAGTGGCACTACCTCAAGGCTTATGGTACTGATGTTGGCTTAGATTGGGATGAGAGCCCTATTATCCTATTTCTAGGAAAGAGCAAGCTCTTAAATTTACCTATTTTCAATAAGATCCTAGTTTTCCCAAGTTGGATTAATTTTTAGTAGTGGGGTATTGGTTCTAATATTTTGAGGTGAAGGTTGGCTATCTTCCAACGGTCTCTTGAGGCTTCTAAATTCCTAGGTGGAGCTTTCATCATTTTGTGTTTTTCTCCTCCAGGGTCTATTGGTTGCTTTATATCTCAATTATCCAAAGAGTGTAATCTATGGGTGGTATTTTGGACTATGGAGGGGATAGTCCTTGAGCCAAATTCACTTGAAGTTAAGGATGATGTAAGGAAGATATTGAGTAAAGGTGGTCTTCTGTAATGTTTGTTGAAATTCCATGGTTTTAACAAAGAAATATCAAAACAAATGGCCCATTCATGGAATAATGGGATGGATAAAGTGGAGGGGCTTGAGTTTGAAATCTTCATTCTCTTAGTTGTGGTGTGATGGGCCTACCTTTAGATGGTGTATGCCACAATAGGAAAAATCATTCCTTGGCAAGAGAAATCAGGTACTTTCTAGGGGAGGATGAGGTCTTGTTATATATCCATAATTATTTCCAAAGGAAAGTTCTCAAGGCTCCATGGGATAGGGTTGCTTTGGTAATTATGGAGTACTTCACATTAGGTGAGAGTAAATATATCCTATGGAGTTATCATTTCATGTTCCTAAATCAACTTTGATGCAAGAGAGTGTTTAACATACCTTCCTTTTTATTTAAGTCTTTGGAGAAGTCTATGTTGCAAGTTAAAGGTAGGAAGATTACTAATCCAATCCATCAGGGCCTGGCTTTGTTAATTTTTGAACACATCAAAAAAATCAAGGAGGTCTCGAGGAGGTTGTCCCTAATATAACAACCCTTCAATCAGAGGTCCCTACTACTGATGATTCCCTAACTTTGTCTCACTGTAAGTCAAACAAACCTTAGGCAATGGAAGAGAATCTAGTTAGTCCTCTAATATCTTAGAGGAAACTAAAGGAAACTCTAAAGGATACAAGAGAAGCCTTAGATTCACCATTGGAAACTAGGGATGGAACAGAAAGTGCAAGGTGGTCCAAGTGCCTCTTTGCTAAGTTGGTCAAGTCTAAGAAGACCCCAATTTTAGTTGAGAACTCATATTTAGAGGACCATGTTCTCCTGAAGAAGAAAACTAATTTTACTTTGGAGTCTACATGTTGATGGGGTAAGAAGCTCTCCAATCCATTGGATGTGACCAAAATACCAAAATAATTTAATAAAATGATGATGGATTACAAAAATTCCCTTATTGGAACTTTGAATATGGCCATTGATTGTGCAAAAGAGATAAAATCATTGATGTAAAGAAATCAAGGTGAGCCTAGGGCCTTGGAGGTAGAAATGAAAAAAGCAGAAATCGGTTCTACTGAGGCTTGAGTCATCTCTTTCTATGGTTAATTTTGGGAGATTTATTGGTTGTTTGTTAAAGCTAACCCATTTTGGGTGTCTTATCTAGTCTTTGTGCTATCATTTTGGTTCTGCTTAGGATCCTAGGATCCTTTTCATCTCCAAAATTTGTTGGTCTTATGTTGATTGTTTGATTGGCTTGCTTTACTTATTTTTTTCTAATCGACTGGTTTCTAGTCTTTTATCTATTCTCTGTAGTCTTTGGTTTTATCCTGGATATGCAATGTTCATTTATTTGTAAGATGTTTGGAGACCCTTTCAAAACCCATTCTTATAAGTAATAAAAAAAATATATTTTTAATTTTAATTCGAAATAGAATTTAATTGTATTTTATATTTTATATTGTTTGTTGTCTTCTTCATTTCTCTATCCACAATAATCCTATCTATTGAAAATCCACCCTTCTATATCTATTTTGATCTAATGAGATATTTTGAAGCTAGATTCAAAATATCATTTGATAAACTTCTACACTATCTTCCTAAATTCTTTATGTTTTATAAACATGTCAAGTGAAAGTCTTAGATATTTAATGATTAGGATGCATAAAAGGACTAAAATTAGCTAGATCATTGTGATACATAATCCCTAATATTAGACATGGATAACATATTCATTTTCAATTAGAAATTATAATAGTATCAGGTGTGGTCATTACATAATAATAACTCTTGAATGACAACCCAAAATATACCTAAAATGGATAAATATTACTTCATTTAAATTATATATGAAAATATATTCACTTTAGGGATGTTTAAGCTCAAGTGCATGTTTTTGAATAAGTTTTCATTTTATCATAATAGATTTTAAATCATCTAAATACCTAGTTTAATCTAAATTAAAGTATCCTCCACTTTGGTGTCTTTGAAAATCAAAACCACATCGCTCTCTGTAGTCTTCATATATCAATTGCTATTAATAAATTGCATGCATTTCTATCACTAAGGATTATTAATTGGATAAATCATAATTATCTCAATAGAAGGTTTTGACATGGTTTAGCACTAATTTATTCATTTGAGATTTTGAATATGGATAACCCCTAGACACCACTCTATTTTCCCTTAACCACTTCCAAGTGCACACAAAATAGCTTGATATATCTCAACAATAGTAATTATTTATATTTCTCTTTCGAGGATGAAACAATTCCCTATAGAATCATAACATGTTTATTTCTCTATTACATTCCATCGTATCTATCCATCCATAATTTAAATATTTTATGTTTGTCATTTTGCCTTTCTACCAATAATTTCTAATTTAATTGTTTTTTAACATGGGTAAAATCATATAGATCAGAACATATGTTTTTAACATTTCTAGCTATACATAAATATTTTTATTAAAAATTTTAATTTTGTGCACATTGGGATGTCTCACCTTCCATCAAGGTTTCAACTTTTAGAAATTTATTCTCATTACTTGATTAACTATCGTAACCAAGACCTTTGTTCTTTGGCCTAATGCTTGGCAATATAGGATTTATTGTTCCTTGCCCATTCCTTCCTATACCTCTATCATCATATCTCATTCTGGTGAGGCTCTCAAAAGCCTCATTTGGTATAGTCTTTAAGCCTCATCTTGTGTCACTTAACTATGGATTAGATTGTAATTTGCATATATATTATAGTTAAGCATAGTGGAAAGGAGGAACATTGTACTAAGTTGAACAAAATGCATTTATTTAATTTTAAAGATAAAAATTTAAGATTTGATATTTAATTGATGGATATCATGGCATGGAAAGGAAGATTGACACTTTGTAGATCTAAAAACAACATTTTAGATCATACAAAGCAACACCAGAGTAGTCCTAGAATAGCATTGAAGTAGCACCAAAGTAGCACTAAAACCCTAAAAATTGGCACTACAACCATATAGAAAAGCACCAAAGATTTGATAGCAACCCTGGATATTATGATGTCATCATTAAAGCCTTGACAATAGCCATAGAGATGATGACATCAACACTAAATATGATGATGTTAGCACCAAATATGATGTCAACATTGAAGAATAGCATAGGAGAACTAGAGAACAACATTAGAGATAATGATATCATCTTTGAAGATGATGTTAGTATTAGAGATGATGCCAACACAACACCAAATAATATTAGACATGATGGCGTTAGCACTAGATATGATGATGTAAGCATTGGACATGGTGACATGGAAAATACAAATAGAATTTTTGGGTTGAATTCAAATTAGTTATATAGAAATGATATGTTAAGATTGGTTTCCATCTACCTTGAGTGATTTAAATTAGTTGGATTTTTTCAAACTAATTTTAGTTGTTATATTTCCTAGATAGAATTGCTTGGATTTATTTCCAACAAATTTTAATTTATTTTCATAATATAATGTTGATTTAGTCCAAAGTTTAAAAAATTGAAAAGGAAGGATTAGAAAAATAAAAATAAAATTCTAGAAAATGGACTAGAAAGCCAAAAATGTTAAAACACACTATAATCAGTATGATGCCACCCTATGTTGTTGTAACTCTTTTCGAGAGCTTTTCAAAAATATACACTAATAGTCAATTCAAGCAATGAGCGAGTTATGACCCTGAGAAGTTTTATCATCAAAATTCAAAATGATGGCCAATGGAATGTTGTATGAACTACCTCCCTTTAATGAAATTGTAATTTTCATAAAGGGAAGTTCATTTATTGTCTGTGAATACAAATGCAAAGCCTAGAAATCGATTTACCTTCAAAATATGAAAAAATGTGAAATTTTGAAATTATAAAAATCCTTATAAAACAACATTAAATAATTTTTATAAATTTGAAATGACTTCAGAATGAGATCAAAATTGTTTTGGATGAAATATTGAAGCTCATTCTTCACACCCATTCATTTATTTATGAAATTTTAATTTTAGTCATCGAAGTTTTAAAAAATCTGCAAAAGGAAGGGTTAGAAAAATAAAAATAAAATTATGGAAAATGGACCAGAAAGCCAAAAATATTAAAACACACTACAGTCAGTATGATGCCGCCCTAAATTCTTGTAGCTCTTTTTGAGAGCTTTTCGAAAATATGCACTAATAGTCAATCAGAGCAACGAGCGAGGAGTTATGACCCCGAGAAGTTTTGGCCCCAAAATTCAAAATGATGACCAATGGAATGTCGTATGAACTACCCTCCTTTAATGAAATTGTAATTTTCATAAAGGGAAGTTCATTTATTATCTATGAATGAAAATGCAAAGCCTGAAAATCGATTTACCTTCAAAATATGAAATAAAATGTGAAATTTTAAAATTATAAAAATCCTTATAAAAAAACAACTTTAAATAATTTTTATAAATTCGAAATGACTTCAGAATGAGATCAAAATTATTTCGAATGAAATATTGAAGCTCATTCTTCACACCCATGCATTTATTTATGAAATTTTAATTTTTTTAATTTTTATTCTAGTCGTCAAAGTTTAAAAAAACATACAAAAGGAAGGGTTAGAAAAATAAAAATAAAATTTTGGAAAATGGACCAGAAAGTCGAATATATTAAAACACACTATAGTCAGTATCATGCTACCCTACATTGTTGTAGCTCTTTTCGATAGCTTTTCAAAAATATGCACTAATAGTCAATCCGAGCAACGAGCGAGGAGTTATGACCTCGAGAAGTTTTACCCCCAAAATTCAAAATGATGGCCAATGGAATGTCGTATGAACTACCTCCCTTTAATGAAATTGTAATTTTCATAAAGGGAAGTTCATTTATTGTCTGTGAATGTAAATTCAAAGCCTGAAAATCGATTTACCTTCAAAATATGAAAAAAATGTGAAATTCCGAAATTATAAAAATCCTTATAAAAAAGCAACTTTAAATATTTTTTTATAAATTCGAAATGACTTTAGAATGAGATCAAAATTATTTTAGATGAAATATTGAAGCTCATTCTTCACACCCATGCATTTATTTATGAAATTTTAATTTTTAATTTTTATTCTAGTCATCGAAGTTTAAAAAAATCTACAAAAGGAAGGGTTAGAAAAATAAAAATAAAATTATGAAAAATGGACCAGAAAGCCAAAAATATTAAAACACACTACAGTTAGTATGATGCCGCCCTACATTGTTGTAGCTCTTTTCGAGAGCTTTCTGAAAATATGCACTAATAGTCAATCCGAGCAACGAGCGAGGAGTTATGACCCTGAGAAGTTTTACCCCCAAAATTCAAAATGATGGCCAATGGAATGCCGTATGAACTACCCCCTTTAATGAAATTGTAATTTTCATAAAGGGAAGTTCATTTATTGTCTGTGAATGCAAATGCAAAGCCTGAAAATCGATTTACCTTCAAAATATGAAAAATGTGAAATTCCATTATAAAAATCATTATAAAAGAACAACTTTAAATATTTTTATAAATTTGAAATGACTTCAGAATGAGATCAAAATTATTTTAGATGAAATATTCAAGCTCATTCTTCACACCCATGCATTTATTTATGAAATTTTAATTTTTTTATTTTTAATCTAGTCGTCGAAGTTTAAAAAAATCTACAAAATGAAGGGTTAAAAATAAAAATAAAAATAAAATTATGGATAATGGACCAGAAAGCCAAAAATATTAAAACACACTATATTAAGTATGATTTTTCCCTACATTGTTGTAGCTTTCTGATAGCTTTCCTAAATATGCACTAATAGTCAATCCGAGCAACGAGTGAGGAGTTATGACCCTAGGAAGTTTTACCCCTAAAATTCAAAATGATGGCCAATGGAATGCCGTATGAACTACCCTCTTTAATGAAATTGTAATTTTCATAAAGGGAAGTTCATTTATTGTCTATGAATGCAAATGCAAAGCCTAAAAATTGATTTACCTTCAAAATATGAAAAAATGTGAAATTTCGAAATTATAAAAATCCTTATAAAACAACAAATTTAAATCATTTTTATAAATTCAAAATGACATCAGAATGAGATCAAAATTATTTCAGATGAAATATTGAAGCTCATTCTTCACACCCACGCATTTATTTATGAAATATTAATTTTAATTTTTATTTTTATTTTAGTCATCGAAGTTTAAAAAAAATCTACAAAAGGAAGGGTTAGAAAAATAAAAATAAAATTATGGAAAATAGACCAAAAAGCTGAAAATATTAAAACACATTACAATTAGTATGATTATGCCCTATGCTATTGTTTCTCTTTTAGAGAGCTTTCCAAAAATATGCACTAATAGTCAATCCGAGCAACGAGCGAGGAGTTATGACCCCGGGAAGTTTTACCCCCAAAATTCAAAATAATGGCCAATGGAATGTCGTATGAACTAACCCCCTTTAATGAAATTATAATTTTCATAAAGAGAAGTTCATTTATTATCTATGAATGCAAATGCAAATCCTGAAAATCGATTTACCTTCAAAATATGAAAAAATGTGAAATTTTGAAATTATAAAAATCCTTATAAAACATCAACTTTAAATAATTTTAATAAATTTGAAATGACTTCATAATGAGATCAAAATTATTTCGGATGAAATATTGAAGTTCATTCTTCACACCCATGCATTTATTTATGAAATTTTAATTTTTTTTATTTTTATTCTAGTCATCGAAGTTTAAAAAAAATCTGCAAAAGAAGGGTTAGAAAAATAAAAATAAAATTCTAGAAAATGGATTAGAAAGCTAAAAATATTAAAATACACTACAGTCAGTATGATTTCGCCTTTCGTTGTTGTAGATTTTTTTGAGAGCTTTCCTAAAATATGTATTAATAGTCAATTCGAGCAACGAGCGAGGAGTTATGACCCCGGGAAGTTTTACCCTTAAAATTCAAAATGATGGCCAATGGAATGTCGTATGAACTACCCTCCTTTAATGAAATTGTAATTTTCATAAAAAGAAGTTCATTTATTGTCTGTGAATGCAAATGCAAAGTCTGAAAATCGATTTACCTTCAAAATATGAAAAAAATGTGAAATTATGAAATTATAAAAATCCTTATAAAACATCAAATTTAAATAATTTTTATAAATTTGAAATGACTTCAGAATGAGATCAAAATTATTTCGGATGAAATATTGAAGCTCATTCTTCACACCCATGCATTTATTTATGAAATTTTAATTTTTTTATTTTTATTTTAGTCGTCGAAGTTTAAAAAAATATGCAAAAGGAAGGGTTAGAAAAATAAAAATAAAATTACTAAAAATGGACGAGAAAGCCAAAAATGTTAAAACACACTATAGTCAGTATGATGCTGCCCTACATTGTTGTAGCTCTTTTCGAGAGCTTTTCGAAAATATGCACTAATAGTCAATCCGAGCAACGAGCGAGGAGTTATGACCCCGGGAAGTTTTACCCCCAAAATTCAAAATGATGGTCAATGGAATGTCGTATGAACTACCCCCCTTTAATGAAATTGTAATTTTCATAAAGGGAAGTTCATTTATTGTCTATGAATGCAAATAAAAAGCCTAAAAATTGATTTACCTTCAAAATATGAAAAAATGTGAAATTTCAAAATTATAAAAATCCTTATAAAACAACTTTAAATAATTTTTATAAATTCGAAATGACTTCAGAATGAGATCAAAATTATTTCGGATGAAATATTGAAGCTCATTCTTCACACCCATGCATTTATTTATGAAATTTTAATTTTTTATTTATTTTTATTTTAGTCATCGAAGTTTAAAAAAAATATGCAAAAGAAAGGGTTAGAAATATAAAAATAAAATTCTAAAAAATGGACCAGAAAGACAAAAATATTAAAACACACTATAGTTAGTATGATGTCACCCTACGTTGTTGTAGCTCTTTTCGAGAGCTTTCCAAAAATATGCACTAATAGTCAATCCGAGCAATGAGCGAGGAGTTATGACCCCGGAAAGTTTTACCCCCAAAATTAAAAATGATGGCCAATGGAATGTCGTATGAACTACCCCCTTTAATGAAATTGTAATTTTCATAAAGAGAAGTTCATTTATTGTCTGTGAATGCAAATGCAAAGCCTAAAAATCGATTTGCCTTCAAAATATGAAAAAAATATGAAATTCTAAAATTATAAAAATCTTTATAAAACAATAACTTTAAATAATTTTTATAAATTTAAAATGACTTCAGAATGAGATCAAAATTATTTCGGATGAAAGATTGAAGCTCATTCTTCACACCCATCCATTTATTTATGAAATTTTTTTTATTTTTATTCTAGTCATCGAAGTTTAAAAAAAATCTACAAAAGGAAGGGTTAGAAAAATAAAAATAAAATTATGGAAAATGGATCAGAAAGCCAAAAATATTAAAACACACTACAGTCAGTATGATGTCGCCCTACATTGTTGTAGCTCTTTTCAAGAGCTTTCCAAAAATATGCACTAATAGTCAATCCGAGCAACGAGCGAGGAGTTATGACCCCGAGAAGTTTTACCTCCAAAATTCAAAATGATGGCCAATGGAATGTCGTATGAACTACCCCCATTTAATGAAATTGTAATTTTCATAAAGGGAAGTTCATTTATTGTATGTGAATGCAAATACAAAGCCTGAAAATTGATTTGCCTTCAAAATATGAAAAAAAATGTGAAATTTCAAAATTATAAAAATCCTTATAAAAGAGCAAATTTAAATAATTTTTATAAATTCGAAATGACTTCAGAATGAGATAAAAATTATTTCGAATGAAATATTGAAGCTCATTCTTCACACCCATGCATTTATTTATGAAATTTTAATTTTTTTAAATTATTATTTTAGTCATCAAAGTTTTAAAAAATCTGCAAAAGGAAGGGTTAGAAAAATAAAAATAAAAATTTAGAAAATGGACCAGAAAGCTAAAAATGTTAAAACACACTATAGTTAGTATGATGTCACACTACACCATTGTAGCTCTTTTCAAGAGCTTTCCAAAAATATGCACTAATAGTCAATCCGAGCAACGAGCGAGGAGTTATGACCCTAGGAAGTTTTACCCCCAAAATTCAAAATAATGGCCAATGGAATACCGTATGAACTACCCCCTTTAATGAAATTATAATTTTCATAAAGGGAAGTTCATTTATTGTTTGTGAATGCAAATGCAAAGCCTAAAAATCGATTTACCTTCAAAATATGAAAAAAATGTGAAATTATGAAATTATAAAAATCCTTATAAAACAATAAATTTAAATAATTTTTATAAATTTGAAATGACTTCAAAATGAGATCAAAATTATTTTTGAAAAAATAAAAATAAAATTTTGAAAAATGGACCAGAAAGCCAAAAATATTAAAACACACTATAGTTAGTATGATGTCGCCCTACGCTATTGTAGCTCTTTTTGAGAGCTTTCCGAAAATATGCACTAATAGTCAATCCGAGCAATGAGCGAGGAGTTATGACCCTGGAAGTTTTGCCCCCAAAATTCAAAATGATGGCCAATGGAATGTCGTATGAACTACCCCCCTTTAATGAAATTATAATTTTCATAAAGGGAAGTTCATTTATTGTCTATGAATGCAAATACAAAGCCTGAAAATCAATTTACCTTCAAAATATGAAAAAAATATGAAATTTTGAAATTATAAAAATCCTTATAAAAGAATAACTTTAAATAATTTTTATAAATTCGAAATGACTTCAAAATGAGATCAAAATTGTTTCGGATGAAATATTGAAGCTCATTCTTCACACCCATGCATTTATTTATGAAATTTTAATTTTAATTTTATTTTAATTTTTATTTTAGTCGTCGAAGTTTAAAAAAAAAAAGGTGCAAAAATAAAAATTTAAAAAAATCTAGAAAATGGACCAGAAAGCCAAAAATATTAAAACACACTACAGTCAGTATGATGTCGTCCTATGTTGTTGTAGCTCTTTTCGAGAGCTTTTCAAAAATATGCACTAATAGTCAATCCGAGCAACGAGCGAGGAGTTATGACCCCGGGAAGTTTTACCTCCAAAATTCAAAATGATGGCCAATGGAATGTCGTATGAACTACCCCCTTTAATGAAATTGTAATTTTCATAAAGGGAAGTTCATTTATTGTTTGTGAATGCAAATGCAAAGCCTGAAATATTGATTTACCTTCAAAATATGAAAAAAATGTGAAATTTCGAAATTATAAAAATCCTTATAAAACAACAACTTTAAATAATTTTTGTAAATTCAAAATGACTTCAGAATGAGATCAAAATTATTTTGGATGAAATATTGAAGCTCATTCTTCACACCTATGCATTTATTTATGAAAATTTATATTTTTTTATTTTTATTTTAGTCATCGAAGTTTAAAAAAATCTGCAAAAGGAAGGGTTAGAAAAATAAAAATAAAATTCTGGAAAATGGACCAGAAAGCCAAAAATGTTAAAACACACTACAATTAGTATGATGTCGCCCTACGCTATTGTAGCTCTTTTCGAGAGCTTTTCAAAAATATGCACTAATAGTCAATCCGAGCAACGAGCGAGGAGTTATGACCCAAGGAAGTTTTGCCCCCAAAATTCAAAATGATGGTCAATGGAATGTCGTATGAACTACCCCCTTTAATGAAATTGTAATTTTCATAAAGGGAAGTTCATTTATTGTCTGTGAATGCAAATGCAAAGCCTGGAAAATCGATTTACCTTCAAAATATGAAAAAAATGTGAAATTCCGAAATTATAAAAATCCTTATAAAACAACAACTTTAAATAATTTTTATAAATTCGAAATGACTTCAGAATGAGATCAAAATTATTTTGGATGAAATATTGAAGCTCATTCTTCACACCCATGCATTTATTTATGAAATTTTATTTTTTTTTTATTTTTATTTTAGTCGTCAAAGTTTAAAAAAATCTACAAAAGGAAGGGTTAGAAAAATAAAAATAAAATTCTAGAAAATGGACTAGAAAGCCAAAAATGTTAAAACATACTACAGTTAGTATGATGCCGCTCTACACTGTTGTAGCTCTTTTCAAGAGCTTTCCAAAAATATGCACTAATAGTCAATTCGAGCAACGAGCGAGGAGTTATGACCCAGGAAGTTTTACCCCCAAAATTCAAAATGATGGCCAATGGAATGTCGTATGAACTACCCCCTTTAATGAAATTGTAATTTTCATAAAGGGAAGTTCATTTATTATTTGTGAATGCAAATGCAAAGCCTGAAAATCGATTTACCTTCAAAATATGAAAAAAATGTGAAATTTCAAAATTATAAAAAATCCTTATAAAACAACTTTAAATAATTTTTATAAATTCAAAATGACTTCAAAATGAGATCAAAATTATTTCGGATGAAATATTGAAGCTCATTCTTCACACCCATGCATTTATTTATGATAATTTTATTTTTTAATTTTATTTTAGTCGCCAAAGTTTAAAAAATCTGCAAAAGGAAGGGTTAGAAAAATAAAAATAAAATTATTAAAAAATGGACGAGAAAGCCAAAAATATTAAAACACACTATAGTCAGTATGATGTCGCCCTACGTTGTTGTAGCTCTTTTTGAGAGCTTTTCGAAAATATGCACTAATAGTCAATCGAGCAACGAGCGAGGAGTTATGACCTCGAGAAGTTTTACCCCAAAATAAAAAAGGCAAGAAAGTCAAAACAACCCCCCAAAAAAAAAAAAATTTTTTAAAAAAAGAAAATTTTTTTTTTTGAGAAAAAAAAAAAAAAAGGAAAAAAAAAATAAACTTTAAAAAAAAAAAAAAAAAGAAATTATAAAAATTCTTATAAAAGAGCAACTTTAAATAATTTTTATAAATTAGAAATGACTTCAGAATGAGATCAAAATTATTTTGGATGAAATATTGAAGTTCATTCTTCACACCCATGCATTTATTTATGAAATTTTTTATTTTTTTTATTTTTATTTTAGTCACCGAAGTTTAAAAAAATCTGCAAAAGGAAGGGTTAGAAAAATAAAAATAAAATTATGGAAAATGGACCAGAAAGCCAAAAATATTAAAACATACTACAGTTAGTATGATGCCACCCTACATTATTGTAGCTCTTTTTGAAAGCTTTCCAAAAATATGCACTAATAGTCAATTCGAGCAACGAACGAGGAGTTATGACCTCGGGAAGTTTTACCCCCAAAATTCAAAATGATGGCCAATGGAATGTCATATGAACTACCCCCTTTAATGAAATTGTAATTTTCATAAAGGAAGTTCATTTATTGTATGTGAATGCAAATGCAAAGCCTGAAAATCGATTTACCTTCAAAATATGAAAAAAAATGTGAAATTCCAAAATTATAAAAATCCTTATAAAACAACTTTAAATAATTTTTATAAATTTGAAATGACTTCATAATGAGATCAAAATTATTTCGGATGAAATATTGAAGCTCATTCTTCACACCCATGCATTTATTTATGAAATTTTATATATTTTTATTTTATTCTAGTCGCCAAAGTTTAAAAAAAATCTGCAAAAGGAAGGGTTAGAAAAATAAAAATAAAATTATGGAAAATGGACTAGAAAGCCGAAAATGTTAAAATACACTACAGTCAATATGATGCCACCCTACGTTGTTGTAGCTCTTTTCAAGAGATTTTCGAAAATATGCACTAATAGTCAATCCGAGCAACGAGCGAGGAGTTATGACCTCGAGAAGTTTTACCCCCAAAATTCAAAATGATGGCCAATGGAATGTCATATGAACTACCCCCTTTAATGAAATTATAATTTTCATAAAGGAAGCTCATTTATTGTCTGTGAATGCAAATGCAAAGCCTGAAAATCGATTTACCTTCAAAATATGAAAAAAATGTGAAATTTTGAAATTATAAAAATCCTTATAAAACAACAACTTTAAATAATTTTTATAAATTCGAAATGACTTCAGAATGAGATCAAAATTATTTCGGATGAAATATTGAAGCTCATTCTTCATACCCATACATTTATTTATGAAATTTTAATTTTTTTTATTTTTATTTTAGTCGTCGAAGTTTAAAAAAATATGCAAAAAGAAGGGTTAGAAAAATAAAAATAAAATTCTGGAAAATGGACTAGAAAGCCAAAAATATTAAAACACACTACAATCAGTATGATGTCACCCTACGTTGTTGTAGCACTTTTCGAGAGCTTTCTAAAAATATGCACTAATAGTCAATCCAAGCAACGAGAGAGGAGTTATGACCCCGAGAAGTTTTGCCCCCAAAATTCAAAATAATGGTCAATGGAATGTCGTATGAACTACCCCCTTTAATGAAATTGTAATTTTCATAAAGAGAAGTTCATTTATTATCTATGAATGCAAATGCAAAGCCTGAAAATCGATTTACCTTCAAAATATGAAAAAAAATGTGAAATTCCAAAATTATAAAAATCTTTATAAAACAACAAATTTAAATAATTTTTATAAATTCGAAATGACTTCAAAATGAGATCAAAATTATTTCGGATGAAATATTGAAGCTCATTCTTCACACCCATGCATTTATTTATGAAATTTTATTTATTTTTTTATTTTTATTTTAGTTATCGAAGTTTAAAAAAGTTTTGCAAAAATAAAATTAGAAAAATATAGATGAACATTGAAAGGTCCAAAAATGTTAAGACACACTATATTCAATGATGTAACCCTATGTTGTTGTAGCTCTTTTCGAGAGCTTTCCAAAATATGCACTAATAATCAATCCAAGCAACGAGCGAGGAGTTATGACCCCAGGAAGTTCTACCCCCAAAATTCAAAATGATGGCCAATGGAATGTCGTATGAACTACCCCCTTTAATGAAATTGTAATTTTCATAAAGGGAAGTTCATTTATTGTCTGTGAATGCAAATGCAAAGCCTGAAAATCGATTTACCTTCAAAATATGAAAAAATGTGAAATTCCAAAATTATAAAAATCCTTATAAAACAACTTTAAATAATTTTTATAAATTCGAAATGACTTCAGAATGAGATAAAAATTATTTCGGATGAAATATTGAAGCTCATTCTTCACACCCATGCATTTATTTATAAAATTTTAATTTTTATTTTTATTTTAGTCGCCAAAGTTTAAAAAAATCCGCAAAAGGAATGGTTAGAAAAATAAAAATAAAATTATCTGGGTATTCCTATTTCTATAGGTCCTTTGGCTCGTGAGATCTGGAACTCCATTTTGGACAAATTTCGTGCTCATGTTTCTCATTGGACTGTTAGATGGCTCTCCTCTGCTGGTAGAGTTTTACTCCTTAAGTCTGTGGTTCAGGCCCTTTGCATCTATAGTTGCATGATTCAAGTTGCTCCTGCTAGATTTATTCATGAGTTGGATTCTTTGTCTAGATGATTTTTATGGGCTGGTAATTTGGAGTCTTCAAAGTGGAGTTTGGTTAAGTGGGAAACTATTTGTAGACCAAAGCAAGCAGGGGGGTTGGGTCTTCGTTTGTCTTCCCTTTCTGGAGAGGCTTTGGCAGCTAGGTTTTATTGGAGATGGTGTACTTCTCAAGACCAAGCTTGGGCAAATATTTTGTCCTATAAATATTTGAATGGGGTTGAGGGCTCTGAGATTCCCAAATACAGTTTGTCTGGTAGGGGATATTTCATCTGGAACACTCTTAAGAAGGGGGCGAATCTTGTTAAGCAAGGTTTGTTCTGGATTTGTCATAAGGGTTCCAAGGCTCTCTTTTGGCAGGATGCTTGGGATGGGTTCCCTGCCATTTTATCCATGTATCCTCATCTTCAGAATTTGTGCAAAGTCTTTTTGGATGCCGGTTGGAATCGGGTTATGGACTACAAATTTGTTGAAAGAGTTGGGCAGGTTGAGGTTGTTCGATGGAAGGATCCTATAGATTGGCCAGTAGGGGGTACTTTTCAGGAAAGAGAGGAGTTGAATCGTATTTTGGCTTGTAGGGCCTGCTCTTCTTTACAGGATGATGATGTTTTGGCTTGGGGCTTGGATCCTAGAGGGGTCTATTCGGTGGCTTCGGGATACAGGGAGTTGGATTGGCAACATTTTGGGGATGATGAGGTGCCCTGGTGGAAGCAAGTGTGGTCTAAGTTCTCTTGGCCTAAATGCAATTTTTATCTATGGTTAGCTACTCACAATAGATGCCTTACCTGGGATAATGTGCAAAAGAGAGGTTTTCAAGGACCTTCTTTTTGTTTTTTATGTGCAAACAGTGAAGAGTCTTCAGGTCATCTTATTTTTCAGTGTTCTTTTGCACGGGATATTTGGCATCTTTGGTGGGAGGTGTGGAAGCAGCCTTGTGCCCATGCTTCTTCTCTTTTGGAGTTCTGGAGGAGTTTAGGGAGACCTCCCGCTAAGTCTTTATTTCTCCAGGTTGCTTGGACTATTGGTCCTTCTTGCATTCTATGGCAGATTTGGTTGGAAAGAAATCGACGAATTTTTCATGATAACAAGCTTACTGTTCATCAGCTTTGGCAGCGAATCATTGGTATGATCCAGGAAACTGTCTCTTCCACATGCCAGATTAGTCTTCCTTTGGTGCAGTTGAAGATTTTGATGATGCAAAATTTGGGATTTGTGGAGAATGGTCCTCGTCCTTTTATTTCATCTAGAAATTGAGATGGAAAAAAATGCAGAGAGATGGGAGATGGCATCCTCCTCCTCCAGGGGTGTTCAAGATCAATACGGATGGGTCTTCTCGAGGTAATCCTGGGCATGCTGGTATCGGAGGAGTTGGGAGAGATAGTGCTGGGAATGCTTGTTTCATTTTTTCATGCTATAAGGGGATACACTCTAATAATTATATGGAGGCTCTTGCTATCTGTTGTGCTTTGGAACAAGGATTGGCTATGGGTTGGCGGAGGATAATCTGTGAGTCTGATTCCTAGATTATTATAAATTTGTTAAGGACTCACCATCTTGATAATGTTCACTTGGAGGTTGACTTTGGTTGTTCGAAGATTCTTCAACTCTGTTGTAATTTGGAGTTTATCTCTTTTGTTCACATTCCTCGGGAATGGAATAGGGTTGCGGACTATTTGGCCAAATGGGCTTCTCAGTTTGTTTTAGGGGAATTGGTCTGTTAAGGGTTGGGATAACCTCCCTTTAGACTATTCTCAGAAACTTCATAATTTACTTGCTGAGGATATGTCTGTTTGAGGTTTTTGTTGGCTATTTTTGCTAGTTGTTTGTTCACTGCTGTAAGGTTTCTTTGATCTAATAAATTTTTACCCCTCTTTTATAAAAAAAAACTAAAAACAAAATTATGAAAAATAGACCAAAAAGCCAAAAATGTTAAACACATTATAGTTAGTATGATTTTTCCCTATGATGTTGTAGCTCATTTCGAGAACTTTCTAAAAATATGCACTTATAGTCAATCTGAGCAACGAGTGAGGAGTTATGACCCCAAGAGGTTTTATCCCCAAAATTTAAAATGATGGTCAATGGAATGTCATATGAACTAACCACCTTTAATGAGATTGTAATTTTCATAAAGGGAAGTTAATTTATTTTCTCTGAATGCAAATGCAAAGCTTGAAAATCGATTTACCTTCAAAATATGAAAAAAATGTAAAATTCCAAAATTATAAAATCTCTTATAAAACAACAAATTTTAATAATTTTTATAAATTTGAAGTAACTTAAGAATAAGATCAAAATTGTTTCAAATGAAATATTGAAGCTCATTTTTCATACCCATGCATTTATTTATGAAATTTTATTTTATTTTTATTTTTATTTTAGTCGCCGAAGGGTTAGAAAACTAAAAATAAAATTATGGAAAATGGACCAAAAAGCCGAAAATATTAAAACACACAATAATCAATATGATGTTGCCCTACAATGTTGTAGCTCTTTTTGAGAGATTTTTGAAATATGCACTAATAGTCAATCCGAGATACGAGCGAGGAGTTATGATCCCGGGAAGTTTTACCCCCAAAATTCAAAATGATGGCCAATGGAATGCGTATGTACTACACCCTTTAATGAAATTATAATTTTAATAAAGGGAATTTCGTTATTGTCTATGAATGCAAATTCAAATCCTGAAAATCGATTTACCTTCAAAATATGAAAAAAATGTGAAATTTCGAAATTATAAAAATCCTTATAAAATAATGACTTTAAATAATTTTTATAAATTTGAAATGGTTTCGTAATGAGATCAAAATTATTTTGGATGAAATATTGAAGCTCATTCTTCACACCAATGCATTTATTTATGATTTTTTTTTTTTTTAACTTTTATTTTAGTCATCGAAGCTTAAAAAATCTACAAAAAGAAGGGTAAGAAAACTAAAAATAAAATTATGAAATAATTGACCAGAGAGATGAAAATGTTAAAACACACTACAACCAATATAATTCTGCCCTATATTGTTGTAACTCTTTTCGAGAGCTTTCCGAAAATATGCACTAATAGTCAATCCGAGCAACGAGTGAGGAGTTATGACCCCGAGAAGTTTTACCTCTAAATTTCAAAATGATGGCCAATAGAATGTCGTATGAACTTCTCCACTTTAATGAAATTGTAATTTTCATAAAGGGAAGTTCATTTTTATTTGTGAATGCAAATGCAAAGCCTGAAAATTGATTTACCTTCAAAATATGAAAAAAAATGTGAAATTCTGAAATTATAAAAATCCTTACAAAATAACTTTAAATCATTTTTTTTAATTCCAAATGACTTGAGAAAGAGATCAAAATTGTTTAAGATGAAATATTGAATCACATTCTTCACATCCATGCATTTATTTATGAAATTGTATTTTTTTTATTGTATTTTTAGTTACCGAAGTTTAAAAATAAAAATAAATTCTGGAAAATGGACCAGAAAGTCGAGAATGTCAAAATACACTATAGTGAGTTTGATGCCACCCTACGTTGTTGTATCTCTTTTCGAGAGCTAAATATGTACTAATAGTCAATTTAAGCAACAACCGAGGAGTTATGACCCTAGGAAGTTTTACCCCTAAAATTTAAAATTATGGCCAATGGAATGTCGTATGAACTACCCCCTTAATGAAATTGTAATTTTCATAAAGGGAAGTTCATTTATTGTCTATGAATGCAAATGCAAAGCCTGAAAATTGATTTACCTTCAAACTATAAAAAAAATGTGAAATTCCAAAATTATAAAAATCCTTATAAAACATCAACATTAAATAATTTTTATAAATTCGAAATGACTTCAGAATGAGATCAAAATTCATTCGAATAAAATATTGAAGTTCATTCTTCACACCAATGCATTTATTTACAAAATTTTATTTATTTTTTAATATTGATTTTAGTCAAAGTTTAAAAAAAATTGCAAAATGAAGGGTTAGAAAAATAAAATAAAATTTTGGAAAATGGACCAGAAAGCTAAAAATGTTAAAATACACTATAGTCAGTATGTTGTCATCATATGCCATCGTAGATCCTTCTAAGATTTTTCCCAAAATATGCACTAATAGTCAATCCGAGCAACAAGCGAGGAGTTATGACATCGGGAAGTTTTACCTCCAAAATTAAAAATGATGACCAATGGAATGTCGTATGAACTACCCCTATTTAATGAAATTGTAATTTTCATAAAATGAAGTTCATTTATTATCTGTGAATGCAAATGCAAATGAAAAAATATCAAATTCCAAAATTATAAAAATCCTTATAAAACAACTTTATTTATTTTTTATAAATTCGCAATGACTTCAGAATGAGATCAAAATTGTTTCGGATGAAATATTGAAGCTCATTCTTCATATCCATATATTTATTTATGAAATTTTAATTTTATTTTTTATTTTTTTAGTCGTTGAAGTTAAAACAAAATCTACAAAAGCAAGCGTTAGAAAACTAAAAATAAAATTATGGAAAATGGACCATAAAGTCAAAAAATTAAAACACACTATAGTCAGTATGATTTCTCCCTATGTTGTTGTAGATATTTTCGAAAGCTTTCCCCCAAGCAATGAACAAGGAGTTATGGCCTTGAGAAGTTTTACCCCCAAAATTCAAAATGATGGCCAATGGAATGTCGTATGAACTACTCCCCTTTAATGAAATTATAATTTTCATAAAAATAAGTTCATTGATTTTCTTTGAATGCAAATGCAAAGCCCAAAAATCTATTTACCTTCAAAATATGAAAAAAAATTGAAATTTTGAAATTATAAAAATCCTTATAAAATATCAACTTTAAATAATTTTAATAAATTTGAAATGACTTCAGAATGAGATCAAAATTATTTTAGATGAAATATTGAAGCTCATTCCTCACACCCATGCATTTATTTATGAAATTTTTAATTATTTTTTAATATTTATTTTAGTCGCCAATGTTTAAAAAATATACAAAAGGAAGGGTTAGAAAAATAAATAAATAAATTTTGGAAAATAGACCAGAAAGCCAAAAATGTTAAAACACACTACAAAAATTATTATGACGCCCTACACCATTGTAGCATATGGGTCTCATCAGCGAAGTGTTTCGAAAATATGCACTAATAGTCAATCTGAGCAAAGAGCGAGGAGTTAAGACCCCGAGAAGTTTTACCCCCAATATTCAAAATGATGGTCAATGGAATGTCGTATGAACTACCCCCTTTAATGAAATTGTAATTTTCATAAAGAGAAATTCATTTATTTTCTGTGAATGCAAATGCAAAACTCGAAAATCAATTTACCTTTAAAATATGAAAAAAATGTGACAGATCCTCCAGATAAATTTTTAGAAAAAGGGTCCCAATGGCGTACAAGAGCTGTGAGCAAGGGCCCAACCTTTCTAGAAATGTTGAAAGGTAAAAGGAAGGAGTCAGTCGATGAACTTCCACCTCTAATACCAAACAACAACAGGATAACAGCCCCTGTGGAGATTATGGATAGATTTTTTGATATGGAGGCGTCATCCCTTGTAGGCAAGTTTTTGTGAGGAAGGCCGAACATCGAGACAATATGTTCATGGACTGCAGCGAAGTGGAAAACTTCAAGAAATTTAAAATTGTTGCCATGTCAAGAGGATTTTTCTTTATAAGACTCAACAACAAAGAGGATGTAAATCACATACTAATGGGAGGACCATGGTTTCTAGGGAGGCACAGTCTCTTTCTGAGGAAGTAGGGGGGGGATTTCGACCCTGAGAAGTTGAAAATTAACATAGCACCCATTTGGGTTCATTTTACAAACCTCCCAAATTATTTATTCAATGAGTACTGGATCAGAGGAATAGCAAAAATGATAGGAGAACTAGTGGTGATAGAACGTCCAACTCGAGAAAGGACCAAATTGACACATGCCAAGTTTTGTGTTAATGCAAACCTATACTCTGAGCTTCCTTCCTAGGTGGAACTAGAATATGGAGAGTTTCTGAGGATCCAGCTGGTGGAGTATGAGAATAGGTTGACATTCTGTAATGTATGCAAAACTTAGGGCCATCTT
The DNA here is from genome assembly GCA_028583015.1 of Wollemia nobilis. Classification (NCBI taxonomy): domain Eukaryota; kingdom Viridiplantae; phylum Streptophyta; class Pinopsida; order Araucariales; family Araucariaceae; genus Wollemia; species Wollemia nobilis. The sequence continues at coordinate 158,819 of JAQPPZ010015429.1, forward strand.
CAAATCCAATGTTTGATGGTAGCAGCACACAAAGAAGCTTCGAGCAAAGGTGATGTGGGTAAGGTTAAATGGAGATGGATACCTAAGTTTCTAGGTTCGCGTCATAACTTACGAGGATACAAACCAGTCAAGAATAACTAGGTGTTGTAGGTTAGTTGGAGAGGAGAGGGCAATCCTCTAAGGGAGGTCCTAGGTTCAAATCTCCACCCTACCAAAATGTTGAATTGGGTATCCAAAATCCAATTGATAATGTTGGTGCGAGCAGGGTCGGGTGCGACTCCCGGGTGACTTTGATGGTGTAGAACCCCCTGTTCATGGTCTCTCAGACCAAGGTGGCCCCGTAAGGGATTTTTTGCTTAAAAATAATAATAATAACCAGGTCAGTCAAGCTAATGCAGGACAAACCAAAGTCTAGGAGAAAGGAAAGCAAATTAGCAAGGAAGGCAAAAATCCTAAGGTATGTAATAAAGACCCCAATTCGAACAAATTTTAAGTTCTAGATAACCTATAAGAGGAAATAGAAAAAAGCAAGGATGAAAATCCATGTTTTGAGTTTCCTTAAACCCTAGAATCCCCATCCAAATCGGGGCCATCCACAGTCACTGGGAAAAATCCTAATAGCTTTTCTCAAATAAAAGAAGAAATGTCAGGACGATAAAGCCTAAACATGGAAGGATTTGAGTCAAGAGTTGAAGTAGTTGAAATAGGGGTTATAAATGCAGCCTCCAGTCCTATTGTGGAGCAGATTATCCCATATCATAATGTTTCCTCGAAGGAAAGCCCTATGATCAAGGAGAACCATATAGGATATGCCAACCAAAACAAGGATGAAGATGAAGAGGGAAATGAAAACCTTAAAAATGAGGAAAGAGGATCCAGCCCCAAATTATCATAGTATATGCCCCCTCATTTTAGTACAAAATAGACTAGAAGCACCACCAAGTCTCCCATAGATTATGGCAATGAAGAAAAGAAAGGGAGAGTATCTGTTGTCAAGCATTATAGACTGAGGATCAACAACGAAATTGCAAATGGGAAGCAAAGAACACTTTTACAACAAGCTATTCCTTGCCAGGATGATAACAAAATTGATAGACCCCCTCTTGCTTAAGGAAGGGGGCAAGAAAAAAATAACAAACAGGAAAAATTAAGGTTCTCTCATGGAATGTGAGAGGCCTAAATGAACCACCAAAACAAAGGGTGGTTAAGTCAATAAGGAAGGAGTGGAATCCTACCATTATTTTTCTTCAGGAAATAAAAATAGATGCGGCACAATCAACTTTAATTACAAGCAGGATTTGGAAGAAAATAAAAGTGGTCTTTCAGTAGGCGAGAGGAGCATCTAGAGGCCTCATGATCCTGTGGGATCCAATTAAAATAGATTTAGGGGAATGAAAGTGTGCTAAGTATGTTATTTCACGATCTCGATAACAATAAGTCTTGGATCATGTCAAATGTCTATACCCCCACCTATTTCCAAGGGTGATTTGAGGTATGGGAGTATTTGGGTCATTTAAATCAAGCGTTCATAAACATTCCTTGGGTGATTGGGGGTGACTTCAATACTCCCATTTACCCATATGATAAAAAATGAGGATCTAGGTTACCTTATAGGAGCATGGAGGACTTCAATGAATTCATTAACACAAATGATTTGATGGATGTCAGACTAAAAGGGGCCAAATTCACATAGAGTAATCGAAGGATAGAGAGTCAGCTGATTTAGGAAAGGTTGGACATATTCTTTTTATCCAAGGAAGCCATAAAAATTTTGGTGATTCATTATTACAAGCCCTTCCCAAATGTGCTTTAGATCATAACCCTATTCTTTTGGAGGCTATGCAGACTAACCCCTTAAAAAATCCGTTCAAATTTTTGTCGATGTGGGTAAAACATCTGGACTTAAGGAAACAAATTGAGAAATGGTGGCAACAGCCTATCCAAGGCAGTGCTTCTTTCAAAATTTATTAGAAACTAAAGATGGTAAAAGACAACCTTAGGGTCTAGAATAAAGAAGTTTTTGGAAATATTTTTGAGAACAAGAAAGTAGTGGGGGAAAAACTAAAAATAATAGAAGGCAAAATTCAACATGGAACTTATGATGAGGCAACAAGGATTGAAGAGAAGAAAATGCTTTGTGAGTACCATAATATCCTAGCCTATGAAGAGATGTATTGGAGGTATAAATCAAGGGCGTTATGGCTGAAGGAAGATGATTCAAATTCAAAGTTTTTCTACATTACAAATTTGAGGAATATAAGCAACAATAATATTAGAATGTTAACCAAGGAGGATGGCTCCTCAACCCATAATATCCAGGAGATCAGGTATGAGGCTATGAATTTTTTTAGCTCCTTGTTAGGTGAAGTACCAGCTTGCAATGCCCAAGCAAAGGATTCTCTTCTTCAATTTACCCCCCAACTTATTGACGAGACGACCAATGAGTCCCTCACAATAGCATTTTCTAATGAAGAGATTAAAGATGCCCTTTTTAGCATGGATCCTGACAAGGCTTCTGGACCAGATGGTTTCTCACCTTATTTTTACCAAGTTTTTTTGGAATATTATTGGTGCAGACGTCATCGCTACCATTAGGGAGTTCCAAAATTCTAATCACATTCCCAGGGGTTTTAATTCAATGTTTATAGCTTTGATACCCAAAGGCCCCAATCCTAAGACTATGGCTGATTTTAGGCCAGTTAGCCTGTGTAACGTATCCTATAAAATACTGTCCAAAGTCTTAGCTAACCACTTTAAGAAGGTCTTGCTTGTTATCATTGATCCAATTTAGGGAATTTCTGTTCAGGGGAGATCAATATTAGATGGAGTTATCATAGTTCATGAGGCTCTCCATACGACTGCCCAAACTAAGAAGGTAGTCATGGCCTTAAAGCTAGATATGAACAAAGCTTTTGATAGGATAAATTGGGATTTCCTGGAGGTAGTTTTAGTAAAATTTGGTTTCCACACTCAATGGGTCAAGCTGGTTAGAGAATGTATTTCAAAGGCCTAGTTTTCAGTCTTGGTAAATGGGTCTACAATGATCCATTAGTCCCATGCTTTTCATAATTGTAGCAGAAGCCTTAAGAAGAACCATCAAGGTAGCGGCAATAGCTGGACTTATATCAGGCATAAATGCAACTTCGTTAACAACCCCAGTGACCCATCAGTAATTTTTTGATGACACATTGTTTCTTACATTGGCTTCAGTGGTTGATGCAAGAAGGATCAGACACATTCTTAAAATGTATGAGGAGGTAGCCAGACAGAAAGTCAATTTTAATAAGAGCAAGCTATATTTTATAAATACCCCCATTCCTAGGAAAAACAACATTGCTAGAATTTTGGAATGCCAGATTGCGTCCCTTCCTACCTCCTACTTAGGCCTTCCCCTTTTCTATGGGAAACCAAAAGGGTCAATGTGGAATATTATGTTGGAGAGGATCCAAAAAAATCTAGCAGGCTAGAAAGGAAATTTATTATCTCAAGCGGGTAAAGCAGTCTTAACAATGGACTCCCTACAAAGTATACCTATATATTTCTTATTGGTTTTCAGAGCTCCAAGAAAGGTGTATCATAAAATTGAGCAATTTCAAAAGAAATTTCTCTGGTTAGGGATCGAGGATAAAAAAAGGATCCATTTGGTAGGGTGGAATAAGGTTTGCAAACCTAAGGTACATGGGGGACTAGGGCTAAGGATAGTTGCTAATATCAACACAGCTCTGCTAGCCAAAAAAGCATGACGACTATTAACCAAGGTCAAAAATGAATTGACGAACATAGTTAGGAGGAAATACCTCCAGGGATCGAATTTACTCAATGATAATATGGTGAGTAGGGGGTCATATTTCTGGAATACAATCATAACAAGTAGAGATCTAGTCAATAGAGGGATTAGATGGATCCTTGGGAATGGGTAAATGATAAAATTTTGGAAGGACCGATGGGTGAGAGCCAAGGAATTATCCCAGAATCCTCGATTGTCTAGGATCCAAGAACACATGGATCAGGAGATTGGGTAAAGGGTGGTTGATTACATTTGGCAGGATATGAACACCCCTAGGTGGAAATACATAAGAGTACAAGATTTTGAAGCTGAGTCCGAAGAACTTCATAATATTTTAACATAAAAAATTCTTCCCTCTGGAGAATATGAGGATCACATTGCTTGGGCTGATACTGAAAGTTGAGATTTTACAGTCAAATTTGCCTATAACTTGCTCCTCAACAATGAAGATCAACAATTTCAATGAATTTAGTCTGGATCAAGGGTTTAATCCCTAAAATATCTTTTTTCTCATGGTTGGTGATCCAAGGAAAAATTCTTACCATGGATAATATGTTGACCAAAGGTATGGTTATTGCTAACCGTTGTCATATGTGTAGGGTTGGGTGGGAGTCAACCCAACATTTGTTCCTAGAGTGTCCGGTGGCAGCGTCCATCCTTGATGAAATTTTCTAGGCTTTTAGGATCTCGTGGGTCAAGCCGACTTTAGTTTCTAAAGTGTTCCAAAAATGGCCTCAACCCTTTGTTAGTCTGAAACTTAAGTACCTTTGGAAAATCTGTTGGCACCATTTTCTATGGTAGATATGGTTAGAAAGGAATCATAAAGCTTTTAAGGAAACCAGTCATAGCCTTAAAACAATCCTCAATAAAATCATTGCCTTTGCGAAAGAAAATATTAGTATCTTTGCTGAGGAGAACAACATAATCCCTCCCTAGGAAAGACAAATTGCTTTAGCCTTAGGTATTGAGGAAAAGCCTTTCATCCCTCTACCCAATCCCAAAAATGGGGTCTCTTGGGAGCCATCCCCTAGGGGTTGGTTCAAATTGAACTTTGATGGTGCAGCTAAGGAGAAACCGGGAAGAGCAGGAGCTAGAGGAGTAATCAAAGATCATCAAGAAAATATGGTTAAGGCCTTCATTAAACCATTGGGAATTAGAACTAATAATGAGGCGAAAGCTAGAGCCCTTTTGAGAGGGTTAAAAGTTGCCCAGGAGACTCATGGAAATTTGATGATTGAAGGCAATTCCATGAATATCATCAACCTATTAACCAATGGCAAAAAACCTCCATGGAGGATTGAGGTTGTCATCTGCGAGGCAAGGATAATTTTTGCAGCAAGACATGACAGGAGGATTCACCATGTGTTTCGTGAGGCCAACAAAGCGGCTGACAAATTAGCCAATGTGGGTATTGATGCGAGAAGTTTGATGATATGGACACAAGGGGTACCACGTGAAGTGGAAGATATTATTAGACATAAAAAGCACACTACTAATTAAGGAGAAAGGTGGAAGGGTGTTTTTTCCCCAAGTTTTTTGTGAAAAGCATAGAGTTTTTTCTCTAAGTCAACTCAAATGGCTATTGTTGTAAGTAATGTTAATTGCCATGTTGAATTGTCTTTCTACAATAAGTGTAAGGTGTTGTAGGATAACCAACATATTTTTTGAAAAGAATGTTCTAAGGATGACCAGGATCCACAATATTAGCATAAGGCTAGATTTTGTATTAGGTTTTGGGTTAACCTGCAAAACTCGATAAATAATGATGACTTTTATTTACCAAAAAAAAAATGTGAAATTCTAAAATTATAAAAATCCTTATAAAAAAACAAATTTTTATAAATTCAAAATGACTTCATAATGAGATCAAAATTATTTCAGATGAAATATTGAAGCTCATTCATCACACCCATGCATTTATTTATGAAATTTATTTATTTATTATTTTTTTTAGTTGTCGAATATTAAAAAAACTGCAAAAGGAAAGGTTAGAAAAATAAAAATAAAATTATAGAAAATAGACTAGAAAGCCAAAAATGTTAAAATACACTACATTCACTATGATGTCACCCTACACCATTGTAGCTCTTTTCGAGAGCTTTCAGAAAATATGCACTAATAGTCAATCCAAGCAACAAGCAAGGTGTTATGACCCCGAGAAGTTTTGCCCCCAAAATTCAAAATGATGGCCAATGGAATGTTGTATGAACTACCCCTCTTTAATGAAATTGTAATTTTCATAAATGGAAGTTCATTTATTGTTTGTGAATGCAAATGCAAAGCCTACAACTCAATTTACCTTTAAAATATGAAAAAATGTGAAATTCCAAAATTATAAAAATCCTTATAAAAGAGCAACTTTTAATATTTTTTATAAATTCTTCACACCCATGCATTTATTTATGAAATTAGTCATCGAAGTTTAAAAAAATCTACAAAAAGACGGGTTAAAAAAATAAAAATAAAATTATGGAAAAAGGACCAGAAAGCTGAAAATGTTAAAACACACTAGACTCAGTATGATGTCGCCATGCGTTGTTGTAGCTCTTTTCGATAGCTTTCCAAAAATATGCACTAATAGTCAATGTGAGAAACGAGCGAGGAGTTATGACCCCAGGACGTTTTGCCCTCAAAATTCAAATGATGGCCAATGGAATGTCTTATGAACTACCCCCCTTTAATGAAATTGTAATTTTTATAAAGGGAAGTTCATTTATTGTCTGTGAATGCAAATGCAAAGCCTAAAAGTCGATTTGCCTTCAAAATATGAAAAAATATGAAATTCTAAAATTATAAAAATCCTTATAAAACAGTAAATTTAAATAAGCTTTATAAATTCGAAATGACTTCAGAATGAGATCAAAGTAGTTTCAGATGAAATATTGAAGCTCATTTTTCATACAATGCATTTATTTATGATTTTTTTTATTATTATTTTTATTCTAGTCGTTGAAGTTTTAAAAAATCTGCAAAAGGAAGGGTTGGAAAAATAAAAATAAAATTAAAAAAAAATAGACCAGAAAGCCAAAAATTTTAAAACACACTACAATTAGTAAGATGCCACCTTACGTTGTTGTAGCTCTTTTAGAGAGCTTTCCGAAAATATGCACTAATAGTCAATCCAAGCTACAAGTGAGGAGTTACGACCCCAGGGAGTTTTACCCCCAAAATTCAAAATGATAGCCAATGGAATGTCGTATGAACTACCCCCCTTATATGAAATTGTAATTTTCATGAAGGGAAGTTCATTCATTGTTTGTGAATGCAAATGCAAAGCCTGAAAATCAATTCACCTTCAAAATATAAAAATAAATGTGAAATTCCAAAATTATAAAAATTCTTATAAAACAACTTTAAATCATTTTCATAAATTTGAAATGACTTCAGAAAGATATCAAAATTATTTTGGATGAAATATTGAAGCTCATTCTTCATACCCATGCATTTATTTATGAAACTTTATTTATTTTTTATTTTTATTTTAGTCGCGGAAGTTTAAAAAAATCTGCAAAAGAAAGGGTTAGAAAAATAAAAATTAAATTTTGGAAAATGGACCAGAAAACCAAAAATGTGAAAATACACTACATTCAGTACGATTCCACCATACGTCATTATAGCTATTTTCGAGAGCTTTCCAAAATTATGCACTAATAGTCAATCCGAGCAACAATTGAGGAGTTATGGCCCCGGAATGTTTTGCCCCCAAAAATCAAAATAATGATCAATGGAATGTCGTATGAACTAACCCCCTTAATAAATTATAATTTTCATAAAGAAAAGTTCATTTATTTTCTCTGAATGCAAATGCAAAGCCCAAAAATCAATTTGCCTTCAAAATATGAAAAAAATGTGAAATTCTGAAATTATAAAAATCCTTATAAAACAACTTTAAATAATTTTTATAAATTCCAAATGACTTCAGAATGAGATAAAAATTCTTTCGGTGAAATATTGAAGCTCATTCTTCACACCCATGCATTTATTTAAGAATTTTTTTTTTTTCAATTTTTATTTTAGTCACCGAAGTTTAAAAAAATTTGCAAAAGGAAGGTTTAGAAAAATAAAAATAAAATTCTAGAAAATGGACCAGACAGCTGAAAATGTTATAACACACTACAGTCAGTATGATGTCAGCCTACACCGTTAATAAAAAAAGAAACATGGCGAAGCAGTAATCTAAAAACATAAACTAGTTTCTAATTCACCAGATCGTAGATGCGCAAGTGAAGAGCATATTCCTAGTGTTGTAGGATTTCTGATTCACCATATCGTATGACATGGCAAGTGAAGAGCATAATACCGATCACAAATATGTTTTAGAAAACAGAAAAAAAATATTAACATGAGTTAGGAAAGGATAAAAAGACACGAAATTAAATTTTATTCCGAAAAGAAAGTAATACAACATCAAAACTCCAAACGCATTTTGACCTATGGGTCTCATCAGCGAAGTGTTTCAAAAATATACACTAATACTCAATCTGAGCGAAGTGTTTCAGATGAAATATTGAAGCTCATTCTTCACACCCATGTATTTATTTATGAAATTTTAATTTTAATTTTATTTTAGTCGTTGAAGTTTAAAAAAAATCTGCAAAATGAAGGGTTAGAAAAATAAAAATAAATTTCTGTAAAATGGACCAGAAAGACAAAAATGTTAAAACATACTATATTTAGTATGATGTCGCCCTATGTTGTTGTAGCTCTTTTCAAAACCTTTCTAAAAATATGCACTAATATTCAATCCGAGCAACGAGTGAGGAGTTATGACCCCGAGAAGTTTTACCCTTAAAATTCAAAATGATGGCCAATGGAATGTCATATGAACTACCCCCTTTAATGAAACTGTAATTTTCATAAAGGGATGTTCATTTATTATCTGTGAATGCAAATGCAATGCTTGAAAATCGATTTACCTTCAAAATATGAAAAAATGTGAATTTCTGAAATTATAAAAATCCTTATAAAACAACTTTAAATAATTTTTATAAATTCAAAATGACTTCAGAATGAGATCAAAATTATTTTGGTGAAATATTTAAGCTCATTCTTCACACCCTTGCGTTTATTTAAGAAATTTTAATTTTTAATTTTTATTTTTATTTTAGTCACCGAAGTTTAAAAAAAATCTACAAAATGAAGGTTTAGAAAAATAAAAATAAAATTCTGAAAAATGGACCAGAAAGCTGAAAATGTTATAACACACTACAGTCAGTATGATGTTGCCCTACGTTTTTGTAGCTCTTTTCGAGAGCTTTTCAAAAATATGCACTAATAGTCAATCCGAGCAACGAGCGGGGAGTTATGACCCCAGGAAGTTTTACCCCCAAAATTAAAAATGATGGCCAATAGAATGCCATATGAACTACCCCCCTTTAATGAAATTGTAATTTTCATAAAGGAAAGTTCATTTATTGTCTATGAATGCAAATGCAAAGCCTGAAAATTGATTTGCCTTCAAAATATGAAAAATGTGAAATTCCAAAATTATAAAAATCCTTATAAAACAACCTTAAATAATTTTTATAAATTTGAAATGACTTCATAATGAGACCAAAATTATTTCAGATGAAATATTGAAGTTCATTCTTCACACCCATGTATTTATTTATGAAATTTTAATTTTTTTATTTTTATTTTAGTTGTCGAAGTTTAAAAAAATCTACAAAAGGGTTAGAAAAATAAAAATAAAATTTTGAAAAATAGACCAAAAAGACAAAAAATGTTAAAACACACTACAGTTAGTATGATGTCACACAATGTTGTTGTAGCTCTTTTTGAGGGCTTTCCGAAAATATGCACTAATATTCAATCCGAGCAACGAGCAAGTTGACCCCAAGAAGTTTTACCCCAAAAATTCAAATTTCAAATGAATTTTCCTAGGCAAGAAAAGGGAAAATAGGGTATTATAGGGGAATTTTGAAATTGTAAAGGGGGTGTTTGTAAATGCATTTATTTTGGAACAGTAATACAAGAAAGCTTTTGGGCTTCTATTACATTTCTCTATTTTTCAGTGGATTGTTTGTGTCATGTTGGTTCAGTACTGCTTCACTTCTTGATGTTAGCTAAAGTAGACATATTAATTATTCCAAAATATTGAATTCCAGGGATAAAAGAAGAAAAAGGATATATTTTGAGATGTCAATAAGATTGGAAAGCTTGTAGGTACCAAATTATTGGTATGCTTGACCTACGAAAACAACCATTTGTAGACCCTTCTTCAATTTATGGAATCTACCAAGATAAAACAAGGATAAAAAATAGAAAAATCTATTAAGAAATCCCTAAATTAGGAGTGAGATGATTCAACTTCTTGTGTTCTTTTTTTCGAAGTAAATACAACAAGCAACAAGAAGATAAAAGGTCAAAGCAAATGTTGAACTAACTAGAGAAAGTAGCCAAAAAACAAAGAGGCCCCTCTTAGGTATGATGCTTCCATCATTTCACCAATATAAACTCACCACACCATATTCCTCTCCCATATCTCTTCATTCCTCCATACTCCAAATATACTTTACACTCCTTTCAATCCATACTTATCATTTATCTTTCTACACCATTATTATTTTATTTTTACACTTATTTGTCATCCCCTTGAAGTGATACTCTCTTACACCAAGTAGTTATTGCATGTGCATAAAAGAAGCCTCAAACATAACCTTGGCTAGGATATCTAGTATTTGTTCTACTATTGGCATAAAAATATGATCAAGCATCCCATGGGCATAAATTCATCTCAAATAATAAATCCAAATCTCAAAGTGCTTGGTCTATTAATGAAATATTGGATTGCTAACAAGCTTGATGATGCAACTAATCCAAATTCATGAGCATCCATTGAAGGTGATTAGATTTCTCATTGCTATTACACAATTTAGTTTTGGTTGAAGACTAATATATAGTATACTATCATCTAGAACACCATGAAAAAGGGTTGGAACCCATTATAAGACAAAGCTTATGGTGGAACATCACTCATCCAAATTGTTGGTCCATTCAGTATCTAAAAATCCTTTTAGATTTAAAGGTCATCTAGCCAAATAATTAATACCCATATTATAAGTATATATGATATATCTAAAAATCCTCTTGGTCATGTTCTAGTAACTCTCTAGGAGGATTGCATGTATATTGATGAATAGTTGACAATAAAGGCTATATCATGTCATGTGTGAGTAAGGTAAAGGAGGCATCCCACAATAGACCAATATAAAGTGGAATCTAGAAAAATATTCATACAATCATCCCAAATATTTAGTCTTGAAGCAAAAGAAATCAAAATAGACTTATAGTCCCCCATGCTAAAGTGCTAAAGAAGATCTAATGCTTACTTGGGTTCTAAGCTCTATTTCATAAATTTAAGTTCTAAAGAAATATTATAGAATCCATTATTTTGTTATCTCAAAGTAATTACAAAGCCATGACTTCATATCCTAAATAAAAATAGGAGAGTTACCTATAATAAGATCATTCGCATAGATAACAAACACCAAGTTCTCCCCATCCTAATTGTTGATATAAACATGATGTTCATCCTTACACCATAAAAATTTATAACTACGGAATAAGGGGTGGATATTATCATACCAATTATGAGATGCTTTCTTAAGCCCAAACAAATATCTATTCAACACATAAACCAAGGGAATTAGACCCTCAATCTCATATCTAGGTGGTTTCTACATAAATATATTCTAAATGTGTCCATCTTGGAAGGCACTCCTTACATCCATATGATTTACCTTCCAACCAAATAAGACCATTATATAAATAATTATCTTGAAAAAAACCATCCTAGAAACTAGAGAAAATATATTTGAACATTCAACTCCCTCCTCTTGAGAGAATACATTAGCAACAAGGAATATCTTATGCTTTTCACCTAACCATTTGAACTGTACTTAGTCTTATAGACCCATTTGCATTCAACAATATTCTTTCCTTCTAAAAGAGGAATAATCTCTTGTGTCCTATTATTCATTAAGAACTCATATTATGCAATCATAACATCTTCCTACTCTAATATGTCCTTAGCATGAGAATATTTAAGAGGATCTCCACAATGATAAACCTTCAAGAGAAATTATTGATAAGAAGTATTCTAGTGTCATTATAGAGATATAATAGGTTAAGCATATTGTTGAAGTATATGAATCCTCTTAGGAGTTATATGGATTGGAGAAGAACTAGGCACCCACTATGACAAAGCAGCATTAGAAGCTAAACCTCGATAATTTAAATCAAACTTATTACTCACATCATCATGAATCACTCAAAATCGATGTGTCAAGATCAACATCCCTATATTTAAAATTAAAGATACTATATATGGTGCTACCTATGAGGGGTTTCAAATCCATAAGCATAATACTATCACTAGAATATTAGAAAGGTGTTATTATAGGAATATATCCTACAAGAGTCTCTAAAGGTTGTACTAGATTAGTCAAAGATATGAGAAGGTCTTTCACCAAAACCTTGAGTGGTGGACTAGAAGAAGCCCCTAGAAGAACCTCATAAAAAATGACATATATCCAAATAAGAACTTCATATCTCTAAGTATTATAGAGATTATATACCCAAGAGGTATACAAATATCCCATAAAGATTCATCTATAACTCTTTAATGACTCCTTTTTTCTAATATTTAGGTATGCAAGACCATGATGAATACCTACATATATTGAATCATGATACATTATGCTTATCACCCATCAACATCTCAAGAGTTTTCATGCCCTATAAAAATTTATTAGAAACCCTATTGATGATGTATGTTATACAAGTGATGACCTCACCCTAAAAATTGTGCTCCATCCTCTTACCGTAAATCATGCAACATGCCTCCATGACTAGCATATTTTTCCATTCAACCACTCTATTATGCTTAAGGATATAATGAATAGTTATTTTATATTCTATCCCATGAAGAGTCAAAAAAATCATGAAATACATTTCTTATGTAATCATCTCACATATCCAACCTAAAATACTTGATCTTCCTCTCTAGTTAATTTTCTATAGGAGCTTTAAATGCCTTGAATATCTTAAGGATATCATCCTTGTTTTAAATAGTAAATAACCGTGTATCTTTAAAAAAATAATAATAATAAAGTATCTATTTCTAAAAATGGATTTATACCACATAGGTCTATATATGTCATGATGTATGATCTCGAAAAGATAAGTAGCATGTCTCATTGTCCTTTTTAGTAAGATATATCTATGATGCTTTCCAATAATGCATACCTGACATGCATAACTTAAAGAGAAAATGTGAGAAAGTCTAATGGCCATATAAAAATAAATCATGTATCTCACGGATCCATAGCTAAGATGTGCAATCGTATAATTCCATTGTTGACTCTCAATATTTATATGAGCAACCATAGTTACAAAATATTTATTATAATAGGAATAATAAAATGGATCTTTCTTCTAAATTATACTTTTGGTTAGTTTCATCATAACAACTAGAATAAATTGCTTTAAATACATTTCTATATCCTTAATTACCTAATAATTAGGATAGAATCCTATATTTTATTTGTATAATTAATGAGATAAGAGATTGAGGATAAGACTAGGAACATGAAGCATTTCATCAAAATAAGAAGATATAATACTAACATATCCACATATTGATTCTTGTAAAGAATATTAATCTCCAATTATAACATGCTTCCCTAAATACAAATTGGTGTACCCCTATAGGATATGTTTGTAACTGGTCATGCATCCTTTTTCCCTTGAATATATAATACAATCATTGGAGGAAGTGGATGAGGTTTCTACATCAAAACCTTCCTAGCCCTATTCTTAGAAGAGAGAAGCATCAAATACCTTTCTTTTTCACTACTCCTTCAAGCTTATTCATGTGAATTTAATAAAATTATACTTTATGTGACATTATGATGAGTGGGATGCCTCAAAAATTTGAATCTCAAGCTGACAAGAATTTTGGCACATATGTAAGCAATGGAGATGACACAGATCATGGATTTGGTTCTTAATATGGTTTTTTTGGGGGAGTGGAGGTCACGGGTGTCAAGGGGACCCCTTCTTGATCCACCTCAAAAGTCCAACCCTGTATCCTTTGCAAATATAGTAAAAAACATGGGGCTTCCACCACCCCTCTCTTTGCAAGGCTCGGTTTCTCTAATACTGAGTAATAGAGAACTAGTAATTCCTTCCACTATCATGACATCCTTTGTCTCTCAATATTTCTTCTCCCTCATTGGGAAATTTGTTGCTTCTTGTCTAGATATTGAATCCATTAAAAATTGGGCTTTCTCAAAATGTTATCCTCAACGCAACATGGACCTATTCATGATTCATAGGGGCTTCTTCCTCATTAGATTAAATAATTTGAAAGATACTAGTCACATTATTACTAGTGGACCTTGGTTCTTTGGCTGATGGAGTCTCTTACTTAGGATATGGGGTGATAATTTCAACCCTAAAACTCAAAGCATAAACTTAGATCCTATCTAGGTCAGGCTTCCTATCTAGTTTTGGAATGATAAATCATGAGAGGAATTGCATGAACTATCGAGGGCCTTGTTGCTTTCAATTCGATGACCAAATCTAAATCTCGAATGGTGTACGTTCACTTGTGTATCAATGCTAATTTATAATCAGAGCTACATACATACACTGATAACGTTTTTTGTTCTTACCATAAATGATGGATTACTAAATATGAGAATAAACTAGATTTTTGCACTAAATGGCAAAATTAGGGTCATCACAGGTCACAATGTCCCTCTCTCAAAAAAGAATCTAGGAAAGAATGATATCATGCTAAAATATCCTTAGAAGATGATCAAAAATCCAATATCCAAAAGAATAATCTAATTTATGCCAACCTCAGCAACAATATTCTAAAGTCTCAATGCAATGAGATGATCCCTACTTCCAATGAAGGCCCTTTCAACCAAGTATGTTTCTCCTTCACTTATTCTAATCACTTCAACTCTTTATATGAGTCTCATAATGACCAAGTTAAAAAATTCCTCTTAATTATATCCCTCTTCTTGAGTCCCAAGAGTGTCCTTCTATGAGGTTTCTTCCCCTTGTTTCCCATATGGGTGTACCCCCTCTTCACTCTTATCCTAATAATAAGATGTCCTCCTCTAGGTCAGGCCCTTCTGGTCTTCCTCTCTCCAAGGATTTTTTTGCCCTCCTTAATGACTTCTCACCCCCTGTGGTTTTTATCTCATCTCCTGTTGGTGATCTCAATACCAGTGATCTAGATGAGTCTTCAAGCCCCCCAATATTGGTAACCAAAAATCAAAATAAAAGCTCAGTTGATGTGGGAAGTGATAAGAAGAATGATAGACCATATAATCAAGTGATATGAAGAAAATAAACCAAGGATTAAATAGCCAATGATACTCAATCCACACTTTTATTATATCTTAAATATAATACTAGGGGGAAATGCACATAGAATATGGAAAACAAACTAAACCCCCCTCATGCCATGGCAAGGAGGAAAAATATTCCTCCAAAGATCATAAATGAAGATCCTCTCATGGAATGTGAGAGGTCTTAATGGACTAATCAAGTAGAGGTTGGTGTCATAAATAAGGAAAGACCTTAAACCCAATATCATTCTCCTTCAAGAAACTAAAATTGATAAAGACAACATGGGAAAATTTTTCAAAGCCATATGGAAAAGTAGTGAATACATTTCCAGCAAAACTCGAGATACCTTTGGAGGCCTCCTCTATTTTTGGGATCAATCCAAATTTGAAGGTAGACACTTATCTACCTCAAACAAAATCATAAATATTTTTTGTATTGTAAAGGCACCAAAGCAAGGTGGGTGCTTTCAAACATATATGCTCATAATAATACACCAGGGCAGTTGGCCTTGTGGAATATTCTTAGTAAAATAAGACATATATTTTATAATGAATATTGGATGGTGTCTAGAGACTTCAATTATCCCCTTTATCCATTAGATACTAGTGTAGGAACGACTATCACACCTAGATGTTATGAGGATTTTATTGATTTTGTTGACAACAATGAGCTAATATATATCCAGCTTAAAGGAACCAATTTTACTTGGAGCAATAAAAGGATGGGAATCCAACTCATTCAACTTAGACTTGATAGATTCCTCCTATCCAAAGATGTCATTAACCTTTTTGGTGATGTCTTCTTGCATTCCCACCCTGAGATTGTCTTGGATCACAACCCTCTTATCCTAGAAGACCTCCATCCAACTTCTTCATTCAAAACTACTCTTTAGATTTGAATACATGTGGCTTCAACACATGGATATCAAAAATCATATTATTATTTGGAGCAAAGTATTTCAAAGATTACAAAACCATCAGCTTGTGTAACACCTTATCTAAGATCTTGATGAAGGTTCTTGCTAATAGGTTAAATATTTTCTTGCCTACCCTAGTTAATAAATCCTAGAGTAGTTTTGTGGTAGGGAGACAAATATTATATGGAATTAGAGTAGTTCATGAATTGATTTACTTAGCAGATAAAATTGGGAGACCTATGTTTTATGGATAAGTTAAATCCTTCAAAGAAGATAAAAAATACTTTAAAACTATGTACTGAAAAATGTCATCTTTTCAATAAGTTTCTTATGATATTAAAGAATATTAAATTTTGGTGTAAGAAGTCTATATATAATATAGTATTTCTATAGGATAACAAGGTATATTCCAATGGGTTATATTTTTATAAAATTTAACTGATGTGGTAGAGCTTCCAATATAGAGGTAGATATTTATTGTCTTCTATCCTTGTACCCTGAATTTAGATTATGCAAGTGTTGATATGTGTAGTCTATTATTTTTTTGGAAAATCCAATATTTCATAATATAATACATTGGATAAGCCTATGGGATAACATTGTGTGGTATGATATGGAGTTTATTGTATAATCTTATAGGTCTATATATCACATTGGAACATGAAGCTTTGTAATTCTACATAATAACATATTGATTAAATATTTCTTAGGATTTGAGAGATTTACTAGAGGTATTTATATACCTCTTCCATTATTTAATTACATCAATTTATGATCAATTAGTTATCATTTGTTTTGGGAACCTAAAATAATCCTCTCATATTTGTATTTTTTTTAAAATATCTCTATTCATATTTAACTATATGATTTGAATAATATATGTTTCTTATTATTCTATAAACTATTATGAGCTCTAACAAATATAATGTATATTGTGTATTTTTCTAGTTGTTTATAGCCCTTGTTGTTCATTAGCTAAAGGACCCTTAGGATTTTCACTAAAGATAAGTATCAAGGACATTGAAGGTGGCAGAAACAAGGCATAGATAATACATGAACTTATCAATGTATAAGTATGCACTTTTATTGTATGCTCATTGCATTTTACACCTACAAATAGGTAGGAGTATAATTGAATAGAAATGCAACTATTTTCTAAAACATTTAATATTAAAACCAAAATAACCAACCATAACTATCAATTAGCAAAATCAAAATGATTACAAAGTAAGCTTATAAACCATGATATGGCTCATTATCTTTTCCATATGCTTTATATAAACTTATAGGATTTTAATATCAAAGACATCTCACTATTACAAATTGACACAAGTTGTATCACTATTAAAATTAGAACACCACTATGCTAAATAAGATAAATCATAATCTAAAATATAATGCATTATACTAATACAAAATGACCAATAAATCTAACTAGGATAACTCATATCAAGGATTGTAATGTTTTTTAATAGTTGCTTAGTTAATATATTTTACTTTTTATAGTTATGAGTATTTAATTATTTTAAATTTGGATTTATTCTATATCTATCTATCTACATATATAATTCTATTTCTAATTAAAAATAAAAATATTTTTACTAAAAAATAAATTATATATATATATATATATATATATATATATATATATATATATATATATATTTATATATATATATAATTTATTTATTTGTTAGTAAAATTATATATAATCCCTAAGATAGTTGGAGAAAAGGATTTCAAATATTACAAACCCATCATCTTGTGTAACACCTTATTTAAAATCTTGATGGAGGTTCTTTCTAATAGGTTAAATATTTTCTTCCCTATCCTAGTTATTAAAGCCTAGAGTAGTTTCGTTGTAGGGAGACAATAGATGGAATTATAGCAGTTCATGAATTAATTTACTTAGCAGATAAAATTGGGAGACCTGGATATTCCTTAAAATTGATATGAATAAGGTATATGATAGGGGGTCTTGGGATTTCCTTTTAAAAGTGTTGGCTAAATTTGGGTTTGACCAAAGGTGGATCAACCTAGTTAAGGCATGTATTTATTCTATGAAATTCTCTATCATTATTAATGGGTTTGACTATTATATAAGTTGTAGAGGCATATAACAAGGTGATCCACTATCTCCATATCAATTTATTTTTATGGATAAATCATTGGGAAGGTCTATTAAGGCAAAGGTTGTGATTGAAGGTTTGATATCTCACCATCAATTTACAGATGAAATTGTTTTTTCTTTTCTTACCTATGTCCCTTAGGCCAAAATGATAAAGGAAATTCTTCTATCCTTTTAAAAGGTAGTAGTCAAAACATATACTTTTTGAAGAGTAAAATATTTCTTAATCCTCCTCCCTCTAGGTAGAGGAATATTACTCATATCCTAGGGTGCAAGATTGTAGCTTTTTCAGATCTTTATCTTGGGATATCATTATTTAAACGAAGTATCAAGGAGAAACTTTGGGATCAAGTAGTGGAAAGAGTCCAAAAGAAGATTATTGGGTGGAAATAAACCCTCCTCAGTCAAGAAAGGAAGGCTTTTATAGTTGAACAACCCCTTAAAGCATCCCTACTTATTTTATGTCTCTCTTTAGAATTCCTAATAAAATTTTACAAAAAATTGAACACATCCAAAAATATTTTCTATGGTTGGGCTCATAAGAAAGGAATAAATTACATCTGGTCTCTTGGGAGTAAGCATGTAGTAGGAACAAACATGGAGGTTTGGGTCTTAGGAATATACTCCAAATGAATAAAGCTCTCTTGGAAAAGTAAGGTTGGAAGCTAACTGACTAGGATAATATGGGTTGGGTCCACATTATAATGGAAAAATATATGCATCAGAGAGAAAAAAATTTGGACACTCTTCCACCCTCAGGATCCACTTTTTGGGAGATCATCCTACAATTATGAGGGGATGGAAATGGAATATGGAAAGTGGGAAAAGTATTGAGTTCTAGAAATATCCTTGGCTTCTAGATTGACCCCTTTCCCTATACCCAAATTTGGCTAGTGTGGAGACTAAAATCAGAATCATATTTGGGTCAAAAATAGCTAACTTTAATGAATCCTTGAATGGAAACAAGAAATAGAAAACCTTGGTAACTTCTAACTTCTATCAGGCTAAGAAGGAGGCTTGGAATTTTGTTTTTGATAAGTTGAAATTTTAGGTCATCAAGACTGGGTATGAGGAGGATACATTGTTTTGGAAGGGTGAAAAAGATAGTCCCTTATTAGTAAAGCTTTCCTATGCTATTTTGGATGCTAACTACTAGTCTTGGCTCCTCTCTTTTAAAATCTAGTTTAAGGGTCTTACTCCTAAGATTAAAGTCTTCTTTTGGCTTGTTATCTAGAACAAGATCCTAACTTTATAAAACCTTTATAAAATGGGTATGTACCTACCTAATAGATGTTATTTATGTGGATCTTGTGTTGATTTCTCTAACCATATTTCTTTCAATACTCCTTTTTCTTGGATGTATTGAGAGCTTGAGAGTCTATTGGGTTACCCCAAACCTTCTATCAAATTTTTGTATTCAGTGGGTTCCCCCTTATGTGCTCCTAGATTGAGTTTTTTTTTTATCTTTAGCCTACCTCATTTTTTTAGGAGTATTTGGAAGGAAAGAAACAACGGAGCTTTCAATAATTCTAATAGGGATGTGGTTATAATTTATTATAGAGGTATCTCAAGTGTGGTGGAGAATAGATTTATCCTTCAATGGGACTTTACTGGTGGTTGATAAAAGGATGAGTTGGAGTTGAAGCTAGATTTCCAACGTAGGTCAAGGGTTAACGAGTAGGCAGTGTTTAACTTAATATCCCAGACCAAATGGGAACCACCTCCACCAATATGGATCAAATTTAATTTTTATGGGACATCTAAAGGTAATATTGGGATGTGTTTAGAAATTATAGAGGTGGTATTATCTTGCAATTCTCTAAGAATTTGGATTTCTAGACCTACCACTTCATGGAGGCTAGAGCTCTTTACCAGGGAATGACTCTTTTGGAGTCTCTAGACTATAGAAAGGTGATTATTGAAGAAGACTCCCTAAAAATTATTAATATTATTAAAGTATCTCAATACCCTAGTTATAACATAGCTAATATGATTTTAGAGGCCAAAAGAATAATCCAAAATTTGGAGGAAGTCCAAATTAATCATATATTTAGAGGAAATGGGTCTACAAATTTCTTGGAAAATATTTGTTTGCTCCAAAATGGAACCTCTATGTGGAGAAGGTACTTCCTCAAAGGTCTCTTATAGTTAGATAATGAGTCTTGAGATGATGTTAATAATTCATGTAGTAATATTTTTGTGTAGGGGTGTGATTTATTCTTCCCTTATCAATCAAGAGATCACTGCAAAATTAATCTTTGATTCTTATAGTCAGTGTGATAGGGGAAGCTCCTCATATTGTCAAAGTTCTTTTATTTTTGAATTCTATATTTTTGGTGCCAAACTCTTATAGGGATGGACTCCTAACAAAAATTGGTATGGTTTAGGTGGAAATTATTAACAGATTTGGAGGTAGGGTGGTGTTTAAATTGGTGGCTAAGGTCATGTGCTAGTAATTCATACAAATCACATGGTCCATGCATAGAAATCATCACCAATTTTTTTCACTTCAAGATCCCTATTTCATGAACAATTAAGCCTTTTTAAATGGAAATCCTTGCTTTTGTCAATTGACAAAAGGCAATATGGCAATAATTGACCTAGGTGGTTTTTTGGAAGACATATAAACCCCTTGGCTTTCCTTGGTATGTATGAGTTGAAGTGGTTTTTTAGAATGTGGAGAGGCCTTATTTGTTTGCATATTTGTATGTCAAGTGACCATAAAATCCTATAGTTGATGTTAAAAATTGGATCTAATATTCAAGAGATAGGTGCCATGATTGTAGGGGATTCTAATTATTTCAAAGAACATATGGTATGCTTCTCTTTATTGTTACATATTCTTTTTTTTTATGATCCTTTTGAAACATGAAGTGGTACTACCTCAAGGATTATGATATTGATGTTGGCTTGGATTGGGATGAGAGCCCTATTATCATATTTCTAGAAAAGAGCAAGCTCTTAAATTTACCTATTTTAAATAAGATCCTAGTTTTCCCAAGTTGGATTAATTTTTAGTAGTGGGGTATTGGTTATAATATTTTGAGGTGAAGGTCTGCTATCTTCCAACGGTCTCTTGAGGCTTCTAAATTCCTAGGAGGATATTTCATCATTTTGTATTTTTTTCCTCCAAGGTCTGTTGGTTGCTCTATACGCCAATTATCCAAAGAGTGTGATCTATGGGTGGTATTTTAGACTATGGAGGGGATAGTCCTTGACCCAAATTCACTTGAAGTTAAGGATGATGTAAGGAAGATATTGAGTAAAGGTGATCTTCTATAATTTTTGTTGAAAATCCATGGTTTTAATAGAGAAATATCAAAACAAATGGCCCATTAATGGAAGAAGGAGGGGCTTGAGTTTGAAATCTTCATTCTCTTAGTTGTGGTGTGATGGGCCTACCTTTAGATGGTGTATGCCACAATAGGAAAAATCATTCCTTGGAAAGAGAAATTAGGTACTTTCTAGGGAGGATGAGGTCTTGTTGAATATACATAATGATTTCCAAAGGAAAGTTCTTAAGGCTCCATGGGATAGGGTTGCTTTGTTAATTATGGAGTACTTCACATTAGGTGAGAGTAAATATATCCTACGGAGTTATTATTTAATGTTCCTAAATCAAATTTGTTGCAAGAGAGTGTTTAACATACCTTCATTTTTATTTAAGTCTTTGGAGAAGTCTATGTTGCAAGTTAAAGGTAGGAAGATTACTAATCTAATCCATTAGGGTTTGGATTTGTTAATTTTTGAACACATCAAAAAAATCAATGAGGTCTCAAGGAGGTTGTCACTAATCTAACAACTCTTCAATCATAGTTCCCTACTACTGATGATTCCATAAATTTGTCTCACTCTAAGTCAAACAACCCTTAGGCAATGGAAGAGAATCTAGTTAGTCCTCTAATATCTTCGAGGAAACTAAAGTAAAGGATACAAGAGAAGTCTTAGATTCACCATTGGGAACTAGGGGTGGAACATAAAGGGCAAGGTGGTCCAAGTGTCTCTTCGCTAAGTTGGTCAAGTCTAAGAAGACATCAATCTTAGTTGAGAACTCATATTAAGAGGACCATGTTCTCCTAAAGAAGAAAACTAATTTCACTTTGAAGTCTACATGTTGATGGGGTAAGAAGCTCTCTAATCCATTGGATGCGACCAAAATGCCAAATTTATTTAATAAAATGATGATGGATTACAAAAATTCCATTATTGGAACTTTGAATATGACCATTGATTATGCGAAAGAGATAAAATAATTGGTCTATTGGAATCATGGTGAGCCTAGGGCCTTGGAGGTAGAAATGAAAAAAGCTGAAATTGGTTCTACTAAGGCTTGAGTCCTCTTTTTCTATGGTTAATTTTGGGAGATTTTTTGGTTGTTTGTTGTTGCTAACCCATGTTGGGTATCTTATCTAGTCTTTGTGCTATCATTTTAGTTCTGCTCAGGATCCTAGGATCATTTTCATCTCCAAAATATTGTGGTCTTCTATTGGTTGTTTTATTGGCTTGCTTTATTTATTTTTTTCCAATCTACTATTTTCTAGTATTTTATCTATTCTTTGTAGTATTTCGTTATATCCTAGATATGCATTGTTAATTTATTTGTAAAATATTTGGAGACCCTTTCAAAACCCATTCTTATAACTAATAAAAAAAAAATATTTATTTAATTCGAAATAGAATTTAATTGTATATTATATTTTATATTGTTTGTTGTCTTCTTTATTTCTCTATCCACAATAATCCTATCTATTGAAAATCCCCCCTTCTATATCTATTTTGATCTAATGAGGTATTTTGAATCTAGATTCAAAATATCATTTGATAAACTTCTACACTATCTTCCTAAATTCTTTATGTTTTATAGGCATGTCAAGTGAAAGTCTTAGATCTTTAAGGATTAGGATGCATAAAATGACTAAAATTAGCTAGATCATTGTGATACATAATCCCTAATATTAGATATGGATAATATATTCATTTTCAATTAGAAATTATAATAGTATCAGGTGTGGTCATTACATAATAATAACTCTTGAATGACAACCCAAAATATGCCTAAAATGGATAAATATTACTTCATTTAAATTATTTATGAAAATGTATTCACTTTAGCGATGTTTAAGCTCAAGCGCATATTTTTGAATAAGTTTTCATTTTATCATAATAGATTTTAAAAAATCTAAATACCTAGTTTAATCTAAATTAAAGTATCTTCCACTTTGGTGTATTTGAAAATCAAAACCACATCACTCTTTGTAGTCTTCATCTATCAATTGCTATTAATAAATTGCATGTATTTCTATCACTAAGGATTATTAATTGGATAAATCATAATTATCTCAATATAAGGTTTTGACATGATTTAGCACTAATTTATTCATTTGAGATTTTGAATATGGATAACCCCTAGACATCACTCTATTTTCCCTTAACCACTTCCAAGTGCAGACAAAATAGCTTGATATATATCAACAATAGTAATTATTTATATTTCTCTTTTGAGGATGAAACAATTCCTTATAGAATCATAACATGTTTATTTCTCTAATATGTTCCATCGTATCTATCCATCCATAATTTAAATGTTTTCTATTTGTTATTTTTCCTTTCTACCAATAATTTCTAAATCAATTGTTTTTTAACATGGGTAAAAGCATATAGATCATAACATATGTTTTTAACATTTCTAGCTATACATAAATATTTTTATTAAAAATTTCAATTTTATGCACATTTTGATGTCTCATCTCCCATCAAGGTTTCAACTTTTAGAAATCTATTCTCATTACTTGATTAACTATCATAACCAAGACCTTTGTTCTTTGGCCTAATGCTTGGCAATATAGGATTTATTGTTCCTTACCCATTCCTTCCGATACCTCTATCATCATATCCCATTCTGGTGAGGCTCTAAAAAGCCTTATTTGGTATAGTCTTTAAGCCTCATCTTGTATCACTTAACTATGGATTAGATTGTAATTTGCATATATATTGCAGTTAAGCATAGTGAAAAGGAGGAACATTGTACTAAGTTGAACAAAATGTATTTATTTGCTTTTAGAGATAAAAATGTAATATTTGATATTTAATTGATGGATATCATGGCATGGAAAGGAATATTGACATTTTGTAGACCTAAAAAAACATTTTAGATCATACAAAGTAGCACCAGAGTAGTCCTAGAATAGCATTGAAGTAGCACCAAAGTAGCATCGAAACCCTACAAATTGGCAATACAACCATATAGAAAAGCACCAAATATTTGATAGCAACCCTAGATATTATGATGTCATCATTAAAAAACTTGACAATAGCCATAGATATGATGACATCAACACTAAATATGATGATGTTAGCACCAAATATGATATCAACATTGAAGAATAGCATAGGATAACTAGAGAACAACAATAAAGATAATGATATCATCTCTAAAGATGATATCAGTATTAGAGATGATGCCAATACAACACCAAAGAACATTAGACATGATGGCATTAGCTTCAGACATGATGATGTCAACATTGGACATGGTGAAATGGAAAACACAAATAGAATTTTTGGGTTGAATTCAAATTAGTTATATATAAATTAGATATGTTAAGATTGGTTTCCATATATCGTGAGTGGATTTAAATTAGTTGGATTTGTTTCAAACTAATTTTATTTGTTATTTTACCTAGATAAAACACACTACAATTAGTATGATGTTGCCCTATGTTGTTGTAGCTCTTTACAAGAGCTTTATGAAAATATGCACTAATAGTCAATCCAAGCAATGAGCGAGGAGTTATGACCCCGGGAAGTTTTACCACCAAAATTCAAAATGATGGTCAATGGAATACTATATGAACTACCCCCTTTAATGAAATTGTAATTCTTATAAAGGGAAGTTCATTTATTATTTGTGAATGCAAATGTAAAGCCTGAAAATCAATTTACCTTCAAAATATGAAAAAATGTAAAATTCCAAAATTATAAAAATCCTTATAAAACAATTTTAAATTTTTTTATAAATTTGAAATGACTTCAAAATGAAATCAAAATTCTTTTGGATGAAATATTTAAGCTCATTATTCACACCCATGCATTTATTTAAGAATTTTATTTTTATTTTTATTTTTATTCTAGTCATCGAAGTGTAAAAAAAATATGCAAAATGAAGGTTTAGAAAAATAAAAATAAAATTCTATAAAATGGACCAAAAAATAGAAAATGTTTAAATAAACTACAGTCGGTGTGATACCGCTCTATGTTGTCATAGCTCTTTTCGAGAGCTATCCAAAAATATGCACTAATAGTCAATCCAAGCAATGAACGAGGAGCTATGACCCCGAGAGTTTTACCCCTAAAATTCAAAATGATGGCCAATGGAATGTCGTATGAACTACACCCTTTAATGAAATTGTAATTTGCATAAAGGGAAGTTCATTTATTGTCTGTGAATGCAAATGCAAAGCCTGAAAATTGATTTACCTTCAAAATATGAAAAAAAATGTGAAATTCTGAAATTATAAAAATCCTTTATAAAACAACTTTAAAGAATTTTTATAAAATTGAAATGACTTTAGAATGAGATAAAAATTATTTCAGATGAAATATTGAAGCTCATTCTTCACACCCATGCATTTATTTATGAAATTTTATTTTTATTTTTATTTTTATTTTAGTCGTCGAAGTTTAAAAAAAATCTACAAAAGGAAGGGTTAGAAAAATAAAAATAAAATTCTAGAAAATGGACTACAAAGCTGAAAATATTAAACTTTGGTGACTAGAATAAAAATAAAAATTAAATTAAAATTTCATAAATAAATGGATGGGTGTGAAGAATGAGCTCCTATATTTCATCCGAAATAATTTTGATCTTATTCTGAAGTCACTTTGAATTTATAAAAATTATTTAAATTTGTTTTATAAGGATTTTTATAATTTCAAAATTTCACATTTTTTTTCATATTTTGAAGGTAAATCAATTTTAAGGCTTTGCGTTTACATTCAGAGACAATAAATGAACTTCTATTTATGAAAATTACAATTTCATTAAAGGGGAGAAGCTCATACAACATTCCATTGGCCATCATTTTGAATTTTGGGGTAAAACTTCCCGGGGTCATAACTCCTCGCTCGTTGCTCGGATTGACTATTAGTGCATATTTTCGGAAAGCTCTCAAAAAGAGCTACAACAACGTATGGTGGCATCATACTAGCTATAGTGTATTTTAATATTTTTGGCTTTCTTGTCCATTTTTTAAAATTTTATTTTTATTTTTCTAACCCTTCCTTTTGCAGATTTTGTTTAAACCTCGATGACTAAAAAAAAAAAAAAATTTCATAAATAAATCCATGGGTGTGAAGAATGAGCTTCAATATTTCATCTGGAATTTTTTTTTCTCATTATGAAGCCATTTCAAATTTATAAAAATTATTTAAAGTTTTTTTATAAGGATTTTTATAATTTTGGAATTTCATTATTTTTTCATATTTTGAAGGTAAATCAATTTTTAAGATTTGCATTTGAATTCATAGACAATAAATGAACTTCCATTTATGAAAATTACAATTTCATTAAAGGGGGTAGTTCATACGACATTCCATTGGCCATCATTTTGAATTTTGAGGGTAAAACTTCCTTGGGTCATAACTCCTCGCTCGTTGCTCAGATTGACTATTAGTGCATATTTTTGGAAAGCTCTCGAAGTTACAACAAAATAGAGCCACATAATACTGATTATAGTGTGTTTTAACATTTTCATATTTTTCATTCATTTTCCTAAATTTTATTTTTATTTTTCTAATCCTTCCTTTTGCAGATTTTTTTAAACTTCGACGACTAAAATTAAAATAAAATTTCATAAATAAATGCATGGGTGTGAAGAATGAGCTTCAATATTTTATTCGAAACAATTTTGATCTCATTCTAAAGTCATTTCGAATTTATAAAAATTATTTAACTTTGTTGTTTTATAAGGATTTTATAATTTTGAAATTTCACATTTTTATATTTTTGAAGGTAAATCAATTTTTAGGCTTTGCATTTGCATTCACAAACAATAAATGAACTTACCTTCATGAAAATTACAATTTCATTAAAGGGGGTAGTTCATATGGCATTCCATTGGCCATTATTTTGAATTTTGGGGATAAAACTTCCCGAGGTCATAACTCCTCGCTCGTTGCTTGGATTGACTATTAGTGCATATTTTAGGAAAGCTCTCGAAAAGAGTTACAAAAACGTAGGGTGGCATCATATTGAATGTAGTGTGTTTTAACATTTTTAGCTTTCTGGTCCATTTTCCAAAAAAATAATTTTATTTTTCTAACCATTCCTTTTGTAGACTTTTTTAAAAATTCTATGACAAATAAAAATAAAAATAAATTTAAAAAATCATAAATAAATGCATGGGTGTGAAGAATGAGCTTAAATATTTCATCCAAAATATTTTTGATCTCATTCTGAAGTCGTTTTGAATTTATAAAAAATATTTAAATTTGTTATTTTATAAGGATTTTTATAATTTTGAAATTTCACATTTTTTTCATATTTTGAAGGTAAATCAATTTTCAGACTTTGCATTTGCATTCACAGACAATAAATGAACTTCCATTTATGAAAATTACAATTTCATTAAAGGGGACCAGTTCATACGACATTCCATTGGCCATCATTTTGAATTTTGAGGGCAAAACTTCTTAGGGTCATAACTCCTCACTCATTCCTCTGATTGAATATTAGTGCATATTTTTGGAAAGCTCTTGAAAAGAGCTACAATAATGTAGTGCCCTAAATATAACTACAACCAATTTTCACCCTTATGTTTTAGTGGTAGGATTTTCACTATTTTGGTAGAATTTAAACTAACTAGTTTTAGAACAGAATAAATTTAATACAAAATTTTGATGATGCATGATCACTCTTACACCACTGGATGCTCCTGCATCAAGAAGGCTAAAATTGATCATCCTTTTCCTCCAATGTTTTTGCATCTCCTCTAAACACAAGAATCTTTATACTTAACTACATATTCTATGTGGAGAAATTTTTTATTCTCATCTTCACTTTTTACTAAGGCCTATCTACCATACTCCCTCAAAGCATAATTCTTTCTTAGGAGTGGTTTGACATTGATAAAGGGAACCTCTTTTATAGGCTTTTAAAAATTCACCATTCAACCTACCTTGTGAATCCTCTTTCTCCTTAGCTTGATTGTATTCAACTTTCAAGAAGCAACAACATTTTATACCATTGAATAGTCATTCCTCATAATTCACTACATCATGTGATATGGTTTCCATGCTTTCCAACATTTTTTTTATCCCTTTGGATAATTGCCTTATTCTTTGTTTTTTATACAAATTTTATTTATTTGCTAGCTTATTTATACAAAATTGTGGTATATTTCCATATGCCAGTAGTCACTTGATCTTTAGATCTTGTATCAAAATTTGTAGTGACTCGACCATATAATGCCAAATTTGTGCTTTTGTATTTGACATATGTCTTGGGATGCACAACTTGACTTGTCAATTTTTTCCCATAATATTAACTTTGGGCATATATTAGTTTCTAAACTTGCATTAAAAATAGCATAGGAAATCAATGGTGAGGATTCTTGCTAATAATATGGTTTGTTTATTGCCTCTTATATGTATATTGGTCTATGTGCTAGATCACTAATTGGTCATTGAAGATTTAAAATGTAATAAAGCTTTTCTGGATAATGATGCAGTGTTGAATTCTCTTCTATCAACAGTCAATCTCCCAATTTTGTTGCTAAACTATTTGGTCTTGATTGTTGAAGCATACCATTGTCCATATATTGTAAGGGATCTTAGCTAGTTTGTAGATTATGCTAATTTTCAAGCTTTATAAGAGTGTTGGATCAATACTCTTAAAGAAAATATCACTGCCAATTTGCCCTTACTCACCCTCTATCCAATAAACTACCTCCATGTTACCTAGCTTGTGGACTTCTTCAACTAGATTTACCTCGTATTCTTCTCTTTGAATATGAAATGGTTTGATTTTTTAGCATTAACATGAACCAATTTTTTATTGCATGACACAATTTTATGCACATGATCTTGTGTTGTGTATGTTTCTATTTGTATTAAGAAGGATTTGGATAAACCTATTCTAACATCTACTACTATGATGTCCTAAATTGCTACTATGTCTAGCATTCTACATTAACTATCATTTCAATGAATCATTATCCTGGGATCAACTTTAGTTTAGTTCATGTTCATGGTGTCACACATTTCCTTGGATATAACAGTGAATTCAACTTCATGATCTATTAATCAATTGTGTAACAACTAGTCTTCCAAACACACTAATAAGTAACATAAGGGAGATTTATCCTTTTTCTTATCAATATATGCCTGCTTGCATAACGATTTAAAATATATATGAAAAACTATGCCACTCATTGAGCTTCTAGATGAGGAACTATGCCACTCATTGATCTTTCTAGAATTGATTTAACTAAATTAATTTATCTAGAAACCAATAAATATTCCTTTAGACCTCCTTCTTCTCTTAGAGTGTTGCTTGTTGGATTATACATCGGTCTTGTCACCCTCTACATTAGCCTTTGATAGAATTTCACCATATCTTCTCGTTGTTTCATTAATATAGCCAGGTAATACAATTTCTACTAATCCTATTTTCTTTGGCAATATAAACATAATGCTCCTAGACCATACCAACTTACATATGAATTTGAACTTTCTTATTTTAGGTAATTTATTTATGGACAAAAAACACTATCCAACATATTTTCTTCATGTTCTTCTTTCTTAACCTCCACTTTCTAGTTCACATTTTCAATTGCTACAATAAGGATTATTATAATTTCATGTAATATTTATGGGGTGCATGATTGTTCTTACTCACCACCCCAAAATGTGAAAGGTAATATTTTCTAAAAGAGAAGAGTTAAAGACATTAAGAGATAAGACATAATTTATTTCACATCACTTACCTAGAATGAGAAACAAAAAGAGGAAACATGACCAATCTCATAAGTATGTGACATTAATTAATATCAATAAAGGTAGGGAAGATAAAGAACTATCAAGCTTTAAGATAAATTTTGAGATGTTTCTTGGAGATTCTAATTTTGATAAAGATGGTTTTGTGTTCTCTTTTCCTTTTATAAAGATGGTATACAATACACTAACCAAACATATCATAGTTAAGGAGGAATACTAAAATTTGGATGAGAGGATAAAAATAAAGATCATAATGATAGACCTATCATGTGATATAGGTGATATCATTAAGTACCAATCAAGTTGGATCCCATGGTTATAATAATATTGTAAATTATGAAGGTAATATTGATTATATTTGTTGCAATGTTATTCCTAATGGTGATGTTTATCTTGAATACAGTATTAATGATGATAACTGTATTATTTATGTCCATTATAAAGCATATAATAATAATTACATATGCATTCACAATGATAGACATGATGATGATATTGGGTTCTTTGATAGATAAACCAAAGTGATAAATTCACAAATCATAAAAATAATGTGATTCTTTTTAATAACGTATGTTTAATTTTGTCAAATTTGCAATGGCATATAAAGGTTGTATGTGCTAGGAAGGTTTATATAGGTTTTGGTATTGAGTTTCTAAAACATTATTACAGAAAAATAAATCACACCCATGCAAACATTAAATCACACTTTGTAAAAAATAAAGCTTGCAAAAAATAAAATCATGTTTGTGGAAAATAAAATCACATTCGAAGGAAATAAATAACATACTTGTGAGAATAATATCTAAACTAGAAGCTACATGAAACTATCCTGGGAAATTAACATAAATAATTAAAGTAACATACATAGATATTTTTTAATACATAGGTGAATTGGTAAAACTATTGGGTACTCCCACTATAAACCCTAGCTTGTTGGGTTAGATGAAGTCAATGGGACTACTAATCCTCTAAGGTATCAAACTATGGCAGCTAACTTGGTTTATATGAAGTCAATGGGACTACTAATCCTCTAGGGTATCAAACTAGGGCAGCTAACTTGGGTTAGATAAAGTCAATGGGACTACTAATCCTATAGGACATCAAACTAGGACAGCTAATTGATAAACACTCAATCATTACCATCCAACCTATCCCTTTTTGGGTATATTATAGTTTAAACCTTGAACCACCCTAAAGAGAGGCTAAATACCTAACCACTATGCTATCCTCATTAGACAATATGTAAAGGTATTAAGTACAATTTAAAATAATATACAAAAGATATTGAAATAAAATAATAATTCATAATTATTCTATGAACATATTTACAAAGATGATACTTTCCATTGTGTCGATGGAGTAGGCCCTTACTCAGCCCAATGGAAAGTAAATTTTAATTCCAAATAAAATTAAACATATACACATAAAAAAATAACACAAACATATTTTATTAAGAAAGAGGATAAAATTACCTTTTTACAAGAATCTACAATTCATACACTTCCATTGTCTTCCTCTTCTTAATTTTCATATCCCATCCTCTTGTAACCCCTCTAATGTATTATTCTCCCTCCTTTATAAATAGATCATATGTAATAATACAATAACAATCTATTAATATAAAATATTCTCATTCTCAATTAGTTGGAAATAAATCCAACCAATTCTATCTAACAAAGATAACAACCAAAAATTAGTTGTAAACAAATCCAACCAATTCTATCTAGGGAATATAACAACCAAAATTAGTTGGTAATAAATACAACCAATTCTATCTAGGGAAGAGAACAACCAAAATAAATTGTTAAGGATTATAACTAATTTGGATATATCTAAATAATTCAGAAACTAATCTCAATCAATCTAACTAATTTAGATCAATTCAAGGTAGTGAAAAACCAATCTTAACATATTCCATCTAATTAATTTGAAATTCAATAAAAATAGTCTATTTTTTTTGCCACATCACCATGTTTGATGTCATCATCATCATGTTTGGTGTTGATGTTATCATGTTTGGTGTTATTCTCTAATGCTCTTGTGATATTCTTTGGTGCTCCAATGCTATTCATTGGTGTTCTTGTACTATTATTCAATGCCAATATCATCATATTGGGTGTTGATATCATCATCTCTAATGTTATTATTTGGTGCTCTTGTTTTGTTATTTGGTGTTGACATCATATTTGGTGCTCTTGTATTGTTCTCCGGTGTTTTCATCATCTTTGGTGCTAACATCATTATCTCCAATGTCGATGTCATCATTTCTAGTGCTAATATTGTTATCTTTGATGGTATTCTATTAAGGATTTGATGATATTCTATAGGGTTTTGATGTTGCTTTATAGGGTTCTAATGCTTTGGTTTTGATTGAATAAAAAGATCACTTAGTTTCATATATTCATAGATCGACCATAACCTAATCTTATGACCACCTCATAATGACCATCATTCATGGTCTATCGATTCCACTTTTTAATGTAAAAAATAGAAATAGAGGTAACAACAGATCAACCAAAATTGATTTGGGTTAAGAATCATGGAAATATGATTTAGTGCTTTAAATTTATAAAAATTTAATCATGTAATCATAATTTTAGGATCATAATTAATCTATGACTATGTGGATCAACTATAGGACAAAATATTTGATTAGGAAGATGTAGTCTACCATAAACTGACATGAATAACTGATTGAAAATCCAGCAAAGAAGATGATGATATTGGATATTTGAATAATTTTATAAAAACACCATCATCCCCAACAATGATGCTAGAAAGTGGTAAGTTTTAATAATGTCACTTTAATTTTGTTAAATCTATGGTGGTGGCTGAAGTCTATATGTGTTAGGAAGGTTTGTATAGGTTTCAATATTGGGTTACTAGAACATTTTGACAAAAAATAAATCACACCTAAAAAAAATTAATAACACCCTTGTAGAAATTAAACCATACCTTGTAGAAAATAAAGCTTGCACAAAATAAAATCATGCATGTAGGAAATGAAATCAAACTTGTTGAAAAGTAAATTAAAATGCTTGTAGGAAATAAAAAATGCACTTGCAAGAACAAGATCTAATATAGCAACAAAATAAACCTATCATGGGAAAATAAAAATAAATAATTAATGTAATATGCAAAGGTATTAATTAAAAATTAAAATTATACACAAAAGACATTAAAATAAAATAATAATTAATTAATTATTCTATAAAAATATTTACAAATATGATATTTTTTTCATTGTGTTGATGGAGTGGGCCCTTACTCCTCAGTCTAATGAAAATTAAATCTTAAGTCAAAGTAATATTTATAAACATGCAAAAACAAGAAAATGACACAAACATATTTTATTAAAAAGATGATGAAATTACCCTTTTACAAAAACCTTCAATTATACACATCCATTCTCTTCCTCTCCTTCACTTTCGTCTCTCATCCTCTTTTGACCCCTCTAATGCATCATTATTTCCAATTTGATTAGTTTGAAACAAATCCAACCAATTATATCTATGGAAAGTAACAACTAAAATTAGTTGGAAATAAATCCAACCAATTATATCTAGGAAACTAAAAACTAAAAATAAATCCAACTAATTTAAATCCACTCAAGGTAGATGGAAACCAATATTAACATATCTGATTTCTATATAACTAATTTGAATTCAACCCAAAAATTCTATTTGTGTTTTATATGTCACCATGTCCAGTACTAACATCATCATGTCTGGTGCTAACGCCATCATGTCCCATTTTGAAGTCATTTTGAATTTATAAAAAAATATTTAAAGTTGTTGTTTTATAAGGATTTTTATAATTTTGGAATTTCATATTGTTTTCATATTTTAAAGGTAAATAAATTTTAAGGCTTTGCATTTGCATTCACAGACAATAAATGAACTTCCATTTATGAAAATTACAATTTCATTAAAGGGGGTAGTTCATACGACATTCCATTGGCCATCATTTTGAATTTTGGAGGCAAAACTTCCCGGGGTCATAACTCCTCGCTCATTGTTCGGATTGACTATTAGTGCATATTTTCAAAAAGCTCTCAAAGAGAGCTACAATGGTATAAGGCAACATCATACTCATTGTAGTGTATTTTAACATTTTCAGCTTTCTGGTCCATTTTTTAGAATTTTATTTTTATTTTTCTAACCCTTTCTTTTTGCAACTTTTTTTAAAACTTCAACGACTAAAATAAAAATAAAAATAAAATAAAATTTCATAAATAAATACATGGGTGTGAAGAATGAGCTTCAATATTTCATTCGAAATAATTTTGATCTTATTCTAAAGTCATTTCAAATTTATAAAAATTATTTAAAGTTATTTTATAATGATTTTTATAATTTTAGAATTTCATATTTTTTTTCATATTTTGAAGGTAAATCTATTTTCAAACTTTGTATTTGCATTCACAAACAATAAATGAACTTCCCTTTAATAAAATTATAATTTCATTAAAGGGGGGTAGTTCATATGGCATTCCATTGGTCATCATTTTGAATTTTGGGGGTAAAACTTCTCGTGGTCATAACTCCTCGCTTGTTGCTTGGATTGACTACTAGTGCATATTTTCAAAAAGCTCTAAAATAGAACTATATTTTAACATTTTCATAAGGTGGAATCATACTAATTTTAATGTGTTTTAACATTTTCATATTTTTGGTCCATTTTTTAGAATTGTATTTTTATTTTTCTAACCCTTCCTTTTGCAGATTTTTTTAAAATTTTGCAGAGTTAAAATTTCATAAATAAATGCATGGGTGTGAATAATGAGCTTCAATATTTTATCCAAAATAATTTTGATCTCATTCTGAAGTCATTTCTAATTTATAAAAATTATTTAAAGTCATTATTTTATAAAAAAACAAATTATAATTTTAAAATTTCACATTTTTTTCATATTTTGAAGGTAAATCGATTTTTAGGCTTTGCATTTGCATTCACAGATAATAAATGAACTTCCATTTATGAAAATTACAATTTAATTAAGGGGGGTAGTTCATACAACATTACATTGGCCATCATTTTGAATTTTAGGGGTAAAACTTCCTAGGGTCATAACTCCTCGCTCGTTGCTCGGATTGACTATTAGTTCATATTTTTGGAAAGCTCTCGAAAAGAGATACAACAACGTAAAGTGGTATCATACTAACTATAATGTGTTTTAACATTTTTGGATTTCTGTTCCATTTTTAAGAATTTTATTTTTATTTTTCTAACCCTTCCTTTTGTAGTTTTTTTAAACTTCGATGACTAAAATAAAAGTTAAAAAAAATTAGAATTTCAAAAATAAATGCATGGGTATGAAGAATGAGCTTCAATATTTCATTCGAAATAATTTTTCTCTCATTTTGAAGTCATTTTGAATTTATAAAAATTATTTAAAGTTGTTTTATAAAGACTTTTATAATTTCATAATTTCACATTTTTTCATAATTTGAGGGTAAATCGATTTTCAAGATTTGCATTTGCATTCACAGACAATAAATAAGTTTCTCTTTATAAAAAATACAATTTCATCAAGGTTATGCATAAGGGGTTGGACTCAAAATGTACTTATAAAAAAATGATGAATCCTAATCAAAATCAAGGTGAATCATAGAGAATCCTAAGCAAATCAAATCGAGCATCTTCATACCAAAATTTGAGATATTTGAAGCCCTAAAATGTAAGGTCAACTTTGGATCTACTTTTGACCTATTACATCATCGTATAACTTCATAAAAACACCACCATTATATCAGACATGAAAAGATCTTTCCAACGAGTACAAATATGTCTATGTTTGGATATATATTATGGTGAATTGACCCTAAGAAACAATTGGTCCTAAAAATTTTAGGCGAATGGGCCAACGTCGAGGGTCCTCATATTCGCCAATTTCTAATTTTGGAAATCCTAATATTCACCCAATTTATGAATATTCACCACTATGCATAAACTTGAATTTCATTAAAGGGGATTAGTTCATACGACATTCCATTGGCCATCATTTTGAATTTTGGGTTAAAATTTCTCGAGGTCATAACTTCTTGCTTGTTGCTCGGATTGACTATTAGTGCATATTTTCAAAAATCGAAAAGAGCTACAAAAACGTAGCATGGCATCATATTGATTGTAGTTTGTTTTAAAAATTTTAGCTTTCAGGTTTATTTTCCATAATTTTATTTTTATTTTTCTAACCCTTCCTTTTGTAGATTTTTTTTAACTTTGACGACTAAAATAAATTAAAATTAAATTTTCATAAATAAATACATGGGTGTGAATAATGAGCTTCAATATTTCATCTGAAATCATTTTGATCTCATTCTGAAATAATTTCGAATTTATAAAAAATATTTAAAGTTGTTTTATAAGAATTTTTATAATTTTAGAATTTTACATTTTCTCATATTTTGAACGTAAATCGATTTTTCGGCTTTGCATTTGCATTCAAAAACAATAAATGAGATTCCATTATGAAAATTACAATTTATTTAAAGAGAGGTAGTTTATATGGCATCCCATTGGCCATCATTTTGAATTTTTGAGGTAAAACTTCCTAGGGTCATAACTCGCTCGTTGCTCGGATTGACTATTAGTGCATATTTTTGAAAAGCTATCGAAAATATCTACAACATAAGGTGGAATCATACTGACTGTAGTGTGTTTTAACATTTTCAATTTTCTGGTCCTTTTTCTAGAATTTTATTTTTATTTTTCTAACCCTTCCTTTTGTAGATTCTTTTTAAACCCCGATGACTAAAAAAAAATTAAAAAAATAAATTCTAAAATAAATACATGGGTATGAAGAATGAGCTTCAGTATTTCATCCGAAATAATTTTGATCTCATTCTGAAGTCATTTCAAATTTATAAAAAATTATTTAAAGTTGTTTTATAATGATTTTTATAATTTTGGAATTTCACATTTTTTTCATATTTTGAAGGTAAATCAATTTTTAGGCTTTGCATTTGCATTCACAGATAATAAATGAACTTTTTTTTATGAAAATTATAATTTCATTAAAATGGGGTAGTTCATACGACATTCCATTGGCCATCATTTTGAATTTTGGGGGCAAAACTTCTCGGGGTCATAATCCTTGCTTGTTGCTCGGATTGACTATTAGTGCATATTTTCGGAAAGCTCTCGAAAGAGCTACAACACCGTAGCACAACATCATATTTAATATAGTGTGTTTTAATATTTTCGGCTTTCTGGTTCATTTTCCAAAAAAATATTTTTCTAACCCTTCCTTTTGTAGATTTTTTTGAACTTGGGCGACTAAAATAAAAATTAAAAATTAAAATTAAAATTTTATAAATAAATGCATGGTGTGAAAATGAGCTTCAATATTTAATCTAAAATAATTTTGATCTCATTCTGAAGTCATTTCAAATTTATAAAAATTATTTAAAGTTGTTTTATAAGGATTTTTATAATTTCATAATTTCACATTTTTTTCATACTTTGAAGGTAAATTGATTTTTCGGCTTTGCATTTGCATTCATAGACAATAAATGAACTTCCCTTTATGAAAATTACAATTTCTTTAAATTTGGGTAGCTCATACAACATTCCATTGACCAGCATTTTGAATTTTAGGGGTAAAACTTCTCAAGGTCATAACTCCTTGCTCGTTGCTCGGATTGACTATTAGTGCATATTTTTGGAAAGCTTTTGAAAAGACCTACTATAGTGTAGGAAAACATCATACTGACTATAGTGTGTTTTAACATTTTCAACTTTCTGGTCCATTTTC
The DNA here is from genome assembly GCA_028583015.1 of Wollemia nobilis. NCBI lineage: Eukaryota > Viridiplantae > Streptophyta > Pinopsida > Araucariales > Araucariaceae > Wollemia > Wollemia nobilis. Next base: position 196,770 of record JAQPPZ010015429.1, read on the forward strand.
CATAATTTTATTTTATTTTTCTTACCCTTCCTTTTGCAAATTGTTTTTAAACTTCGACGACTAAAATAAAAATAAAAAATTAAAATTTCATAAATAAATGCATAGGTGTGAAGAATGAGCTTCAATATTTCATCCGAAACAATTTTAATCTCATTCTGAAGTCATTTCAAATTTATAAAATTTAATTAAAGTTGCTATTTTATAAAGATTTTTATAATTTTGAAATTTTACATTTTTTTTCATATTTTGAAGTAAAATCGATTTTCAGGATTTGTATTTCAATAAATGAACTTCCCTTTATGAAAATTACAATTTCATTAAAGGGGGTAGTTCATACGGTATTCCATTGGCTATCATTTTGAATTTTAAGGGCAAAACTTCCTGAGGTCCTAACTCCTTCCTCGTTGCTCGGATTGACTATTAGTGCATATTTTCGGAAAGCTCTCAAAAAGAGCTACAACAACATAGGATGACATCATACTAAATGTAGTGTGTTTTAACATTTTTGGCTTTCTCATCCATTTTTTAAATTTTTATTTTTATTTTTCTAACTCTTCCTTTTGCACGTTATTTTTAAACTTTGACGACTAGAATAAAAATAAGAAAATTTTAAAATTTCATAAATAAATCAATTGGTGTGAATAATGATTTTTATAATTTCGGATTGACTATTAGTGCATGTTTTTCGAAAGCTCTCGAAAATAGCTACAACAGTGTAGGGCGAAATCATACTAATTATAATGGGTTTAAATATTTTTGGCTTTCTGGTCCATTTTATGAATTTTTTATTTATTTTTCTTTTGTAATTTTTTTTTTTAAATTTCAGCGACTAAAATAAAATAAAAATAAAAATAAAATTTCATAAATAAATGCATGGGTGTGAAGAATTAGCTTCAATATTTCATCCGAAATAATTTTGATCTCATTATGAAGTCATTTCAAATTTATAAAAATTATCTAATGTTATTGTTTTATAAGGATTTTTATAATTTCATAATTCCACATTTTTTTCATATTTTGAAGGTAAATCAATTTTTAGGCTTTGCATTTGCATTCGCAAACAATAAATGAACTTCCCTTTATGAAAATTATAATTTCATTAAAGGGGGGTAGTTCATATGACATTCCATTGGTCATCATTTTGACTTTTGGGGGTAAAACTTCCCGGGGTCATAACTCCTCGTCCATTGCTCGAATTGACTATTAGTGCATATTTTCATAAAGCTCTCGAAAATAGCTTCAACAACATAGGGCGGCATCATACTTTTTATAGTGTGTTTTAACATTTTTGGCTTTCTAGTCTATTTTCCAAAATTTTATTTTTATTTTTCTAATCCTCCTTTTGCAGAATTTTTTTAAATTTTATTGACTTAAATAAAATTTTAAAAAATAAAATTTCATAAATAAATACATGGGTGTGAATAATGAGCTTCAATATTTCATCCGAAATAATTTTTATCTCATTTTGAATTCATTTTGAATTTATAAAAATTATTTAAAGTTGTTGTTTTATAAGATTTTTTATAATTTTGGAATTTCATATTTTTTTCATATTTTGAAGGCAAATTGATTTTTAAGCTTTGCATTTGTATTCACAAACAATAAATGAAATTCCCTTTATGAAAATTACAATTTCATTAAAGGGGGTAGTTCATATGGCATTTCATTGACCATAATTTTGAATTTTGGGTGTAAAACTTCCCGAGGTCATAACTTCTTGCTTGTTGCTTGGATTGACTATTAGTGCATATTTTTGTTAAGTTTTCGAAAGGAGCTAGAACAATGTAGGGCAACATCATACTAATTTTAGTGTGTTTTAATATTTTTGGCTTTTTGGTCCATTTTTCCATAATTTTATTTTTATATTTCTAACTTTTTTGTAGATTTTTTTAAACTTCGATGACTAAAATAAAAATAAAAATTTCATAAATAAATACATGGGTGTGAAGAATGAGCTTCAATATTTCATCCGAAATAGTTTTGATCTCATTCTAAAATTATTTCAAATTTATAAAAATTATTTAAAGTTGTTATTTTTAAGGATTTTTATAATTTTGGAATCTCATATTTTTTTCATATTTTGAAGGTAAATTGATTTTTAGGATTTGCATTTGTATTCACAGATAATAAATCAACTTCCCTTTATAAAAATTAAAATTTCATTAAATGGGGGTAGTTCATACGACATTCCATTAGCCATCATTTTGAATTTTGGGGGTAAAATTTCTTGGGGTCATAACTCCTCGTTCGTTGCTCAGATTGACTATTAGTACATATTTTTGGAAAGCTCTCGAAATTTACATTTTTTGGCTTTTGTGGCTTTGCATTTGCATTCATAAGCAATAAATGAACTTCCTTTTATAAAAAATACAATTTCATTAAAGTGGGGTAGTTCATACGACATTTCATTGGCCATCATTTTGAATTTTGGGGTAAAAAAATCCTAGGGTCATAACTCCTCGCTTGTTGCTCGGATTGACTATTAGTGCATATTTTTGGAAAGCTCTCGAAAAGAGCAACAACGTAGGGTGACATCATACTAATTGTAGTGTTTTTTAACATTTTTAGCTTTCTGGTCCATTTTCCATAATTTTATTTTTAATTTTATAACCCTTCCTTTTACGTTTTTTTTTAAACTTCAATGACTAAAATAAAAATTAAAAAAATTAATATTTCGTAAATAAATACATGGGTGTGAAGAATAAACTTCAATATTTCATCCAAAATAATTTTTATCTCATTATGAAGTCATTTCAAATTTATAAAAATTATTTAAAGTTGTTATTTTATAAGGATTTTTATAATTTTGGAATTTCATTTTTTTTTCATATTTTGAAGGTAAATCGATTTTTAGGCTTTGCATTTGCATTAATAGATAATAAATCAACTTCCCTTTATAAAAATTAAAATTTCATTAAAGGGGGGTAGTTCATACGACATTCCATTAGCCATCATTTTGAATTTTGGGGGTAAAATTTCCTGGAGTCATAACTCCTTGCTCATTGCTCAGATTGACTATTAGTTCATATTTTTGAAAAGACCTCGAAAAGAGCTACAACAACGTAGGGTGCCATCATACTAAATGTATGTTGTTTTAATATTTTTGGATTTCTGGTCTATTTTCTATAATTTTATTTTTATTTTTCTAAGCCTTCCTTTGTAGATTTTTTTTTATACTTTAACGACTAAAATAAAAATAAAAAAATTAATATTTCATAAATAAATGCATTGTGTGAATAATGAGCTTTAATATTTCATCCGAAATAATTTTGATCTCATTCTGAAGTTATTTTGAATTTATAAAAAAAATTAAATTTCTTGTTTTATAAGGATTTTTATAATTTCAAAATTTCGCATTTTCTCATATTTTGAAGATAAATCAATTTTCAGACTTTGCATTTGCATTCAAAGACAATAATTGAACTTCCCTATATGAAAATTTTAATTTCATTAAAGAGGGGTAGTTCATACGACATTCCATTGGCCATCATTTTGAATTTTGAGGGTAAAACATCCTAGGGTTATAACTCCTCGCTCTTTGCTCAGTTTGACTATTAGTGCATATTTTTGGAAAGCTCTCAAAAAGAGCTACAACAATGTAAGGTAGAATTATACTGATTGTAGTGTATTTTAAGATTTTTTACTTTCTATTCCATTTTAGAGAATTTTATTTTTATTTTTCTAACCCTTCCTTTTACATATTTTTTAAACTTCGGCAAATAGAATAAAAATAAAAAATAAATAAAATTTCACAAATAAATGCATAGGTGTGAATAATGAGCTTCAATATTTTATCCGAAATAATTTTGATCTCATTGTGAAGTCATTTCAAATTTATAAAAAATATTTAAAGTTGCATTTTATAAGGTTTTTTATAATTTCAGAATTTCAGATTTTTTCATATTTTGAAGACCAATCAATTTTTAGGCTTTGCATTTGCATTCACAGATAATAAATGAACATCCCTTTATGAAAATTACAATTTCATTAAAGGGGGGTAGTTCATACGGCATTCCATTAGCCATCATTTTGAATTTTGGGGGTAAAACTTCCCGGGGTCATAACTCCTCGCTCGTTGCTCGAATTGACTATTAGTGCATATTTTCGGAAAGCTATCAGAAAGAGCTACAAAAACATAGAGTGACATCATACTGAATTTAGTGTGTTTTAACATTTTTTGCTTTATGGTCCATTTTCAAGAATTTTATTTTTATTTTTCCAACCCTTCCTTTTGTAGATTTTTTTAAACTTCGGTGGCTAGAATAAAAATAAAAAATATTAAAATTTCATAAATAAATGCATGGGTGTGAAGAATGAGTTTCAATATTTCATCCGAAATAATTATGATCTCATTCTGAAGTCATTTTGAATTTATAAAAATTATTTAACGTTGTTGTTTTATAAGGATTTTTATAATTTCAAAATTTCACATTTTTTTTTCATACTTTGAAGGTAAATCAATTTTCAAGCTTTGCATTTGCATTCAAATACAATAAATAAACTTCCCTTTATGAAAATTACAATTTTTTTAAAAGGGGTAGTTCATACGACATTCCATTGGCCATAATTTTGAATTTTAGGGGTAAAACTTCTCGGGGTCATAACTCCTCGCTTGTTGCTCGAATTGACTATTAGTGCATATTTTTGGAAAGCTCTCAAAAATAGCTACAATGGCATAGGGCAGCATCATACTCACTATATTGTGTTTTAATATTTTTAGGTTTTTGGTCCATTTTCGAGAATTTTATTTTTATTTTTCTAACCCTTCCTTTTGTAGTTTTTTTTAAAACTTCAGTGACTAAAATAAAAATAAAAAATAAATTAAAATTTCATAAATAAATGCATGGGCGTGAAGCATAGCTTCAATATTTCATTCAAAATAATTTTGATCTCATTCTGAAGTCATTTCAAATTTATAAAAAATTATTTAAAGTTGTTGTTTTATAAGGATTTTTATAATTTCACATTTTTTTGATATTTAGAAAGCAAATCGATTTTCAGGCTTTGCATTTACATTCATGGACAATAAATGAACTTCCCTTTATGAAAATTACAATTTCATTAAAGGAGGGTAGTTCATATGGCATTCCATTGGTCATCATTTTGAATTTGGGGGGTAAAACTTCCCGGGGTCATAACTCCTCGCTCATTGCTCGGATTGACTATTAGTGGATATTTTCGAAAAGCTCTTGAAAAGAGCTACAAGAATTTAGGGTGGCATCATACTGGTTTTAGTGTTTTTTAATATTTTCAGCTTTCTTGTCTATTTTCTAGAATTTTATTTTTATTTTTCTAACCCTTCATTTTGTAGATTTTTTTAAACTTCGGTGACTAAAATTAAAATTTCATAAATAAATGCATGGGTGTGAAGAATGAGCTTCAATATTTCATCCAAAATAATTTTGATCTCATTCTAAAGTCATTTTAAATTTATAAAAATTATTTAAAGTTATTTTATAAGGATTTTTATAATTTTGGAATTTCATATTTTTTCCTTATTTTGAAGGCAAATTGATTTCCAAGCTTTTCATTTGTATTCATAGACAATAAATAAAATTCCCTTTATGAAAATTATAATTTAATTAAAGGGGGTAGTTCATACATCATTCCATTGGCCATCATTTTGAATTTTTGGGGTAAAACTTTTGAGGGTCATAACTCCTCACTCGTTGCTCAAATTTACTATTAGTGCATATTTTTGGAAAGCTCTCGAAAAGAGCTACAACAAAATAGGGTGAAATTATACTTATTGTAGTGTATTTTAACATTTTTGGCTTTCAGGTCTATTTTTTAGAATTTTATTTTTATTTTTCTAACCCTTCTTTTTGTATATTTTTTTAAACTTTGGCGACTAAATCCAACCAATTATATCTATGGAAAATAACAACTAAAATTAGTTGGAAATAAATCCAACCAATAATATCTAGGGAAAATAACAACTAAAATTAGTTTGAAACAAATATAACTAATTTAAATCCACTCAAGGTAGATGGAAACCAATCTTAACATATCTTATTTCTATATAACTAATTTGAATTCAACCCAAAAATTCTATTCGTGTTTTTCATGTCACCATGTCCAATGCTAACATCATCATATCTGGTGCTAACACCATCATGTCTAATGTTCTTTGTTATTGTGTTGGCATCATCTCTAATACTGACATCATATTCAAAGATGATATCATTATCTCTAATGTTGTTCTCTAGTTCTCCTATGTTATTCTTCAATGTTGACATCATCTTTGGTGCTAACATCATCATATTTAGTGTTGATGTCATCATAATATCTAGAGTTGTTATCAAATATTTGGTGTTTTTCTATATTTTTGTAGTGCCAATTTGTAGGGTTTGAGTGCTACTTTGGTGCTACTTCAATGTTATTCTAAGACTACTCTAGTGTTGCTTTGTATGATATAAAATATTGTTTTTAGATCTGCAAAGTGTCAATATTCCTTTCCATGCCATGATATCCATAAATTAAATATCAAATCTTGCATTTTTATCTCTAAAAGAAAATAAATGCATTTTGTTCAATTTAGTACAATGTTCATCCTTTCCACTATGTTTAACTGCAATATATATGCAAATTACAATCTAATCTGTAGTTAAGTGACATAATATGAGGCTTAAAGACTATACCAAATGAGGCTTTTGAGAGCCTCACCAGAATGAGATATGATGATAGAGGTATAGGAAGGAATGGGAAAGGAACAATAAATCCTATATTGCCAAGCATTAGGCCAAAGAACAAATGTCTTGGTTACGATAGTTAATCAAGTAATGAGAATAAATTTCTAAAAGTTGAAACCTTGATGGAAGGTGAGACATCCCAATGTGCACAAAATTAATATTTTTAATAAAAATATTTATGTATAGCTAGAAATATTAAAAATATATGTTATGATCTATATGATTTTACCCATGTTAAAAAACAATTGAATTAGAAATTATTGGTAGAAAGGCAAAATTACAAACATAAAACATTTAAATTGTGGATGGATAGATACGATGGAATGTAATAGAGTAAAAACATGTTATGATTCTATAGGAAATTGTTTCATCCTCAAAAGAGAAATATAAATAATTACTTTTGTTGAGATATATCAAGCTATTTTGTGTGCACTTGGAAGTGGTTAAGGGAAAATAGAGTGGTGTTTAGGGGTTGTCCATATTCAAAATCTCAAATGGAAAATTAGTTCTAAACCATGTCAAAATCTTCTATTGAGATAATTATGATTTATCCAATTAATAATCCTTAATGAAATGCAATGCAATTTATTAATAGCAATTGATATATGAAGACTACAGAGAGCGATGTGGTTTTGATTTTCAAAGATACCAAAGTGGAGGATACTTTAATTTAGATTAAACTAGGTATTTATATGATTCAAAATATATTATGATAAAATGAAAACTTATTCAAAAACATGTGCTTGAGCTTAAACATCCCTAAAGTGAATATATTGTCATATATAATTTAAATGAAGTAATATTTATCTATTTTAGGCATATTTTGGGTTGTCATTCAAGAGTTATTATTATGTAATGACAACACCTGATACTGTTATAATTTCTAATTGAAAATTAATATGTTATCCATGTCTAATATTAGGGATTATGTATCACAATGATCTAGTTAATTTAGTCCTTTTATGCATCCTAATCATTAAAGATATAATACTTTCACTTGACATGTTTATAAAACATAAATAATTTAGGAAGATAGTGTGGAAGTTTTTCAAATGATATTTTGAATCTAGCTTCAAAATATCTCATTAGATCAAAATAGATATAGAAGTGTGGATTTTCAATAGATAGGATTGTTGTGGATAGAGAAATGAAGAAGATAAAAAATAATATAAAATATAGTATACAATTAAATTTTGTTTCAAATTAAAGTTAAAAATATATATTTTGTATTACTTATAAGAATGGGTATTGAAAGGATATCCAAACCTTTTAGAAATAAAGGAACACTACATATCCAAGATAAAACCAAAGACTACAGAGAATAGATAAAAGACTAGAAACCAGTCGATTGGAAAACAATAAGCAAAGCAGGACAATAAAACAACCAATAGAAGACCACAAGATTTTGGAGATGAAAAGGATTCTAGCATCTTGATCAGAACCAAAATGATAAAACAAAGACTAGATAAGACACCCAACATGGGTCAACAACAACAACCAACCAACAAAGCTCCCAAAATTAACCATAGAAAGAGATGACTCAAGCCTCAGTAGAACCAATTTCTACTTTTTTCGTTTCTACCTCCAAGGCCCTAGGCTCACCTTGATTCCATTACATCAATGATTTTATCTCTTTTGCATAATCAATGGCCATATTCAAAGTTCCAATAAGGGAATTTTTGTAATCTATCATCATTTTATTAAATGATTTTGGCATTTTGGTCACATCCAATGGATTGGAGAGTTTCTTACCCCATCAACCTGTAGGCTTCAAAGTGAAATTAGTTTTCTTCTTCGGGAAAACATGGTACTCTAAATATTAGTTATCAACTAAAATTGGGGTCTTATTAGACTTGACAAACTTAGCAAAGAGGAACTTGGACCACCTTGCATTTTGTGTTCCATCCCTAGTTCCCAATGGTGAATCTAAGGCTTCTCTTATATCCTTTAGAGTTTCCTTTAGTTTCCTCTAAGATATTAGAGGACTAACTATATTCTCTTCCATTATCTAAGGGTTTTTTGACTTACAGTGATACAAAGTTAGGGAATCATCAGTAGTAGGGACCTCTAATTGAAGGGTTGTTATATTAGAGACAACCTCCCTGAAACCTCCTTGATTTTTTTGATGTGTTCAAAAATTAACAAAGCTAGGCCTTGATGGATTGGATTAGTAATCTTCCTACCTTTAACTTGCAACATAGACTTCTCCAAATACTTAAATAAAAAGGAAGGTATTTTAAACACTCTCTTGCATCAAAGTTGATTTAGGAACATGAAATGATAACTCTACAGGATATATTTACTCTCACCTAATGTGAAGTACTCCATAATTACCAAAGCAATCCTATCCCATGGAGCCTTGAGAATTTTCCCTTTGGAAATCATTATGGATATGTAACAAGACCTCATCCTCCCCTAGAAAATACCTGATTTCTCTTGCCAAGGAAGTATTTTTCCTATTGTGGCATACACCATCTAAAGGCAGGCCCATCACACCACAACTAAGAGAATTAAGATTTTAAACTCAATTCCCTCCACTTTATCCATATCATTCTTCTACGAATGGGCCATTTTTTTTTATATTTCTCTTTTAAAACCATGGAATTTCAACAAAAATTATTAAAGATCACCTTTACTCAATATCTTCCTTACATCATCTTAAATTCAAGTGAATTTGGCTCACGTATTATCCCATCCATAGTCCAAAATACCACCCATAGATTACACTCTTTGGATAAAAACCCTGGAGGAGAAAAACATAAAATGATAAAAGCTCCACCTAGTAATTTAGAAACCTCAAGAGATCGTTGGAAGATAGCCAGCCTTCACCTCAAAATATTATAACCAATACCCCACTACTAAAAAATAATCTATCTTGGGAAAACTAGGATCTTATTGAAAATAGGTAAATTTAAGAGCTTGCTCTTTCCTAGAAATAGGATAATAGGGCTCTCATCCCAATTCAAACCAACATCAATACCAGAAGCCTTGAGGTAGTGCCACTTCACGTTTCAAAAGGATCATAAAAAATAAGAATATGTAACAAAAAAAGAGAAGTATACCATATGTCCTTTGAAATAATTAGAATCCCCTATAATCATAGCACCATCTCTATGAATATTAGAGCCAATTTTCAACATCAACTATAGGATTGTATGGCCACTTGACGTCCAAATGTGTAAACCAATAGGGCATCTCCACATTCTAAACAACCACTTGAACTCATGCATGCCAAGGAAGGTCAAGGGGTTTATATGGCTTCCAAGCAACCACCTAGGCCAATGATTACCATATTACCTTTTATCAATTGATAAAATTAAGGATTCCCATCTAAAAAGGCTTACTTTTTCATGAAATAGGGATCTTAAAGTGAAATAACTTTGGTGATGATTTCTACGCATGGACCATGTGATTTGTATGAATTACTAGCACATGACCTTAGCCACTAATTAAAACACCATCCTACGTCCAAACCTGTCAATAATTGGCACCTAAACCATGCCAATTTTGGTTAGGAGTCCATACCTATAAGATTTTGGCACCAAAAATATAGAATTCAAAAATAAATGAATTTTGACAATATGAGGAGCTTCCCCTATCACACAGATTATAAGAATCAAATATTAACTTTGCAGTGATCTCCTGAGAAGAATAAATCACACCCCTACATAAAACTATTACTACATCAATTGTTAACATCATCTCAAGACTCATTATCCAACTACAAGAGACATTGGAGGAAGTCCCTCCTCCACATAGATATTCCATTTTGGAGCAAACCAATGTTTTCCAAGAAATCTGTAGACCCATTTCCTTCTCTTAAAATATGATTAATTTGGACTTCCTCCTAAGTTTAGATTATTCGTTTGGATTCTAGAATCATATTAGCTATGTTCTAACTAGGGTATTGAGATACTTTAATAAAATTAATAATTTTTAGGGAGACGCCTTCAATAATCACTTTTCTATAGTCCAGAGACCCCAAACGAGTCATTCCTTGGTAAAGAGATCTAGCCTCCATGAAGTGGTAGGTCTAGAAATCCAAATTCTTTGACAATGCCAAGATAATCCCACCTCTATCATTTCTAAACACATCCCAATATTACCTTTAGATTCCCCATAAAAGTTAAATTTGATCCATCCTAGTGGAGGTGGTTCCCATTTGGTTTGGGATATTAAGTTAACTACTGCCTGCTCGTTAACCCTTGACTAATATTGAAAACCTAGCTTCAACTCCAACCCCTCCTCTTTTTATCAACCACCATTCAAGTCCCATTGAAGACTAAATATATTCTCCACCACACTTAATATGACTCTAGAATAAATTATACCCAAATTTATTTTAAAATTCTTGAAAGCCTCGTTTTTTTTTTCCTTCCAAATACTCCAAAAAAAATGAGGTAGGCTAAATATAAAAAAAAAATCAATCTAGGAGAAAAAAAAGGGAGACCCCACTTAATACAAAAATTTGATATAAGGTTTGGGGTAACCCAATAGATTCCCAAGCTCTCAATACATCCAATAAAAAGGAGCATTGAAAGAAAGATGGTTAGAGTAATCAACTCAATATCCACATAAATAACATCTATTAGGTATGTACATACCCATTTTATAAAGGTTTTCTAAAGTTAGGATCTTGTTCTATATAACAAGCCAAAATAAGACATTAATCTTGGGAGTAAAACCCTTAAACCAAATTTTAAAAGAGGGGAGCCAAGACTGGTAGTTAGCATCCAAAATAGCATAGGCAAGATTTACTAATAAGGGACCATATTTTTCACCCTTCCATAACAATGTATGCTCCTCATCCCCACTCTTGATGACCTAAAATTTCAACTTATCAAAAATAAAATTCCAAGCCTCCTTCTTAGCCTGATAGAAGTTATAAGTTACCAAGGTTTTCCATTTCTTTTTTCCATTCAAGGATTCAATAAAGTTACCTATTTTTGACCTAAATATGATTTTTATTTTAGGCTCCACACTAGCCAAATTTGTGTATAGGGAAAGGGGTTAGTCTATAAGCCAAGTATATTTCTAGAACTCAATCATTTTCCCACTTCCCATATTCCATTTGGATCCCCTCATAATTGTAGGACTTGACTTTAGCATGCTCTCCTAAAAAGTGGATCCTGAGGGTGGAAGAGGGTCCAATTTTTTTTCTCTTCGATGCATATATTTTGCCATTAGAATGTGGATCCAACCCACATTAGCCTAGTCAGTTAGTTTCCAACCTTGCTTTTCCAAGAGAGCTTTATTCATTTGGAGCATAATTCTAAGACCCAAAACTCCATGTTCGTTCCTACTACAAACTTGCTCTCAAGAGACCAGATGTAATTTCTTCCTCTCTTCTAAGCCTGACCATAGAAAATATTTTTGGATGTGTTCAATTTTTTATAAAATTTTATTAGGAATTCTAAAGAGAGACATGAAATAAGTAGATATGCTTTAAGGAGTTGTTCAACTAGCAAAGTCTTACTTGCTTGACTGAGGAGGGTTTATTTACACCCAATAATCTTCTTTTGGGCTCTTTCAACTACTAGATCCTAAAGGTTCTCCTTGATACTTCCTTTAAATAATGGTATTCCAAGATAGAGAGCTAGGAAAAATACAATATCACACCCTAGGATATGATTAATATTCCTCTACCTGGATGGAGGAGGATTTAGAAAGATATTACTCTTCAAAAAGTTTATTTTTTGACCTACTACCTTTTCAAAGGATATACGAATTTCCTTTATCATTTTGGCCTAAGGGGCATAGGTAAGAAAAGAAAAAAGAGTTTCATCTATAAATTGATGGTGAGATATTAAACCTTCAATCACAACCTTTTCCTTAATAGACCTTCCTAGTGCTTTAGCCATACAAATAAAGTGATATGGAGATAGTGAATCACCTTGGCATATGCCTCTACAACTTATATAATAGTCAGTACGAGACCCATTAATAATTATAGAGAATTTCATAGAATAAATGCATGCCTTAACTAGGTTGATCCACCTTTGGTAAAACCCAAATTTAGCCAATACTTTTAAAAGTAAATCCGAAGACACACTATCATATACCCTATTCATATCAAGTTTAAGGAATATCCAGGTCTCCCACTTTTATCTGCTAAGTAAATAAATTCATGAACTACTATAATTCCATCTAAGATTTGTCTCCCTACCACAAAACTACTCTAGGCTTTATTAACTAGGGTAGGCAATAAAATATTTAACCTATTAGCAAGAACCTTCATCAAGATCTTATATAAGGTGTTACACAAGTTGATGGGTTTGTAATATTTGAAATCCTCTGCTCCACCTATATTAGGGATTATATATAATTTTACTAAAAAATAAATAAATTATATATATATATATATATATATATAATTTATTTGTTAGTAAAAATATTTTTATTTTTAAGTAGAAATATAATTATATATCCAACTTTAAAATAATTAAATACTCAAGTATAAAAGAAATAAGATATTAACTAAGCAACTATTAAAAAATATTACAATCCTTGATATGTGTTATCCTAGTGAGATTTATTGGTCATTTTGTATTTGGTATAATGTGTTCTAGTTTACATTATGATTTATCTTATTTAGCATAGTGGTATTCTAATTTGAATAGTGATACAACTTGTGTCAATTTGTAATAGTGAGATGTCTTTGATATTAAAATCCTATAAGTTTATATAAAGCATATGGAAGAGATAATGAGCCATATCATGGTTTATAAGCTTACTTTGTAATCATTTTGATTTTTCTAATTGATAGTTATGGTTGGTTATTTTTGGTTTTAATATTAAATATTTTAGAAAATAGTTGCATTTCTATTAAATTATACTCCTACCTATTTGTAGGTAGAAAATGCAATGAGCATACAATAAAAATACTTATAAATTGATAAGTTCATGTATTATCTATGTCTTATTTCCTCCACCTTCAATGTCCTTGAGACTTATCTTTAGTAAAAATCCTAAGGTTCATTTATCTAATGAACAACAAGAGCTATAAACAACTAGAAAAATGCACAATATACATTATATTTGTTAGAGCCCATAATAATTTCTACAATAATAAGAAACATATATTATTCAAATCATATAGTTAAATAGGAATAGAGAGATTTAAAAAAAAAATACAAATATGAGAGGATTCTTTTAGGTTCCCAACATAAATGATAACTAATTGATCATAAATTGATGTGATGGATCAATGGAAGAGGTATATAAATACCTATAGTAATTCTCTCAGTCCTAAGAAATATTTAATCAATATGTTATTATGTAGAATTACAAAGCTTCATGTTCCAATGTGATATATAGACCTATAAGCTTATACAATAAACTCCATATCATACCACACAATGTTATCCCATAAGCTTATGCAATAAATTATATTATGAAATATTGGATTTGCCAAAAAATAATAGACTACACATCTCAACACTTGCATAATCTAAATTTAGTTTACAAGGATAAAAGACAATAAATATCTACCTCTATATTGGAAGCTCTACCACATCAATTAAATTTTATAAAAAGATAACCCATTGGAATATACCTTGTTATCCTATAGAAAGACTATATTACATCTAAACTTATTACACACTTTAATATTCTTTAATCTCATAAGAAAATTCTTGATAAGATGTCCTTTTTCCTTACATAGTTTTAAAGGATTTTTTTCTTTGAAGGATTTGACTTATCCATAAATCACATGATCTGATGGACTTTTATCCATATTAAATCATAGGTACCAATATCTAGGATAGTAATCAAACTCAATATTAGAGCATTCGACCAATCTGATTAATATCAATAAATATAACATTCGTTAAATAACAATAATATGCAAAAACAAACATACAATATTATTGTCAAATATATAATATCTCTTGTATTTATTCAATACTCACATGAGCCCCAAAACCTCCAGATCCAAAAGAAAATATAAAGGGGGCAAATTCATTTCTATGTTTTCTACCAGTAATAAGGTCAAAGTTGAAAAGACCCCTATCCGTAGCTCCTAGAGGTTGAAACATAAATAAATTGCCAAAACCCCTTTGTCCACCTCTGTAAAAACTCCAAAGGACAAGTCTAATTCTCTTGACCTAGTTGAAAGGTATCTTCACAAGATAGCTATGCATGGTACTTCAACCACCATTGATCATATTGAAATGGCTCATTTGGCCATTGGAAAGGCGATATCAACACTCAAAGAACATCGCCATGCACTAGGCCTCTTGTTTTTCTATGATAATTTTGATAATTTTCTAGTCTTAGTCGGTGTTGAGGTATCCTTTGATACCAAAACTAACATCAAAGATGTTTTCAACGATGAAGATATAATGGATATTTCCAAGGATGATTACACTGTTGTTCCTAAGGATAGTTCTAAAGATATTTCTAAAACATATGCGAAAGATGCTGACCTGGAAGGTGCTGCTTTGTCTCTCATGTAGATGGACATTCCCCTTAATGGCTGATGTATCTGGGTCTTCCTCTATTTTGGGTTCCTCTTTGGCGGAGGATCATCTCTTTTTGTGTTCCTTTATGATAGAGGATCATTTCTTTTTGGGCTCTGTCATCTTTCTGCCTGTTGTCTCTCTGTTGCTTTTTGTCAAAGGTTGTTTCTTTTGGCTCCTTTTAGTCTAAGAATGTAATTTTTTTCTAGATCGCAATTATGTGGTTCCTTTCGTCTGCTCCTCTTTTGCTCCTCTGATGACAAAGTGTTAGGGCATCTTTCAAATGCCTTATTTTTAATAAAGTTATTTATTTACCAAAAAAAATTAATCAATATTCAAATAATCCTTATCTCTACATTTCAATTATTTTTTTTATCAATGTTTATATTCACCTTATTTGTCCTAAAGTATTATTCAAATGACTATTTAAATTTACTCCTTATGACTCCTAAAATTTTGCACTCAATAAATTGAAATAATTTTCACCCAAAAATTAAATGACAAACCTCACCTTCTTTTTATATCCACACTTAGTATTTTTCAAACTTGTAAAATATGTCTAAGTGCTTTAACCATGTTAGGGCACTTCAGTCAAGTCAGGGTGAATAATTACTCTAGGCATGCAACATTTTTTTATTATGCATAAAAAAAGGATTTTGAAAGGACTCCCAAACCTTCTACAAATAGGAGATAAGAATATAAAATAAAATAATGAGAAGAAAGCAAGAGAAATTGCTCCTAAGAGCTAGGATTAAACCTAAAACTACCACATGTAGAAAAATAACAAAGAATAGGAGATCCAAAGAGGGGAAGAGAAAACTAATAGTCCCCAAGTCCAAAATGGAGTGGAAGTGCAAAATAAAAAGGAATAGAGAGAGGTGGGAAAAGAACCACCCATCCAATCAAAACAACTACCAAGTAAGTCATAACTTACTGGGACTAGAATTCACCACCTTTTTTTTGGAAGTCCTCCAAATGGTTTACCACCTCCTTCATTAGCATTGTTGTCATAATGTTCATCATGTGTAGGGATTTCATGAGGACTTTAGGTCAACACGATTACTACTTGGAACTACCATGAAGGGGGACTCCAAGGAGGAATTCCATAATTCTTTTTTGTTGAGGTTTCACCTCCATTTCATTATTGAAATTGGAAAACATGAATTTCAAGGCCCACATGTGATTCAGAATATAGGTCTTGAAAAGGCAATAGAGGATGACAACAAGATCTTCCTTCGACTGAATTACAAAAATTTAGGTTAAAATTCCCAATTTGAATTTGCTTACCGATGATTGACATGTCATCAACACCACTAAGGGGAAAGGGGTATGAAAATTATAAAAATTAAAATAAGTAAGATAAAAGGACCCTCATAAAATAACAAAGTAAATGTAAAATTAAATGGAAATGTGATCCTTACTAAAACCTCTCCTACCATGTGAGAGAAATGGGTGCTTCCAACTGCTCAAAGCCTAGTGGAGAGGGGGGAAAACTCAACATATTTAGGTAATAGCATTCAAAAGTAAAAGCTCCTTGGGAAATCTATCAACCCAAATGTGGAGGGAGTTGTAAATAATTCCCATGTTCACCAAAAAATCAGATTTCATATTCGATTATTTGAATACTGATTGAACTAAAGGCTCTCCATCTTCTGCAGACAAATATTGACTTCTTCCATTAAGTCTTCAATGTTTTAGTTTGGAGGTTGGAGTCCTTTGGAAATATTGATAATGAAAAATGTTCCCCTTCAATAATCACCCTATTAGGGCCCAAATTTTCTAGAATAAGAATTCTTTGAAAGAGAGATATTTTTTTTTTATTGGTAGAAGGGGTGTTGAAAGGTCCCCGAACCTTGTACAAGAGGAATTACATGAATTCCAGAATGACCGAGGTGGTCCAAGAAGAAAATATTAAAGAGCGGGCAAACCTCCACATGAGGAAAGGTGTCGCGAAATCGTGACCAAAATGGTGATGTCGCGAAATCGCGACAAGATGCGCCGAAGCTGCCAAGAGAAGAAAGGAAGTCGTGAAATCGCGACAAGAAGCGTCGTCGGAGTCGAAGGAGGGAAGAAGTCATGAAATCGTGACATAGTGCAAGGTTGCTGCCAGAAGAGAGGAAGTGTCGCGATATCGCGACAAGTTGTTAGGTTGGAGCCGGAAGAGAAGAAGTGTCGCGATATCGCGACAATTGTGAAAGCCCGCTGCCGAAGAGAAAAGGTGTCGCGAAATCGCGACAAGATGAAAGACCTCTGTCGAAGAGAAAAAGTGTCGCGATATCGTGACATTATGGAAGACCGCAGCCGAAGAGAAAAAGTGTCGCGATATCGCGACAATCTGGAAGACCGCAGCCGAAGTGAAAAAGTGTCACGAAATCATGACAATCTGGAAGACCGCTGCCAAAGAGAAAAAGTGTCACAAAATCACGACAAGATGGAAGACCACTGTCGAAGAGAAAAAGTGTCATGATATCGCGACATTATGGAAGACCGTAGCCAAAGAGAAAAAATGTCATGAAATCGCGACAAGAAGGAAGACCGCTGCCAAAGAGAAAAAGTGTCGCGATATCGCGACAATCTGGAAGACCGCAGCCAAAGAGAAAAAGTGTCACGAAATCATGACAAGATGGAAAACCACTGCCAAGGAGAAAAAGTGTTGCGAAATCATGACAAGATGGAAAATCGCTACTAAGGAGAATAAGTGTCGCAATATCACGACAATCTGGAAGCCCGCCGCCGAAGAGAAAAAGTGTCACGAAATCGCGACAATCTGGAAGACCGCAGCCGAAGAAAAAAGGTGTCACGATATCGCGACAATCTGGAAGACCGCAGCCGGAGAGAAAAAGTGTCACGATATCGCGACAATCTGGAAGTCCGCAGCCAAAGATAAAAGGTGTCGTGATATCATGACAAAATGGAAGGCCGCCGTCGAGGAGAAAAAGTGTCGCGATATCGTGACAAAATGGAAGACCTCCGCCAAAGAGAAAAAATGTCACGATATCACGACAAGTTGCAAAAAAGCACCTGGAGAGAAAAAGTGTCATGATATCACGACAAGTTGCAAAAAAGCACCTGGAGAGAAAAGTGTCGTGATATCGCAACAAGTTGCAAAAAAGCACCCAGAGAGAAAAAGTGTCGCGATATCGCGACAAGTTGGAAGACCGCGTCCAAAGGAGAAAAAAGTGTCGCGATATCGCGACAAGTAGCAACCTCACGGCCAAAGCAAAAAGGATGTCACGAAATCATGACAAGCTAAAAATTCACGGCCAATGGTGAAAAGTGTCGCGAAAACATGACAAGTAGCCAAAACATAGCCAAAGGGAGATGAAGGATGAAAGGATGCGAAGACTCATCCAAATCCAGAAGCAAACAAACCTGGTGCCTAGTTAACTCCTCACATTGTGCAAACATTGGATGTAGGAGCGTCCCTTAGGCCAATGGGGAAGGAATCTCTCCAAACATGAATATCCGCTTCGTCAAATCCCTTGTTAGCAAGCCAGTCCGCAACTTTGTTTCCTTCCTGGTACTGATGCTTAATGATTAATTCTGGGTAAATACCAATTAGTGCCTTGCATTCTTGGAAGATCGAAACAAGGGCCCAGGGAGGCACAGAGGTCCCATTGAGCCAGTTGATGTAGTGCAATGAGTCTCCTTCTATGATAAGTTTGTTGATGGTCAAGCCTTCCAAGAGAATCAAGCTTTGTAGTAAGGCCCGAGCCTCTGCCATATTGTTAGATTGAATTCCCAAGTTCTGAGCAAATGCCAAAATTATTTCTCCTCTGTGATTTCTGAGAATTTCTCCTCTGCCAGCCGCTCTGGGGTTGCCCTTGGCTGCACCATTGAAGTTAAGCTTGTGCCACCCAGTAGGAGGTAAGACCCACTTGATAACAGACCTGTCGACAAAAGTACGGGGTGTAGCAGAAAAATTGAAAAGATTGAAAAGTTTAGTTAGGTCCGATTCAATGCCAGGAGGGGGGGTTTGGAAGATGAGACAAGAGAGGCATTCTCCGCAGCAAGGGCCAAGATTTTGGCCACAACAATCTTCTTATTAGTAGCATGGTTTTTGAAAATTTTGTCATTTCTCTCAAGCCAAACCTGCCACAGGAAAATGTGGAGGCAAGCTTGCCACATGAATTTAAATTGACTGTTCTTGAAAGGCCGGGGCCATTGTTGAAAAAGGAGGGGAATGGAATGAGGGAGGGCTATGGAGATGGTGAAGGTGTTGATAACATGGTTGAGCATGGCAAGAGAGAAGGGACATTCTAGAAAAACATGCGAAGTTGATTCACAGGCATTTTTACACAGGATGCACCAATTGGGAATGATTAACCCTTTGATTATCAAGTTGTCAGTGGTGAGGATTCTATTTTGGATGGCTAACAAACAGAAGAATTTGACCTTGGGAATGATCTTGGGGACCCAAACCTAGTTATATAAGTCTCGGCCATCACTGGGAGCTTCTTGGCTATAGTAGGCAGATTTAACAGTGAAATTCCCAGAATCTTCAAGGTTCCAAACCATGGTGTCATCTTTGTGAGAGCTAGGGATGATGCAGGTCCTTAGCAAGTTTTGTAACCGCCTGAGCGCCTCGATGATATGCCTAGGCCCATTAAGAGCTAGGTGTTTCCATTCGGGTCTTGGAAGATCTGAGTTAATAAAATGACACACCTTATCTCCAAATGTGTCTTCAGTAACCGTCTTGAACACTGCAAGATGAGGGTCTTGGCTGAGAGGTTTTTCACGGATCCACGGGTCTTCCCAGAAGCGGATGGTCGTTCCATTTCCAAGACACCACCTTAAGCCTTCCATAATGATCTTCCTTATTTTGGTGACACCATTCCAGAAATGAGATCCTTGTTTTGAAATAGAGATATTACTTTAAAAAAAATATTTATTTAACCCCTAAATTATCATCATAGGCTAATAGGATGTTTCCTTTATCATTTATTATAAGTTATCCAACACTATAATTGCTCAGATTACCTTTGGTAGCCACATAAAAGTTTAGTTTTATCTATCCTTGAGGCAAAGGGTCTCATGTGACTAAGGAATGGGGGTGAGAGAAAGGAAGGTGTGGGTAGGCTTCACTTCCTTGAATACCTAAAAAGGCAACATTGATGGATTCACTTTTAGACCACTTCTCAGAATGGAAGGACATCATTAAAATATTTTATTTTAGAACATTGTAAATTCTTATTTCCACAAACTTAGGATCTTTTTTATGTTTTGGAAAACTCTATTATTTATTTCATTCCAAATTTCCAAAAGTAATGAGTCATATATAAATACTAAAAGGTTTTGAGCTTAGGACTAAGAAAAGGGGAGGTCCATTGCATGCAAAAATAAGAAAAATCTTATTGGGAAAGATCTAAAAAATGTCAAGGCTTCTAAGGAGAAGGGAGAAAACATTTAGGTAAAATGGAAATTTAAGAAACAAGTGGATGGAATTCTCCTATGCTACTTCACATAGGTTGTATCTATTTAGAATTCAGAGTAGGAAAACCTATTTTGTGGATATTTTAATTGTAAGGATCTTGTTTTAGGAAATCAACCAAAAAAATAAATTGATTTTGGTGGTAAGGTTTTTAAACCAAATTATGTTAACTGGAAACCAATCCTCTTCCCCAACCTCCTATACAAAGTAGGCTAATATGACTGAAAAAGGGCCCTTAATGTCCACTTTACAAATGGAAGAATTAGCTAAATAGTTCATTCATTCACTCATGTTTCTCATGTATAATTGTTCCAAACTATGATCTTCTCCTTTGCAGTAGAATATGAGACTTTTTATCTTCAAGCACAATCAATATTGCTCTCAATTGACTTCTCAGTCTTTGGCATTTTGAATTCCATATCCTTAGTGCTTCAATGTACTTCAATCTATAGTTGAGCTTCAAACATAATGCTTCTCAATGATGATGATTCAGTGCTCACTACTTTTACATTTGCTTTTCTATTCTGTCAGTTCTACCTCAACTTGCATAGGCACTCAATAATTTGTCTTGCTCATGGAAATCTTCAATATTGATTCCACATGAGTACTTTAGATTTTTCACTACATTTACATAAAATTTTAGCTTATAGCCTAGAACTGTTCTTTCTTGTTTATATTCCATGAACTAGTTCTTCTTTTTGGTCTTTAGGCTTTACCATAGTTTGGCTTCTCCATACTTTTACCAGTTTCTTCACTATATTTTAGCTTGGCTTCCAAAAACACTCAACTTCTTTTATTTTTGTCTTCCTCAAGTTGGCTTTCATCAAAAATTTCTCTTCTCTAGAATCTTGGGTGCTATTATCAAATCAAATTTTTGTTAACTTCAGGGTGAGATCAACCCTTTATTTTATCTTCTCCTCGGTGCACTATCAATTAAATTCACACTAGAATTTACTTTTATATAGAGTGAGGATGTTTGGCTCTTATAAAATTGATGGATTTTTAGCCAAATTTAATGATATGTCCCAATATACAGGAGCTTAATCAAACTCAATATTAGACCATTCAATCAATCTAATCAATATCAATAAATATAAGATTCATGAAACAACAATAATGTGCAAAAACAAACATACAATATTATTGTTCAAATATACAAGATCTCTTGTATTTATTCAATATTTAGATGAGCATTATTTGTTTATATAATACGTGGAGCTTTATCTTCATAACAGGGTTGTGCACAATGGTGAATATTCATAAATTGGCAAATATTAGGATTTCTAAATTGGAAATTGGCAAATATGAGGACCCTCGATATCAGCCGATTCACCTAAACTTTTGGGGACCAATTTTTTCTTAGGATCAATTCACTACAATATATATCCAAACATAGGAATATTTGTACTTGTTGGAAAGATATTTTTGATTCTGATCTAATGATGGTGTTTTTATAAATTTATAATGTCATTTAATAGCTTAAAATTTATCCCAAATATGACCTTACTTTTTAGAGCTTCAAATACCTCCAAATTTTGGTGTGAAGATGATTGATTTAATTTTCTTAGGATTCACCTTGATTTTGATTAGGATTCACCATTTTTTTACAAGTACATTTTGGGTCCAAACCCTTATGCATAACCCTACTCCGTAATATAGCCTTACACTATCTTTCAATAATTTAATTTTTTTTGGCTTCACATATATGGGAGATGCATCCTTTACTATTCCTCATACATGAAAAACCTCTCATGTCTCTTCAATTTACATCTTGACACATATCATGTGTATTTTCACTTATATACTTTACTCATACACATGAATCTTGACTTTCTTATATGACACATTGCACACTCTCACATGTTACACACTTGCACACTTAATTACATTACACTTGGACTCATCTTATACATTGAAACATACCTAATGGAAATATAAATCACACTCTATAATCTAATAACTCACACCCTAATCTAATATCTACAAATGTACCATGGGGATACTTTAACACGTTATCAAATTATATAATATTCTTCAATAATATATTCATATCAATACATTTGAGAGCACTTTTTATGGTCTTGTTCATAAGGAGAGTCATTCTACTTATTTAGAGCTACTTTAGAAATAACTTGAAGAGAGAAGAGTTCATTAAGGGTTAGAATCTTATGCTTCATAAATAACAAAAGTGTACCATGAATCACTAATTGAAATATTTGAAATTAAGAAGAGATATTGATGATAAGTTTTAAACACATTCAAAATAGTTTTCTTTGTGACCTCAAAATATATGGTATCTATTCTTAATTCCTTGAAGCTAACAATATAATCTTTAATATTATCAAAATCAAATCATTGTAAGAGTTGAAATGTCTATGTCCAAGTGACTAACTTATATTGTATTTACATTCCCAATGTTAAAATATTTGGTTATTAATCTTCACTTGAGGCCATGATGGATTTGTATTGTATTATATGTATAAGCTTTTTGGGCCTTGTAAACCTTGAAAACAATATTTATAATATTTTATTATTATAAACCTAAATGATGGCTACTTCATGTTGACATAAATGTAACTTGAAATTGGGAGCATCCAAAATATTTTTTATAAGTTGATAAAATTGGAAAAAGTATTTCCTAATAAAACCCTAGGTAGACTTAGATCTTAAGGGTCTCATTGGATTCAATAGATTTACTCTAAGATAATTTTTCATTGATAGGATATTTTATTCCTCTTATTACCATAGGGTTATGCATAGTGGTGAATATTCACAAATTGGGTGAATATTAGGATTTTCAAAATTGGAAATTGGCAAATATGAGGACCCTTAACGTCGGCCCATTCGCCTAAAATTTTTGGGATCATTTTTTTCTTAGGGTTAATTCACCAAAATATATATCCAAACATAGGCATATTTGTACGCGTTGGAAAGATCTTTTTGAGCCTGATCTAATGGTGGTGTTTTTAATGAAGGTATAAGGTAATTTAATGGGTCAAAATTAGCCCTAAATATGACATTATTTTTTAGGGCTTAAAATACCCCAAATTTTGGTGTGAATATGATTGATTTGATTTGTTTAGGATTCGCTTGGATTCACCTTGATTTTGATTAGGATTCACCATTTTTACAAGTACATTTTGAGTCCAATCCCTTATGCATAATCATGTATTACCCCTCAATCCTTTTTAATTTTAATGTCTAATCAAATAGATGCCCTAAATTTAGGATTGAGTTTCTCATGAATTAAAAAACTCATTTGTCTTTTATGATTTTTTTCAAAAATCCTTTTTCTTTTCTCTTTTAGTATTGTATGTCCAATAGTAACAGAAATGAGATGATGGACTAATTTGTTTCCATGAAAGAAGAAAATAAGATATTGAATATTTTTTCATATATCCCTAGCACCAAAGACATCATTTGTAGGCATATATGCATGGCAAAGGCCTTCGAGTCACTTGAGAAAGTTGTTAAAATGGTTTGATAATATATTTGCTATAAATGCATTGGAATATTTCTTGATTAGTTGTACTTGAAAAAAGTTTATCTAGGGAAAAACATGATAGATAAAAAGAAACCATTAACATTTATAGGATCCTTGTGAAATTTTATGAGGGTCTTAGTTCAATGTTTTTTTTTTCATTTTTCTTATGGGTACCGTTTTTTCCATGTTGAAAGTTTACTCTTTTCCTCCAAGATGTAAAAATTGAAAATTAAATTTAAGAAATATTATAGGGAATATTCCCTATAATAAATGTGAAAAACATGTTCCTATGTCAACATGATGTGTGTTGGTGTCAAATGTATACAAGAAGAAATACATTTGAATTGTAAACAAGGGCTAAAATCAAAGGAATCACCTTATGTTTTTAGAGTCACCTCTTCACTTATGGATAGAATATACTTTCACTAAACATTGATACTTGGAGGTTCATGGTTTAAAACTCCCTTTGTAGAATATATAATCATAATAGATAACATCAACATGACTTCTATTAATAACATGGCATAGCATGATGATGTGGTACTTGATGATGTCATAAATTTTCTAATCATACAAGCTAACATAGGATCTAATTACATGGAAGCTACTAATGTCATAAATTTTCCAACCATCCAAGCTAACATAGGATATAATTACATGGAACCTAATGATATGGAATTCCATACACCTGGCATGGTAGTCCATATAGACGATGTGACGAATAGCATGGCAGGTGACATGGTAGTTGATGTGATGGTCCATACAACTAACATGGTATGTAATGTGCCAACTAGAGTGGCAATTGATATACCAATATAAATATAGGTTTGACCAATTACATTCTACCAACTCATAAAATCCAATGACCATATAGTCACACAATCAAAAATATACTTGGAAAAGCATGGATTTCAAATCAAATCAAGATGTGATAAGTATCAGAATATGGTTTGTATATCGTAGTTAAAATTAGAGTACAACAAGTAGCACATTATTGATTATTTTCTCTATCCAATAGCCTTCATAGTCAATACACAATTATAAATCCCCTAATTTTGTCAAGTGGTATCACTTTTTTTGTTGGTACACTAGCACAAAATTGGCATCCCCTCAACCACACACGTAGTGCCACATGGAGGGCTCCTACTCATTGTAGGTATTATTTTTATTTTTTATATGTATTTTGTACATTTTTTGACCAATATTTTGAGGGCCATAACATTTGTATAAAGAAGTGTTTTGAGACCCTTCTTCTCAAATTGCATGATTTTTCAAGATCTCTATATTGGTGGTGTTGTTTATAAATAAAACTACATGTAGGATTTTGTATATTTATATGATAATTATATATTAACATGTGCCCTTACTAAATTTTCCAAACTATGCTACCAAGAAAATAAATATTGAAGCTTTGCTCTAGAGTAAGGGGTTACTCAAATATGTGAATGAAGAATATCATGTTTCTAATTCAAAATAAAAGTAGTTGTATAGGAATATGAAATATGAATCTCTTGATGTGATAGATATTTATTTTATAAATATTCATGAAACTTATGTTTTTTTTTTGTAGATAAGATACTATAGCATTAATACCAGGTTTTACAGGTTGACCCAAAATCTTTTACAAAAATCAGCCTAGGGCTGTTGATGAACATATCCTTACTAAGGATCCTATATATGTAAAATCTATATACCACCAAAGCCATTACATCCGGTAAGGCACATAGCCTGTTATCAAAAAGAAACTTCCCATACAATATTTTGGGTATACCCCGATAAAACACACATGCATCATAATTACAAACAAGAAACAGACACGGATCCCTTCCTTGAGACAATGGAGAAACAAAAAGCTGCAGACACACATAGTAGAGTACTGAATAAAACTCCCACAAGCTCTGTATTGATAGTTACTCTTAATAATTCTTTGGTAATTGCTTTCTTCCATATATGACATGATTTGGTACCACATAATATCTTGGCCAATCAGCCTTGGAGAAGTGAACCTGCTAGCTAGATTTATGGCAATGGCTATCTGATAGTCCACGTGGCTTTGGTTTGAAGTCTTATATTGTCATTTATTTCCTTCCATGTGATTATCAACCAACCTAAAATTACTAAGATGACTAGGAGCCATGTTATCTGACATGTGACTGTCCCCATTAGTCTTTTTGGTATTTCCAAGCAGCATCCATGAATACTGATAGCTCAAATAATTTTTATTGTGAGTCCAATTCAAAAAAGAGACGAGAATACTCCTAGACTTCGAACTTAAAGTGCCTTCCCTATTGGTAAATTTAACTATAATTCTTGGCATTCTTGTTGAATAAGCTCCTCTACTTCACTCGGGACACGATGTTCCCATTTGAAAAATTCATCACCATCGACACCCAAATTGGCCAGCTTATCAACAATTTTGTTAGCTTCTCAAAAGACATGTTGGGCTTTTCTATCCTGTCTTCCCTGGAAAAGGATCCTAGCCTCTTGAACAATTGTTTTAATCCTCTAAGGAGGTTTTTTCCATTTATTGATGAGATCTATAACATGCATAGAGTCTCCTTCTACGATCAAATTGCCTTCTAAGTCTTGAGTCATTGAATGCCTCTCCACATAGCTCTAGCTTTAGCTTCGTTGTTCGTCCTTGTTCCCAAATATTTAGAAAATACAAGCATCATATTCCTATTATGATCTCACACAATGCCACTAGTGCCTGCTCTTCCAGGACCATGACACTCATGTTAGCAACAACACAGATCCCATAAAACCACTTGGTGAGTTTTAGGGATTGTGTGATCACAATGGTTCTACAAATAGTAGGAGTTTTAAGGGAGATATTGTTGCTTTAACTATGGAAACTTTTGATATTATTGATGATTACATTATTCAATAAAAAAATTACAATATGATATCTAGATTGATAGAGGAATATTTAAAGGTAATAAGAGAAATTCGTGAAGCTATTAGACAATGAGATGAATATTGAACTAAATATTATCTTCAATGATATTTTAGAGATATATGAGATATTTGTGGTTGTGTTTGAGATGGTTCATGTTTAATTTCCTAATTCTCATACACCACCAATTTATGAGATATACAAGTACTTTTTCATCTTTAGGCAATAAGATAGAGTCATAAGGGAAATATTTCTTCAAACAAGGAATTGTAAAAGTAGTTATCAAAGATCAAAATGATAAGAATCCAAATTAAAATGAAAATAATTCTAATAAGCCCTTTAAAAGGTAAAAATGTGATTTTTACAGTAAGGAAGTACATAAAGTATTTTTTTATTGATTGGAGGAAGATATTTTGAAAGGGACCTCGAAACTTTTACAAAGGTGGATACAGAAAGGAGTTTCTCCCTCATGAGATGAAGAGTGAGCTAGGATGACATCATAATTTGGTTTCTTCTATGGCACAGGTGAGTTATCCAACTTCTCATGATCATTACCTATGGTAATAGATGATTTTCACTTTCCTAATTGGAATTTTCTCCTTAAATAATGATACCAAGCCTTCATTATAATAGAAAGAGGAGTATTTCTAGATTTGGAGCCAAAGTCTAACTTTCTCCTAGAATTGGTGGTCTCACCAAAGGTATTATTTATAATATCATCATCGATAAAAGTTCTAGGAAGAGGTCTCCCATGGCTTGAGATATGAATAGAAGGGTACGCAGGTGGGCTGCCAACATAAGAAATGATGGTTTTTTGAGCCTTATTTTGGAGGGCATGCTTGTACAAAATAAAGTGAAAGTCTTGGTGCACTGGGTGAGTGGATGTCCCTAAGAATGGCACTCCAATGATTTGAATAGGTATTTTAGCACATTGATGGCCTTAATGTCCCTAATATGGTTTAGGAAGGACAAATGAAAACTTTTGAGGGGGGACTTGATATCATTGATCATGAAATATTGTAGTATGGGAAGGATGACTATATTCCATGGCTTAGGGGGGACCCTCTAATGATACTGCCCTTCTCCCTTCCAATATTTTTGTCATTATCTCTAAAGAATCTCACCTCCTCAGCTAGCGAGTGCTTGTCATGTCAAAATATCTCTCGTCATCAAGAAAGCATATCACCTCAACAAGCATTCAAATATTATTAGTGAAATTGAGGCCACATATCATGACTCTACCATCATTCCAAGACTAAGTTAACTCAAGTGAGATATCAGGGTCACTTCCATTAATTTTCCTGAGGAATAGAGAGGACCCATGGGTGTCGAGGATATCTTCAACAATAGGGTCGATCTATAGATATTTTGGCTCCAAGAGTGCCATCATGGGATAATGTATGCCTGAAGCCAAACAAGCAAAGAAAAATCCACTGAGCACACACCTTGAATAAGGATTTGAAGAAAAATATTTTGTAGCAAGGATCACATATAAAGTGCTTAGAGTTGGAGGAAAATAAACAGGCAAGGGATTTCTAGATACACATGCCAAAACTTCTAGAAACAGTCATGCTTGGGAGATTTTGATCATTGAAATTATACCAAGAAACAATACAAAGCTTAGCCTCATGTGCTAAATCAAACTTGGTAGTGATACATCCAATCATGCAAAGGAATATCTTGAGAAGGTTTCTAAAATCATGAGCGAACATACGTAGGACGAAGGTGAGATTGGTTGAAGGTACTTATTGGAAATGATTATGTTAAAAAGGGAAATAAATATGGCCTTGAATATTTTAAATGGTATGGGTAATCTCATGGGCCAACCTATCATGAAAATAATATGACTGATATATGGGTGCTTAGGAAACTAGCAAAGTAGATGGGATTACCTCCATGGGATGAGAATGATCTTTAAGCTTAGGTGGGGTAACAAGAAGCCACTTCGAATAGGTGAACTTAGACTAACTACCATATGGATAAGAAGGGGGGCAAAGGGTGTGGGCTCCACAAAAAAACCCACAAAATATTGAAATGATGTTGAACAAAAACACAAAACTACAACAAAGACATACCTTCATGATGTGTGGGATCATAGAGGGATTGAAGGAAGTTGTCATACCACACATAGATAGTTTCTTGAAACAAGCCCAAGTTAGCCAAGATGTTAGTAGCTATGTTGCCTTCCCTATACACATGTTGTATGATGATATTGTTATGATTATGGAGGTACCTATTGGATTCATCAATGAGGTTGTAAACATTTCAATCTACCCTCTCAGTTTCTTTGAAGTAGTTAATGATGTTAATAGAAACTCCTTCAATGATGATTTTGTTGGGCCATAGATCATCCAGGAAAGATAACCCTTTATATAGAGCTCTAGCTTCAACTACATGATTTATTCGAATACAAATATTTTTTGCATATGCAAAAATGATTCTTCTATGATTATATCTGAATATACCTCTAGCTCTAGATTTTCTAGGGTTTTCTTTGGCTTCTCCATCAAATTTTAGCTTAATCTAGCCAATCAGATGTGAATAGCACTTGACAATAGCTCTATTAATAAGAGGAATGGAAGGACAAGAAAGATCTAGTTAAAGGATGAGTAAAGCAACCATCCTAGACTCTAAGCCTGGTCTAAGGGACTCAAAAGAGGGTACCAATTTTATGTTTTCAATGGCAGTAGAGAGCACATGGTTTTCAATTGAGAGGGGATCCCTAGAGTTGTTGGAAAAGGCTCTAGAATTTCTTTCTTTATAGACTTTCCAAAGGAATAAGGACCATAAATATTTGAGGTAGGAATTCAAGAAGGGATTGGGCCATTGGATACATAACTCCAAGATAGTGTTGGGTTGAATCAAAGCTACGTTGAACATCTTGAAAATGAGGCACAAGACGCTAATGGATAAGGGATATTCAAGGAAAAGGTGATGCAAGGATTCCCATCTAGAATGACAGGTAATAGTGGTTTGGGATGATCATACCTCTAGTTAAGATATTATCAATGGTCAAAATTTTAATTTTGGACCATGAGACAAAAGAAAAAAATAATTTTGCAAATGAGGTACTTTAGCCAAATGAGTTTGGAAAGGAACAATTTATCAAAAGGACCATCAAAGAGATAGTAGGTAAACTTAATTGAGAATTGGTTATTTTCATAGGCTTTCCAAAAATGAGTATATTTGGAGTTAACATTGGGAATGACACAATTTCTTAGAAGGTCCGACAAGGTCCTAGCAGCACCAACTTGATCATCATTCAAGTTTTTTAGGGGGATGATTTTCCAAACCCTTATTTGATTAATGGAATTGATAAAATTGTAAAATTTATCCCAAAAGAGGTGGTATTTGAAGGGCTTTATGATGTCCATATTAGGGTCATCAATTAGGGACTGATCTATCAGCTAGGGATCCTTCCAAAAATTGATGTTGCTCTCATTGCCTAAATTTCATTTGAACCTTTTGTTATAATGAATCTGACTTTAATGACAAATTTCTAGAATGTGAACCCACCTAGGAGGGGCCTAGTATCCAGAAGTTTGTTATACTAAAGATATTTGCTTTTGATGATGTCATCCCATGCTAACTTCTCATTGGTGAGGATTATCCAGTGTTGCTTGGCTACGATGGCCATGTTAATTTTACTGACCTTCCTAAAACCTAGACCACCTTGATATTTATTAGAGAATATTTTATCCCAAGATACTAATGGAAACTATCTTCGATTATCGAGACCTAACCACAACAATATTTTTTGAATTTTCTCAATCATTTTATAGATGGAAGTTGGGGCCTTGAAAATACACATGAAGAAGACTGTGATGCTTTAAAGATAAGCTTGAACTAGAGTGGCTTTGGCTTATTGACTAAGAAGGGTCCCTTTCCATCTGAAAATCTTTTTATGAAGTCTTTCGATGAAATTTTTCCACATGTTCTCAAAAAAAATGCTAGAGAAGAGGGGAAGGCCAATATAAATAGAAGGAAAGCAAGAGATGGTGCAACCTAGAATATTGGCTATCTTGAGTTGTATATAAATGGATGTGTTAAGGATTTTTTTTTTGCTTTTAATG
The DNA here is from genome assembly GCA_028583015.1 of Wollemia nobilis. Taxonomy (NCBI): domain Eukaryota; kingdom Viridiplantae; phylum Streptophyta; class Pinopsida; order Araucariales; family Araucariaceae; genus Wollemia; species Wollemia nobilis. Next base: position 227,805 of record JAQPPZ010015429.1, read on the forward strand.
AAATTAAATTTTTGCCTTTCAAATTCTTTATAAATGTTTAGAATGGGTTTGATAGCTTTAGCTTTAGGTATTAATGACAACATTGCCAAGTTGGTGTTGTCAATGAACTATTTATGAGTGATAAGGTTGAGTATCGATGAATCCTTGATTCCTGAGATAGCTTCTTTTGAGAAGGATACTTTAATAGATCTTCCAAGTGACTATTTGAGAATGATGAAAAGGAAAGGTGATAGAGGATCACCCTATCTTAGGCCTCTAAAACTTTTTAAATACTCTATAACTGATCCATTAACAATGATAGATAACCACACTAAAGTAAGACATTCCTTAATAAGTGCAATCCAATCATCATGAAAACCAAATTTATAGAGTACAACAAAGAGAAACTCCCATGAAACTCTATTGAAGGTTTTATTCATATCAATATTGAGGAAGAGACTAGCCTTTTTACTCTTGGAGATATAGTGGATGAGGTCATGGATTGTAATGATGCCATCAGTTATGAGTCTCCCTTGAACAGAGCTACCTTGGTAGGGATAAATGATGAGATGAAGGATTTCCTTAATCCTATTGGAAATGACTTTAGAGATTATTTTGTAAATAACATTGCAAAGGCTAATAGGTCTAAATTCAAAGAGAGACCTAGCTTTAGGATACTTTGGTATGAGGGTAAAAAAGGTGGAATTGACATATTTTGGTAAAATTTTATCCTTTTGGACTTCTTGGATAGCAAAAATGATGTCATGGTCAATAGTATACCATTAACATTAAAATAATCAATGGGGAAACCCATTAGGACCATGGGCTTTGTCTATCGAAACCGAAAAAAGAGCATTTTTTATTTCCTCCTGAGTAAAGGTTCTAAGTGAAACCCATTAGGTAGGCTAAAGATAAAAAAAACTTCAATATAGGGGCAAAGAAGGGGGAATCCACTGAATACAAAAATTTGATAGAAGGTTTTGGGTAACCTAATAGACTCCCAAGATCTCAATACATCCAAGAAAAAAGAGCATTGAAAGAAATATGGTTAGAGGAATCAACACAAGATCCACATAAATAACATCTATTAGGTAGGTACATACCCATTTTATAAAGGTTTTCTAAAGTTAGGATCTTGTTCTAGATAACAAGCCAAAAGAAGATATTAATCTTGGGATTAAAACCCTTAAACCAAATTTTAAAATAGGGGAGCCAAGACTAGTAGTTAGCATCCAAAATAGCATAGGCAAGCTTTACTAAGAAGGGACCATCTATTTCACCCTTCCAAAACAATGCATCCTCCTCATACCCACTCTTGATGACCTAAAATTTCAACTTATCAAAAATAAAATTCCAAGCCTTCTTCTTAGCATGATAGAAGTTAGAAGTTACTAAGGTTTTCCAGTTCTTGTTTCCATTCAAGGATTTAATAAAGTTAGCTATTTTTGACCCAAAGATGATTCTGATTTTAGGCTCCACACTAGCCAAATTTGGGTATAGGAAAAGGGATCAGTCTATAAGCCAAGGATATTTCTAGAACTCAATCCTTTTCCCACTTCCCATATTCCATTTGCATCCCCTCAAAAATTTAGGACTTGACTTTGTCATGCTCTCGCAAAATTTTTATTAGTAATTCCAAAGAGAGACATGAAATAAGTATTGATGCTTTAAGGAGTTTTTCAACTAGCAAAGCCTTCCTTTCTTGACTGAGGAGGGTTTATTTCCACCCAATAATATTCTTTTGGACTCTTTCCACTACTGGATCCCAAAGGTTCTCCTTGATACTTTCTTTAAATAATGGTATCCCAAGATAGAAATATGGGAAAAGTACAATCTCACACCCTAGGATATGAGTAATATTCCTCTACCTAGAGGGAGGAGGATTCAGAAAGATCTTACTCTTCAAAAAGTTTATTTTTTGACCTACTACCTTTTCAAAGGATAGAATAATTTCCTTTATAATTTTGACCTAAAGGACATAGGTAAGAAAATAAAAAAGAGTTTCATATGTAAATTGATGGTGAAATATCAAACCTTCAATCAAAACCTTTTCCTTAATAGACCTTCCCAGTGCTTTAGCCATCAAAATAAATTGATATGGAGATAGTGGATCACCTTGATATATGCCTCTACAAATTATATAATAGTCAGTATGAGACCCATTAATAATGATAGAGAATTTCATAGAAGAAATACATGCCTTAACTAGGTTGATCCACCTTTGGTCAAACCCAAATTTAACCAACACTTTTAAAAGGAAATCCCAAGATACCCTATCATATACCTTATTCATATCAAGTTTAAGGAATATCTAGGTCTCCCAATTTTATCTGCTAAGTAAATCAATTCATGAACTTCTATAATTTCATCTAAGATTTGTCTCCCTACCACAAAACTACTCTAGGCATTATTAACTAGGGTAGGCAAGAAAATATTTAACCTATTAGCAAGAACCTTCATCAATATGTTATATAAGGTGTTACACAAGATGATAAGTTTTTAATCTTTGAAATCCTTTGCTCCAACTATCTTAGGGATTATATATAATTTTACTAACAAATAAATTTTATATATATATATATATATATATATATATAATTTATTTGTTAGTAAAAATATTTTTATTTTTAATTAGAAATAGAATTATATATATATATATATATAGAATAAATCCAACTTTAAAATAATTAAATACTCATAACTATAAAAAGTAAAAGATATTAACTAAGCAACTATTAAAAAACATTACAATCCTTGTTATAAGTTATCCTAGTTAGATTTATTGGTCAATAATGCGTTCTATTTTACATTATGATTTATCTTATTTAGCATAGTAGTGTTCTAATTTGAATAGTGATACAAATTTGGCAAAAGGACTCAATGATCATTATCAACCTCTTAACTAATGGCAAAAAACCTCCTTGGAGGATTGAGGCTGTCATGAGGCAAGGATCCTGTTCGAGGTAAGACAAGATAAGATGACTCAACATGTGTTCCATGAGGCCAACATATTTGCAAACAAACTAGCCAATATTGGAGTTGATGCTATTAGTTTGACTACGTGGATGCGAGGCATGCCACATGAAATAGAATATATCCTCCTAAATGATAGGCAATCAATTTCTTAAGTTGGGTAGTAGAAGGGGGTACTACTCCCACGTGGCCCATGACTGCTACAAGGGTTCTTTACCAATACAATTAAGCATGAAGGTTTTAAATCTACGGGTAATGCTGACAGAGATCTTAGGAGGGGCTAGTGTGGGAAAACGTAAGGTTGAGAATCTAAGATAAGACAAGGTATGTACAACCCCAAGGCAAAACACTCATGACCGATGATGGCCCCGAGGTAGAAGGACGAAGATCATTGGCCATGTTTATGGTGTTTATGAGGTGATTCATGGTATGTGCATCCCCATCATGTGGAAAATGTTAAACATAGCCGAGCATTCAAATAAAATGGATCATCAACAAAGAAGAAAGAAAAGAAGAACCATGGACAAAAGTTAATCACAACAAAAGGAGGAGCACTCGATCATATTTTCCTAGGTATTCAAACAGGTTACAAAATCTCTTCCATGGCTATTGCTTTTCATGTAACAAATATGGTCATAGAGTTGTACATTGCACTGGTTATGTTAAAAAGGATGTCAATAGAAATTTCAATTCTTTTGCACCTCTTATGAATAGTGATATCATGTGTTATAAGTGCAATAATCTTGGGCATAATGCTAGATGGTGTCAAATGGTATTGCATAAGTCAAGTAAAAAGAATACAACTTCAACAGTTAGGAAATAGAGAAAAGGACATGAGAAAGGTAGATCAATGTTAGTACAAACAACTCTTCATATTCAGGATAAGGGAAAACAATGGTATCTTGATAGTGGATGTTCTAGTCACATGATATTAGACAAAAGTAAATTTCTAGTACTCAAAGAAACTGATGGAGGATTAGTAATATTTGGTGATAATGGATTAGAAAAAATTTGTGGGAAAGGAACTTTGAGTTTAGATAATGGAAAATAAAAAATAGAGAATGTATTGTATGTCAAGGGGTTGAGACACAATATAATAAGTGTGAGCCAAATTTGTGACCAAGGGCACATGGTTACTTTTCATCCAAGTAGGTGTGAGATTAGAAAGTCTAAAACCAGAAAAATTATTGTAAATGCAAATAGAACTACAAACAAACTCTACATGTTGAGAGATATTAAAGGAGAAAAGTGTTTTCTATCACAAGAATATGAGAGTTGGTTATAGCATAGAAGAATGGTTCATTTGAACTTTTACAACATAGTGAACATAAGCAATAAATAGGCTATTAGAGATTTACCCAAGCTAAAAAGGCCACAAAACACAATTTGTGCACCTTGTCAGCATGGAAAGCAAACTAGAACATGTTTCAAATCAAAAGGATTTATGGTATCTGAGACATTGAAACTAATACATAATGATATATGTGGTTCTACCAGAACATAGAGTATTCAAGGTGAAAGTTACTTCATATTTTTTATATATGATTATTCCAAAATGATTTGGGTAGCCTTCCTAAAAGATAAGTCAGAAGCACTTGATAAATTCAAGGCATTTAAAGAATTGGTTGAAAATGAAACAGGTAAAAGGATTAAGTGTTTGATATCAGATAGAGGAGGTCAATTGACATCAAATAAGTTTGTAAACTATTTTGAACAACATGGGATCAAAATAGAATACTCATATGCAAGAAATCCTCAACAAATTGGAGTTTTTGGAAGGAAGAATAGGACTATTGAAAATATGGCTAGAGCTATGTTAAATGAATCCAAGCTTTCATATGGTTTTTGGAGAGAGGAAATTAACACAACAATTTATATCATCGATAGGGCTCAAATAAGAGTGAACCATCACAAGAATCCATATGAGCTTTAGAAGGGAAGACCAGCCACTATGAAATACTTCAAAATTTTCAAAAGCAAGTGTTACATAAGATAGGAAGAGAAATATTTGGGCAAGTTTGACCCAATATGTGATGAGGGTATTTTTATTGGTTATTCCACTAAGAGCAAAGCCTATAGATGCTACAACAAAAGGATATGTACTATTGTAGAAATTATAAATGTAACTGTTGATGAGAAGATACGGTTAAGATAACTAGTTCAAGAAATTGTGTATCAGGAAGATGGAAGTTGTCAAGAAGAGTTACATGAGGAATCAAAAGGAGAAGAGGAAGAAACACAAAGACTTATTCCTAAGACTCCATCCAGGTATGTATAGAAACATCATCCAAGAGATCAAATCATTTGGAATCCATATGAGATATAGACAAGGAGAATGGTAATAACATCAAATCATCAAGCAAATTTTTCTTTGTTACCCAAAATTGAGCCAAAATATTTTAATGAGGCAAGTGAAGATAACTTTTGGATTAAGGTAATGAATGAGGAACTAGATCATATAGAGAAAAGCAAGACTTGGGAACTTGTCCCAGGACCAAAATATAAGAATGTAATTAGTATTAAATGGGTATTCAAAAACAAGTTAAATGAAGATGGTCAGGTAGTAAAAAATAAAGAAATATTAGTATGCAAAGGTTATGCACAGGTATATGGAATTGATTTTGATGAGACATTTTCTCCAGTTGCATGGCTTGAAGCTATAAGAATATTCTTAGCTTTCTCAAGTTTCAAAAACTTCAAAGTATATTAGATGAATGTTAAATCAACATTCCTAAATGGTGTTTTGGAAGAAGATATTTACATTGAGTAGCCAAAAGGATTCAATTTAACTGATAAACCAGACTATGTATGCAGATTGAAGAAAGCACTTTGTGGACTAAAGCAAGCTCCTAGAGTTTGGTACTCAATATTGGATAAGTATCTACAGGAATAGGATTTCAGGAAAGGAATAGTGGACAATAACTTATACATCAAAAATGAAGGGAATACCTTACTAATTGTGGTTGTATTTTTGGAGGAAACAATGATAAAATGTGTCAAAAAATTTCAAAGAGCATGCATAATGAATTTGAGATGTCAATTCTTGGTTAGGTATCCTTCTTTCTTGGCCTTTAGATCTCATAATCAAAGAAAGGAGTATTTATTTCACAAACCAAGTATATAAAATAGGTGCTAAATAAATTAAATATAGAAGATTTTAAACAAGTAACCCCATGGTTACAAGATGCAAGTTAAGTAAATATGATGAATATTTAGGGGTAAATAAAAAATTATACAAATCTATGATTGGCATCTTATTGTATGTCACATCTACAAGACCATTTATCATGTAGACAGTGGGATTAGTGGTAAGGTTTCAAGAAGCACCCAAGGGGACACATGTATTAGCAATAAATAGGATTCTTAGGTATCTAAAAGGGACTATGGATTTTGGGATCTGGTATCCCAAAAGTGATAGTTTCACTCTCATAACTTATATAGATTCAGATTGGTTTGGCAGTATTGATGATAGAAAAATAACAAGTGGAGGAGAATTCTTTCTTGGAAACTGTTTAGACTCTTGGTTAAGAAAAAAATAGGCATCAATATCCTTATCCATAGCAGAGGAAGAGTATATAGCAGTAGTTTCCTTTTGTAAATAGATATTATGGATGAAGCAAACTTTAGAGGACTTCAAGATAAAACATGATCACCCTATTCCCATACTGTGTGATAATACAAGCGCTATAAGTATCTCAAAGATTCTAGTGATGCATTCCAAGACCAAGAACATTATAATAAAATATAAGTTTTTGAGAGAGCAGGTGACAGATAAGCAAGTCCGGCTGTAATATGTTACTAAAAAGGAGCATAAAATGGATATATTCACTAAGCCACTTCTAAGAGATACTTTTGAGTATCTTCGAAGAAAATTGGGAGTAGTTTTACTCCCACCCCAAAATTAACCACCTCAAGAGAGGAGGTGGGGGAGGGGCTAAGCTAAGAGTCTCATTCTTAGCCCCAATCTCCATAGGTGGCCCTTTGCCATTGATGAGAAATGGTAAGATATTTGAGTTAGGGGTATAGCATTCAGTCAAGGGGAACAGTTTCTCAGGGGGAGTAACTTTTGAAAACAAGAAAAAGGAATGGTTAAAAAAAGGAGTTGCCATCAATGACAAAGGGGGATATTGTTGGAAATTTTGACTAGTTTTGTTGTCATTGATGTCAAGAGAGTATTATTTAAATTTCATCATAATTAAGGACATCAAGTGGTTTTCCCAAAATCAATAAGGTCTTGAAAAGGAATAGGATATAATATTTATTTTTAATATTATATGTCTAAAAAGGCCCAAAGGATGAAGACCCAAGGAAGGAGAAGCAAGTTTAAATTAAATAATAATATTATATTATTATAATATTTTGGGCCAAATAACAAGGTGAAGAAAAACAAGGTTCAAGTTGAAAATACTAATGAGCAGTTTACAAAAGATTTAAATTTAAATTAAAATATTTTAATCCTTTATTAAAATTTTAATTTAAATTAATAAGGAGTGCCAAAGGTTTTTAAATTTAATATTTATAATCTAATTCAAATTTTAAAATTAAAAATTGGTCGATGTGTAAAAGACAAGAAGCATGTGTATTTATAAAGAAAATAATTCTCATTTCCTATGCTATCTAAGATATAACTTTGAATGCAATAATCATGTGTTGCATTACCTAGGAAGAAGAGAAATTTGCATTTCAAAGTATTGGAGGCAGACAAGTGTGTAAGGGAAGTGACATGGATAGAGAGTCTCACTGAAAGTGGTAGCGTAGGCGACAATTGAGAAAGAGCTAGGCCTTTGCAAGGAAGAGATCATGGGTTCGATCCATGCAATTGACGTTTTGTTAGAGGAAAGAGGTCTTCATTTCATTTGATGTTTTTGTGAGGCAGAATATAGAGGGGATCGTGTGTCTATGGTTTTATGTGGGCACGTAGCCCACTTGGTGGCCTAGCTTTGGGCTAGGGTGTTGGAGAGGCTACGTCGTGTGTTCGAATTTTTCCAAAGATATTTTTGGTGGGCAGAATAAATTAAAGGTATGCTATGCACATTTTATTTCTCCAAAGGTTTTGAAATTCAAAAAATTGCTTAGAGGGTTTCATGATTTCTAAAAGGTAGATATGAGTTTTTGAGGGAGGTATAAGGTAAATTAAATTAAAATATTTTATTTTGATTTTCTGGTGATTGAAATTTATTTTATAAAGTTGGAGTGATAAGATATGCAAAGAAAATATTTTTGCATCTTGAAATAAAAGCTACATTGTGATACTTACTTTTGTGAGTTTGGAGATTATAAGGTGTATAAAGGAAATTGTTGTGTATTTTGTTATAATGAAAATGTTGACTTATATTGTGTAAGTTTGGAGATTATAAGGTGTACTAAGAGATTTGATATTTTTGTATGGTAAAATAATTATTGGGAAAATTATTTTGTGGAGATATTGAGATAGGTTGTGGCTACTTAACCTTAGTATTGGCAAAGAAAATTTCCTTTGGTGAAATGGAGAAAGGTGTGTGATGATAAAACTAGGGGAGATATTGGTTTAAGAGTTCTTACAAATGTAAACTTAGCTCTTAGGGGAAAATTAATTTAGAGATTATACAAAGAGAGTTAAAGACAATGGGAAAGAATTATTCTAAGTAAGCATGTTGAGCCGAATGATCCAAGCTTAATATTTACCACATTCTCACTTCATATGATTATGCACTATTGAACAATTTTAAAAAAATCAATTGATCTAGTTATTAAAGGTCTAGTATGAATGGTAGGAACTAGAGAAAAAATTATATTTAGATGGATATGGTGTGATAAAAAAACCACTTAATCTAGATTCTATTTTGAAACCATGGATGATATTACTTCAAGACAATTATGGCTATAGAATTTCAAAAATTATGTAAACGTATTAGGAAGGAAGATACAAATGGAAAGAATATTTTTTACAATTATATAAGCTAATTTGGGAGTTGAATAGCTTAGGAGCATACACAAAAAGAATCTAATATAATGTAAAAAAAAAGGAATAACATAATAATATTGAGAGATATTTGGGATAGCCCAAGCATTCCTAAAGTCAAAATGTTTACTTCAAGAATTTTATCCTTGGATAACCTTATGAAAAGAGGTTTTCATGTCCCCTCACAATTTTTTCTATGTAAAAATGAGGAGGATAGTATAGACCATCTCTTCGGACATTGCTCAATAGTCTAGAATCTATGGAAATGGATTCTTAATATGTTTGGTAAATTCATGGTTATGAGTGGCTGAATTGAAGATTGGTTAAAGCAATGGTAGATAACTTTTAAAAGTGGGGCTTTACAAACAATCTAGGATATATCAAAAGATACAATACTTTGGATTGTATGGCTAGAAAGAAATAGAAGAATATTTAAAGGAAAGAAAAGCAATTTAGAGGTAATAAAAAGGAATATTTGTTTAGCCATAGAGGAGTCTAAACAAACCCTATAAAATCACCCAATCCCTAATTTAGAAGCAAATAGCATTGATATGTGAAGTCAAGTCATCAAATGGAATTTTGATGTTGGATATAGGAGAAGAAAAAAGAAGGTAAAAACTATAAAACAAAAACCACCATACGTGGAGTTGAATAAATTGAATTTTGATAGAGAAACTAAAGGAAATATAGGAATAATAGAAGGAGGAGGAATAATTAGAAATAATATGAGATATATTTGATCTCTTTACACTTTCAATAGTGGGTTTAAGACAAATAATGAAATTGAATCTTGGGCAACTTTGTAAGGGTTAAAAATATGCAGATAAATAAAATGGAATAAATTATGTATGGAAGGTGATTCACTAATAGTAATAAATGTAATTTTTATGAAAGTAAAGACTCCATGGAACATACAAGAGATAATTGTGGAAATACAAAAACTTGTAATAGAGTTTGAAGAAATTTGGTTTAAACATACATTGAGGGAAGGAAACAAATGTGTAGATAGTCAATCCAATAGATATGTTTTAATTTAGGATAATAAAGTTATATTTTATTTTTCATGGTTAGAAGTAGTAATTTTATCTAAAGCTAACAAGAAAACTTTGACTTTCTAAATCAAATAATGATAAATATTTACTTTAACATTTTCCATTGATAATATTTGCTTTATTTTTTAACATTAATGTGTTTTCATATAGACAATTTATTACAATTTTTGTGGTTGCACTTATGCTTCAGGAAGGAAACTGTTAATCAAAATATATTAAACTGGACTATGATAGTGTGCAGTTTTGGAAATATTACTCTGCTAAGATGTAATGCACGAACAATAGAGATGGATTTTTGGTATTACGAATGTGGCTGCAAGAAAATGTTAAGAAGGATGTTGGATTTTGGAATATTTGTACTCAAAAAAAAAAATTAAATAAGATCTATAAAATAAAAATAAAGAATTTAGATTTTTTATGAAAATGATGTAGGAATCTAGCTATAGCAACTCAATTGAGATGAGGGTTGAATATGTGTGTAAGCTCTCAATCTCTAAAGGAGAGAGTTATGATTTTTCAAGGATGGTGAAAATTTGTACAACCCCTTGTTCTCTAGCATAAAAAAAAATATAATATCTTGTACATATTCTTATACCAAAAATATTGCTTATAATGTAAGCTATGAGTGAAAGTGAACCTCATCATTTCTTGTTTGATAAATTAAGTAAGGGTTGCAAGTATAAGTATAAAACAAGTGTGAGTAGGAATCAAGTGTGAAAGAGCAAGCATCACTTTTTCTTGTTCCGAATCTTAGGGAAAATTTTAAAACTAAAGTATTCATATGAAGAAAATTTAGGTAACACAGTAAGAAATTTATTTTTGAAATCCTAACTATAAGTAAGGATGCCTTAGGGACAAGAGGAAGAGAAAATTTATGCCAAACCATATCTAGGTAGTATATATTACATAAGAAATTAGTAATAATCATGAGATGATTAAGCATGACATAATGGTTCTTAAAGGAGTATTATGTACGTTCCACTAATACTAGATAGGTTTTTCAAATATTCAAAATTGGATTAAATGGAAATGGGAATATAATTCAATTTACTCCATGAATTTTCTTTTGAAGGATTTTTCTCAGCATCTTCTCTAGTTTGGAAATTAGGTATAAATTAATGGATTGTGGCCCATGTTTTAGGGGGAAGAAGCATTATATGTAAGACATTGGAGTGAGAGGTTTTCTTAGAATATAGAGACTATTAAAAGGATTTCAATATGGATTAGGATTTTTGGACTTCTATATTAGCTTACTAGTAAGGAGGTTCTAAAGAATGTTGACAATGCTCTAGGGGAATTCATCCAACCACCTACTAAGGAGCAAAAACATGTTGTATACACCCAAATGTGTACTTCCATGAATATTTTAAAGACTTTACCATAATCCATTAGGATTAAATCAAGATAATGGGAGTAATAAGTGGATTATAAAAAAATTATATTTAAAGTGGTAAATGGTATGAGACTAAACATATGGTAAGAGATTACAAAGTTAACATGATGGAGAAATGGAAATTTTTTAAGAATAAAACTCAATTCAATATAAAGAAAGTAGATCATATCATAGTGGAAGTTGGGTTAAATTAAGGATTTTCCATTCCTAAGAAAGTGATAAAGAAATCCCTTCTACATCATCAAATGATGAAGGTCATTATAGTTTCCTCAAATCAATGATTAGAAAAAATAATGGCATAGGGGATGAGAAAGTTAATGCACAATTTCAATTTAGGATTTAAAGGTGTGAAGGAATATGGGGAGAAATTTTATAAAGTAAAGTAGGTCAACATTAATCTAGATAAATCATATTCATTTTTCTTAAATAGTATAACATCCTCTCATTGCAATAAAAATGATAATATTAAGTGTATCCTATACATTTTAGGGTTTTAAAAGAAAGTTTAAAATATGTATTTTAAAATATCCATGGAAATTTAGGGTTTCTAAGGCATAAAAAAAGTAATTAATATGAGTGTAATCCAAGAGTGAGTATGATCTAGTAGTGGGCATCACCTCTTTTTAATTTTAGAAAGCAAGCAAGTGTTGTAATTGTGAGTAGAAAAGAAGTGATAGGAAGCAAAGTGTAAGCCAAGATAAAGCATAACTTCTTGTTCTAGACATAAATATAAACTCAAAAACTAAAGTATTTTTGTGAATAAAATCTAGGTATCATGGTAAAAAATTTATTTTTGAAAGCCCTTTCTAAATTTAAATATGCCCTAGTTGAAAATAAGGATGCCTACTTAGGGATAAGAGGAAGAGAAAATCTCTGGAAAATCATATCTAGGTAGTAGATACTACACCAAAAGTGATTATCAATAATGAGATGATCAAGTAATGATATAACAATTCTTTAAAATAAAGGGTTCATGTGTAAGTCCCATGTATGTTGGACAAGTTTTTCAGAGATTCAAAATTGGATTAAGTGGAGGTTAGGATTGAATTCAAATTACTTTATGGATTTTCTTCCAAATGAATTTTTCCCCATCATATTCTCTAGTTTAAATATCAAGGATAAAATAATGTATGGTGGCCCTTAGTCTAGGAGTAAAGATGCATTATAATACTATTAAAAGACCTTGAGTGTAGATTAGGATTTTTGGAATTCCCTATCAACTTATTAATAAGGATTATTTAAAAATATTGACAATAATTTAAAGGTTTTCATTTATGAAGGACCAACTACCAAAGATAGAAGGCACAATGTGTAAATTTGAATATGTATTGCTATGGATATTTTCAAAACCATTACCACTGTCCATTAAGATTAAAATTTAATCAATAGAATGGGATCAACAAGTGGAATATGAAAAAATTAAATTCATATATTGTAATAGTTATGATAACATATACATGATAATAGATTACAAAGTGAAAATTATGGAGAAAGAGACGATAAATTTTGGGTATAAGAAAAACTTTGGTACAAAGCAAGGAGATCATATCATAGTAGAAGTTGCATAAAATCAAGGGTTTCCCACTACTAATAATGTGGAAAAAAAATATCCTCTACATCATCAACTAACAAAAGGTATTATAGTTTACTTGAATAAACCATTAGAAGAAAATTTGACACAAAGTATGAGGAAGTATAACATGCACATTCATATTTGAAGGTGTTAAAGGTTTTAACGAATATGAAGAGGAAAATTTTAAATCAAATGAAGATTTCAAGACTAATATAGGTAAATAATATTCAGTTTTCTCAAGTAGCATAAAATCCTCTCCTTGCAATAAAAATAAAAGTAGTACCAAGTGTATTAAATTCATTTAGGGTTTCAGAAGCAACATAATAGAGAAACTCGTAGGAGGATATCCATGGAAAGTTAAAGTTTTCAAGGAAGTATTATTAAATAATTACTATGGAGGATCATCCTTATAATTTAATTTTTCTAGGGAAACATAAGTAATAAAAGGTTTATGAGGCTATTCCTTGCATTTCAGATTCTTTAGGGTAGCATAAATATTTTTAATAAAAGTCCCATCATAAATAATATAGAAAAATGGAATAAATTAATGAAGATGAAAGTGTTGGTGGAAATGAAAAAAGAGATGAAGTTCATCAAAGAAAAAAAAAATAGAAAATAAACTCAAAGGTATATTCATATAGGAATCCAGAAATAAATATTACAAGATTAACAAGAAATGGTTCTAGTCCTACTAATAAAAATAAAAATTGATGATGAAATTGGTATCGTGGAATATTAGGGGTATGAATAAGGCCCCTAAAAAAGAGTTACTAAGGAATTAATAGGTTTTTATAGTATTCAATTTACTTTAATAAAAGAAATAAAAGTATTTAGTGAGTAATATGAGGATGCTTTTGAGAAGATTTGGAAGATGGAGAATTGTCTAGCAGTTTCTCCTATAGGATATTTTGGTGATATTATGACAATATGGAACAAACACAATTGGGATGGATAATTGTTAAAAGCAAAAATTAATTGGATTACTAGATTATTTTGTAAAAAATATAAAAACCTCAAATTTAGAATTATAAATGTATGTTCTCCAACTATAGTTACTCCTTGTGAAATATTATGGAAGGACCCTTGAATGGTGATCTATAATTGCGATCTATGGATCCTTGTGAGTGAGTTCAACATAGTTCTATATACTTTGGAAAATAAGGGAGATACTCCTATATAGTATAAATCAATGTTATATTTTTCTTCATTTGTCAATTAACATGGCCTCTAGCATGCTATTCATTTATGTTTTCAATAGGCATGGAATAATCGATGCATTAGACAAGCTCATATAGAAAAAATATTGGATAGATTTTTGTTATCCAATACATTACAAAAAAAGTATGTAATCTCTTCAAATATTTTATTTTAAGTAGGATCAGATCATAAAACTATTCTTTAATAGTTATTTGAGTCTATTTCAATTCCAATATATCTGGCTTGAAGACCTTGTGTAACAACCCTAAAAATCCAATCAACTAGAGAGAATTTTTTTGTATGCCCATCCCTACACCATATCGAAGCCTATATAGGTAGGTGCATTAAGCATATCATAAGTAAGACATTCCTCTCATCTTCGTAATGAGCTAACTTACCCCTTTTTTCCAGTTAAAAGGGTGAACCAATCCTCACCTCCTACATAATCCAATCAATTTAGGTGGGTAGGAGTAATGTGATTGTATTATTCATCTCACTCTATGATGAGATATCTCTTACCTTATATCTCTCTATGTGATAGTTAGATTACTGGTACTACAACCTATTCATTGCCTTATCACAACTACTAAGGTTTACCCTAACCAAAGGAACCCCATAATCCCTTTGGTTCAGCTTTCTTTCTCTCATCCTCTAATGGTCAAAGCCCTTCTTTCCCATTAGTCCCCTAATGGACAAAGTCATTCTTACCCACTAGTTCTCTAATGGACAAAGTCTTTCTTGCCCACTAGTCCTCTAATGGATAAAGCCTTTCTTGTCCACTAGAGAGTGATGGAACATCTCTAATCATGAATACCCTCTATATGACTAGACTAAGTTGATTATCTTACAAACACAACTTTCATTTGAACCATTAGTTATCATGAGCCTATGCTAGATACCAATCACATGTGACCCATTAGCCAATGCATATATTCATGGCTTCCCTTATTAAATGTAGAGTAACCAAATCCATAACAAGTTAACTCTAGATAGCAATAAGAATCAAGATCATAAGATATCAACAATCCAATCACATATGACACATCTTTTATCCTAGGAAACCCTTGCAAGAAAAATCCAGCCTTAAATATCCTTGATCCATTTATTAATGATGAATTTCATAATACAATCATTAGAGGAATTACTTAGTTTCTTTTCCAACTCATTATTATAATTTGTGGGCATATAAGGACCCCATAATTCTTATGTACCATATTGTGAATCAGCATATTAATTCACATTTCTTGATACATGATGAAATCCCATAGTTCCCTTGGATGAACTCCATGTTCATCCTCCTAAGGATAACTTCTTCCTTTGACCTAAACTCAAGGAAAAATTTTACTCTAAGAATGTAATGTAATTGTACATCAATCATATAAATACGCACAAAACTCATTAGAGAGGACCCCATAATCCCCTCTAATGAATCCTCATGCAAACATACATAGGATATGAGGATTATTCTTCCACTTTCTCCAAGAAATGAGATATAATATCCACTATTGCATCTCAAGTCCATTCCACTAAAAGACCATAATATCCATTATATATTTTCCAAGTCCATTCTACTAAAATGAAACATAATACCCACTACTATATTTCAAGTCTATTCCATTAAAATGAAACATAATATCCACTACTATATTTTAAGTCTGTTATTAAAATGAAACATAATATCCACTACTACATTTCAAGTCTATCCCATTAAAATGAAACATAATATCCACTACTATATTTCAAGTTTATTCCATTAAAATGAAACATAATATCCACTACTATATTTCAAGTCTATTCCATTAAAATGAAACATAATATCCACTACTATATTTCAAGTCTATGCTATTAAAATGAAACACAATATCCACTACTACATTTCAAGTCTATCCCATTAAATGAAACATAATATCCACTACTCTATTTCAAGTCCATTCTATTAGAATGAAACATAATATCCACTACTATATTTCAAGCCTATTCCATTAAAATAAAACATAATATCCACTACTCTATTTTAATTCCATTCCATTAGAATGAAACATAATATCCACTATTATATTTCAAGTTTATTCCATTAAAATGAAACATAATATCCACTACTATATTTCAAGTCTATTCCATTAAAATGAAACATAATATCCACTACTATTTTATAAGTCTATGCTATTAAAATGAAACATAATATCCACTACTTTATTTTAAGTCCATTCCATTAAAATAAAACACATTATCCACTAATTTTTTATAAGTTAAAATTTATTGATTACGGGTTTTGACAAGGACCCCAAAACCTGATTACAAAATCATCACATAGATGAAATATGGAAGGCATAAACCAAAAATTGTAGGGACACAGCCCTAACCAGAAGTGACAAAAATGATGAAACAATATGAACAAGCCCTCGTAAGGGAATACCCAACCCCATGAGAAAGGTCCCACGTAGGGATGAAGAACATAAGCTTATACTGAGAGTGGGGGTGAATAGTATAAGACCACTTTTTATTTTATTTTTCCCAATCAATATTATGCAATGTATCAATAGCAATATCAATAATAGTAATAAAAACAATGCATAAATCACCACACATAATAGAGACACCAATTTAACGTGGTTCACCCAATGTGGGCTATTCCATAGAGAAAATATTTCACTAAAATTTTCTCAACAAATATCTTGGGAAACTTTTTCTTATTACAATATTTATGGACCCCTGTCAAAAGGAGACACCAATCCCCTAATCAAGTTCATGGATATCTATCCATAGGAGACACCAATATCCTCTGCTTTGGTTGGTGATCTTCTAGAATAACTACTACCTCCATTGCACTAGCAAAATGGATCTCTATCCACTAAATACTCTTGTCCTCACTCAGAAGACCTGTCCTCACTGCTCTGGCTAATGGACCTCTATCCACTAGAGACTTTCATTCTCTATACTATATCACCTCCAAAGCTTACTCTTAGCTCTATCTCAAATATGCACTAAACATAGTCCTTCGATCTAGCACAAATCTATTCTCAATATCTATCCTAAAATCTACACTAATCATAGTCCTTCGGTCTAGCACAAATCTATCTTTAATATTTATCCTCAAATCTACACTAAACACAGTCCTTCGATCTAGCACAAATCTATCCTCAAGCCTTAACACAAAGCTTGAATCAATCACAAATAAAATCTTCTAGATCTACCTCAAACCTTAACCCAAGGTTTGAACAAATCAATTAATCAACTTTGCTCACAAGTCTTCTCAAAGACTTACCTCAAATCTGCCCTGTAAGTTTCCACAAAATATCACACTAATATATCCACAAGTTCACTCTAGAACTTGTCCAATCCGCTCTCAATAGCTGTCTTCAAATATGTATTGTAAGCTTCCACAAAAGCTCACACCAATCTTGCCACAAGTCTTCTCAAATACTTACCTCAAATCTTCTCAATAATTTATCACTAGAACTTGTCCAATCTACTCAACAAGTCTTCACTAAGACTTACCATAAATATGTATAACAAGTCCTCACTAGAACTTGTCCAATCTCATAAAAACATATAGAGAATTGTTAGAGACTCAATATGCTTCACACTCACAACAATGCTCAATCACTTTCTCTCTCTCTCTCTCTCTTTACCATAGAAATATATATAAAATTGTTAGAGACTCAATATACTTCACACTTATAACAATGCTCTCTCTCTCTCTCTCTCTCTCTCTCTCTCTCTCTCTCTTTTTACCACAGAAACATATAGAGAATTGTTAGAGACTCAATATGCTTCACACTCACAATAATGCTCAATAACTTTCAATCTCTTTTTACCATAGAAACATATAGAGAATTGTTAGAGACTAAATATGCTTCTTACTCACAATAATGCTCAATCACTTTCAAACTCTTTCTCAAATCAATTTAGAATATAGAACAATTTGTTTCATAGAACTAGAACTATCACTTCAACACTTCCACTTGACTAGGCTCAATCAACTCCACTCAATCAATCACTCAATGAAATATTCCTTGCTCACAAACCCTAGTCCAAGCATTTGAACACTCACTCAATAATTTTCAACAATATTTATCAAACAATCTCACATAACAATGATACTCATGTTCTTGCACAAATCCTAGTTCTAAGATAATTCTCAACTTTACATAACAATGATACTCAAGTTATTTCTCAAAACCTAATCATGCCTATGAAGTTTCATTCAATGTTTCCAACAATACTTATCAGGCAAGGTTTTTATCAATAAATCTCACTTAGAAAACATTTAACAATCAAACTCAACAATGCTTATCAAATAACCCTTTTATTGCCAACTTAGCATACACAACATCCAAAAATCACTCACAAGGAAGATGTTCCCATACCTTTTGTTTTTTGAAGAGTTGACCTCAAAACCTGTATTGAACACAATTATCTTCTTTGCCAATTTCAAAGGTTAGATGACAAATTATCACACTAACACTCCAAAAAATATTTCTCAATTACAAGAATAGTCAAACTCAAATACACCTTATTACTTCTTCTTTGAAATAAGCATTCACAAAAACACATAAAATAAATCTTTTATTAAATCTTATAACTCCACTCTTAAACAACTCAAACCACCAAAATAATTAAATAAAAAAAATATTTAATTTCATCAATATTATATCTCCCTAAGCTCATAAATACACCATACAACCTTAGAAGCACAAATCAATTTATAAAAAAAATTATTACCTCACAAAGTGCTCTCGGTGGGATTCGATCATATAACACAACACCTCCAGCACCTTGGCCATGGTGGCCAATCCACGTGAGCTAAGCACTCACATGGAAGAAAAAAGTTCTCACAATGCTTTGTCTTCCACCTAGGCACCAAAAGCCAAAAAGGCTTTGGTGTCCTTGGCGCTCAAAAGACTGCACACCAACCTCTGCTGCAAGTCAAACATGGGACCTCACGTTCCTAGGCACTTCTACTTGCCACTAGTCCACTTGGCTAGGTGGTGACAAGGCCTTCGTGCCTTGTCCCTTTTCTTCCTTCGCTCACCTGCCAAAAGGGTCAAACGTGGACTCTTCTCCCTCTTGCTCAACAAAAACTTGTGCACACTATTTTCTCAAGGAATAATTAAAAATTTTGGATACTTTATGCCTTGGGTGTCTTCCCTCCTTTATATGCATAATATGGTGTCTTCGACGACGTCGGTGTGATTAATTCAAAAATTCAAATTATAAACTTTATAACCCTAACTCCAAGGTTTATTAAATTAAGTTATAAACTAACTTATAATTAAATTTAATAACTCTTTAGAGTTAATTAAATTAAATTATAAATTAATTTATAATGAAATCATTATAATTAATTTAATCTTTAGGTCTCAATCTTAGACCTCTAATATTATAATAAAATATTATAATATTATTTTTCTTGGGCCTTCCTATTGCACTTTAGACCTCATCTGACCACCTTGAATATTTTAATTAGGGGCATTATAATATTATATTCCTTAGGTCTAGAAGCAATATTTTTCTTGCATAACTGACTCCTTGACACCCTTCTTTTTGTCCTGCTCACTAAAACTGACTTTTGATATCAATGACAATAAATCCTGCTCATATTTCCAATAATCTCCTCCTTTTTCATTGATGACAACCCACTTTCTTTTTATCATTCCTTTTACCTTTTCCTTTTCTACTCTCCTGACTGAATTCTCTTCTCCTAACTCAAATTTCTCCCCCTTACTCAAATCTCTCCCCCTTTGTCATCAATGGCAAAGAGTCACCTTTGGGGCTCGGGGCTAAGAATTAAACTCTTAGCTTAACCCCTCCCCCACCTCCTCTTGAGGTGGTTAATTTTGGGGTGGGAGTATTTCTACTCCCAGCATGCATTGATCTTTACCTTTGTCTACTTTCCTTCTCATTTGATCATTTTGATTCCTCTGACTATTCCTGTTCTTGCTTATCTCTGGAATTTTTGCTCTACATCACTTTGTTGTATGTACATTATTATTGTACTTATAACACTTAATGCTATTATTCCTTGAAGGTGCAAATATATTGGGATTTATTTTGGTGAAGTCATATATATTCCTGTCATAAATACTGCAATTCATTGCCTTGTGACCAAACTAATTACAAAAGTAGTAATATCCTTGAAATTTTTTCCTCTTTTTGAAACTTCCATATTCCCGTCTTTCATGTGTCCTGCACTGAGAAGCTTTGTGCCCAAACCTATGACATGAGAAGCATCATCCATTGAAACTACCTTTCCTTGATCTCATTGGTATCTTAGTCTCTTTTACCCTATGTTGATTCATGTTCCATATGTTCCTCTTTTGTGCATTAATTCATTCCTTTTTGAACTTTTTATTGTCAAACTCCTCCTTAGAAGTCTCACTTTCTCTTACACTATCTTCTTTTGAAGTTTCTTATTCTTTAGAACATGAGGTTGACTTCTCTTCTTATTTATTTTGTACATGTTCAAAACCAAGACCTATTTTACTTTTTGACCATATTTGTACCTTGATCATCTTATCTACGATCTTTGAGCTCTTTTAAAACATTTGTAACCTATCCTTAGACTCTTTTATTTCTTACCTTAGTATAGCCACTTCATGTTCTAACCTTTCACATTCTAAGACCTTTCCTTCTAACTTATATTTAAACTTCCTTGTCTTAGTCATTGACTTATTTAGATCCTCTATAATATTTCCTTTTTCTTTATCATATTCTTGAAATTGAAGCTTAAGTTGGGCTTTTTACTTTATTACCTTCTTTAATGCATCAAGGGCATGAATAAGTTCACCTTCAAGATCAAATTCTCCTATTTTTGATTCTTCCTCTATTTGTTTGCCTTTGAAAACATCATTTTTTTACTTGTCTTCTATAGGATCATCTCTTTCTTCTTCTAATGATATTAGAATATTATCTTATGGTCCTTCAAGTGTATCTTCATATTCATCATCACTGAAACCGAAACCACTTCTTGTACAACTATCTTCAAGATGACCAAAGTTACCACACCTAAAACACTTGAGGATTATTGGTGACCTTTTCCTAACTATTTTCTTTTCTTTTGTCAGAAATAGAACTTCATATTTATCATTATCATAGGAACTATTATCACTATCACTTGAGTACTTACTTACCTTGTCTATATAGTAACTCTTTTTTTATCTTTGAAAGAATTTTCCTTGTTTGCATTTTCCATCCTTGCCTTTCTTTTGGTACTTGTATTTTTTTGATTCCTTGTTCTTATGATCCTATTTTTCTTCAACATTGTTATTTCTATCTTCTTGAAAATCAATTGCATAGTGACCATATTTTTCACAATTGAAACATCTAATAGATTTTACATATTTAAATCTTCTTGGATCCTTGTTCTTTCTACCATAATTTGCTTCTTCATCACTAGATGACTCATTTCTTGAATATGACTTCTTACCCTTTGTCTTCTTAGTAGCTTTGAAGGCTGCTTATTTTTGAATATTAGGTTCTTCTTTTGTTCTCATCTCAAAATTTGTAAGAATGCCAAGTAACTCATCTCTTGTCAAAATATCACCATATTTTGATTCCTCTATAGCTGAAATATTTTCACTAAATTTTTTTGGGAGTGATCTTAAGATCTTATCACAAACATCAGATTCTTGAACCTCAAGCCCAATTCCTTGCATGAAGTTAACAACCTCATCTACACGAAGGAGATAAGCACTAATTTTTTCCTCATCCTTCATTCTTAGTTCTTCAAATTATCCTTTGAGATTTTGTAACTTTATCTTTTTGACCTTTTTATCTCCATATATGCTTTTCAACTTGTCCCAAATTCTTGAAAATGAACCAGAAAGCCAAAAATGTTAAAACACACTATAGTCAGTATGATGCCATCCTACATTATTGTAGCTCTTTTCGAGAGCTTTCCAAAAATATGCACTAATAGTCAATCCGAGCAACGAGCGAGGAGTTATGACCTCGGGAAGTTTTACCCCCAAAATTCAAAATGATGGCCAATGGAATGTCATATGAACTACCCCCCTTTAATGAAATTGTAATTTTCATAAAGGGAAGTTCATTTATTGTTTGTGAATGCAAATGCAAAGCCTAAAAATTGATTTACCTTCAAAATATGAAAAAAATGTGAAATTATGAAATTATAAAAATCCTTATAAAATAGCAACTTTAAATAATTTTTATAAATTCGAAATGACTTCAGAATGAGATCAAAATTGTTTCGGATGAAATATTGAAGCTCATTCTTCACACCCATGCATTTATTTATGAAATTTTTTTTTAATTTTTAATTTAGTCGTCAAAGTTTAAAAAAAATGTGCAAAAAGAAGGGTTAGAAAAATAAAAATAAAATTCTAGAAAATAGACTAGAAAATTGAAAATATTAAAACACACTACAGTTAGTATGATGCTGCCCTACATTGTTATAGCTCTTTTCGAGAGCTTTCCAAAAATATGCACTAATAGTCAATCCGAGCAACGAGCGAGGAGTTATGACCCCGGGAAGTTTTACCCCCAAAATTCAAAATGATGGCCAATGGAATGTCGTATGAACTACCCCCCTTTAATGAAATTATAATTTTTATAAAGGGAAGTTCATTTATTATCTTTGAATGCAAATGCAAAGCCTGAAAATCGATTTACCTTCAAAATATGAAAAAAATGTGAAATTCCGAAATTATAAAAATCCTTATAAAACAGTAACTTTAAATAATTTTTATAAATTCGAAATGACTTCAGAATGAGATCAAAATTATTTCGGATGAAATATTGAAGCTCATTCTTCACACCCATGCATTTATTTATGAAATTTTATTTATTTTTTATTTTTATTCTAGTCGTCGAAGTTAAAAAAATCTGCAAAAGGAAGGGTTAGAAAAATAAAAATAAAATTCTGAAAAATGGACCAGAAAGCCGAAAATGTTAAAACACACTACAATCAGTATGATGTTGCCCTACGTTGTTGTAGCTCTTTTCGAGAGCTTTTCAAAAATATGCACTAATAGTCAATCCGAGCAACGAGCGAGGAGTTATGACCCCGGGAAGTTTTACCCCAAAATTCAAAATGATGGCCAATGGAATGTCGTATGAACTACCCCACTTTAATGAAATTATAATTTTCATAAAGGGAAGTTCATTTATTATCTGTGAATGCAAATGCAAAGCCTGAAAATCGATTTACCTTCAAAATATGAAAAAAATATGAAATTTTGAAATTATAAAAATCCTTATAAAATAGCAACTTTAAATAATTTTTATAAATTCGAAATGACTTCAGAATGAGATCAAAATTATTTTGGATGAAATATTGAAGCTCATTCTTCACACCCATGCATTTATTTATGAAATTTTAATTTTTTTATTTTTATTTTAGTCACCGAAGTTTAAAAAAAAATTGCAAAAGGAAGGGTTAGAAAATTAAAAATAAAATTATGGAAAATGGACCAGAAAGCTGAAAATGTTAAAACACACTACAGTTAGTATGATGTCACCCTCTATCATTGTAGCTCTTTTCGAGATATTTCTAAAAATATGCACTAATAGTCAATCCGAGCAACGAGCGAGGAGTTATGACCCCGAGAAATTTTAACCCCAAAATTCAAAATGATGGCCAATGGAATGTCGTATGAACTACCCCCTTTAATAAAATTGTAATTTTCATAAAGGGAAGTTCATTTATTATCTATGAATGCAAATGCAAAGCCTGAAAATCGATTTACCTTCAAAATATGAAAAAAAATGTGAAATTCCAAAATTATAAAAATCCTTATAAAAAAACAACTTTAAATAATTTTTATAAATTCTAAATGACTTCCAAATGAGATCAAAATTATTTCGGATGAAATATTGAAGCTCATTCTTCACACCCATGCATTTATTTATGAAATTTTAACTTTTTTATTTTTATTTTAGTCGTCAAAGTTTAAAAAAATCTGCAAAAGGAAGGGTTAGAAAAATAAAAATAAAATTTTGGAAAATGGACCAGAAATGCCAAAAATATTAAAACACACTACAATTAGTATGATTTCACCCTACGCTATTGTAGCTCTTTTCAAGAGCTTTCTGAAAATATGCACTAATAGTCAATCCGAGCAATGAGCGAGGAGTTATGACCCCGTGAAGTTTTGCCCCCAAAATTCAAAATGATGGCCAATGGAATGTCGTATGAACTACCCCCTTTAATGAAATTGTAATTTTCATAAAGTGAAGTTCATTTATTATCTATGAATGCAAATGCAAAGCCTGAAAATCGATTTACCTTCAAAATATGAAAAAATATGAAATTATAAAATTATAAAAATCCTTATAAAATAGCAACTTTAAATAATTTTTATAAATTTGAAATGACTTTAGAATGAGATCAAAATTATTTCGGATGAAATATTGAAGCTCATTCTTCACACCCATGCATTTATTTATGAAATTTTAATTTTTTTTATTTTTATTTTAGTCGTCAAAGTTTAAAAAAATATGCAAAAGGAAGGGTTAGAAAAATAAAAATAAAATTATGGAAAATGGACCAGAAAGCCAAAAATGTTAAAACACACTATAGTCAGTATGATGTCGCCCTACGTTATTGTAGCTCTTTTCGAGAGCTTTCCGAAAATATGCACTAATAGTCAATCCGAGCAACGAGCGAGGAGTTATGACCCTGGGAAGTTTTGCCCCCAAAATTCAAAATGATGGCCAATGGAATGTCGTATGAACTACCCCCCTTTAATGAAATTGTAATTTTCATAAAGGAAAGTTCATTTATTATCTGTGAATGCAAATGCAAAGCCTGAAAATCGATTTACCTTCAAAATATGAAAAAAATGTGAAATTCCAAAATTATAAAAATCCTTATAAAATAGCAACTTTAAATAATTTTTATAAATTCGAAATGACTTCAGAATGAGATCAAAATTATTTCGGATGAAATATTGAAGCTCATTCTTCACACCCATGCATTTATTTATGAAATTTTATTTTTTTTTATTTTTATTTTAGTCGCCGAAGTTTAAAAAAATCTGCAAAAGGAAGGGTTAGAAAAATAAAAATAAAATTCTGGAAAATGGACTAGAAAGCCTAAAAATGTTAAAACACACTACATTCAGTATGATGTCGCCCTACGTTGTTGTAGCTCTTTTCGAGAGCTTTCCGAAAAATATGCACTAATAGTCAATCCGAGCAACGAGCGAGGAGTTATGACCCTGGGAAGTTTTACCCCTAAAATTCAAAATGATGGCCAATGGAATGTCTTATGAACTACCCCCCTTTAATGAAATTGTAATTTTCATAAAGGGAAGTTCATTTATTGTCTGTGAATGCAAATGCAAAGCCCGAAAATCGATTTACCTTCAAAATATGAAAAAAATATGAAATTCCAAAATTATAAAAATCCTTATAAAACAACAACTTTAAATAATTTTTATAAATTCGAAATGACTTCAGAATGAGATCAAAATTATTTTTGATGAAATATTGAAGCTCATTCTTCACACCCATGCATTTATTTATGAAATTTTATTTTTTTTTATTTTTATTTTAGTCACCGAAGTTTAAAAAATCTACAAAAGAAAGGGTTAGAAAAATAAAAATAAAATTCTAGAAAATGGACCAGAAAGCCGAAAATGTTAAAACACACTATAGTCAGTATGATGTCGCCTTACGTTGTTGTAGCTCTTTTCGAGAGCTTTTCAAAAATATGCACTAATAGTCAATCCGAGCAACGAGCGAGGAGTTATGACCCTAGGAAGTTTTCCCCCAAAATTCAAAATGATGGCCAATGGAATGTCGTATGAACTACCCCCCTTTAATGAAATTGTAATTTTCATAAAGGGAAGTTCATTTATTATCTGTGAATGCAAATGCAAAGCCTAAAAATCGATTTACCTTCAAAATATGAAAAAATGTGAAATTTTGAAATTATAAAAATCCTTATAAAACAACAACTTTAAATAATTTTTATAAATTCGAAATGACTTCAGAATGAGATCAAAATTATTTCGGATGAAATATTGAAGCTCATTCTTCACACCCATGCATTTATTTATGAAATTTTAATTTTTTTTTATTTTTATTTTAGTTGTCGAAGTTTAAAAAAAATCTGCAAAAGGAAGGGTTAGAAAAATAAAAATAAAATTCTGAAAAATGGACTAGAAAGCCAAAAATGTTAAAACACACTACAGTCGGTATGATGCCATCCTACATTGTTGTAGCTCTTTTTGAAAGCTTTACAAAAATATGCACTAATAGTCAATCCGAGCAACGAGTAAGAAGTTATGACCTTGGGAAGTTTTACCCCCAAAATTCAAAATGATGGCCAATGGAATGCCGTATGAACTACCCCCCTTTAATGAAATTGTAATTTTCATAAAGGGAAGTTCATTTATTGTGTGTGAATACAAATACAAAGCCTAAAAATTGATTTACCTTCAAAATATGAAATTTTGAAATTATAAAAATCCTTATAAAATAGTAACTTTAAATAATTTTTATAAATTTGAAATGACTTCAGAATGAGATCAAAATTATTTCGGATGAAATATTGAAGCTCATTCTTCACACCCATGCATTTATTTATGAAATTTTTTTTTAATTTTATTTTAGTCATCAAAGTTTAAAAAAATCTGCAAAAGGAAGGGTTAGAAAAATAAAAATAAAATTCTGGAAAATGGACCAAAAAGCTAAAAATATTAGAACACACTACAATCAGTATGATGTCGTCCTACATTGTTGTAGCTCTTTTCAAGAGCTTTTTAAAAATATGCACTAATAGTTAGTCAATCCGAGCAACGAGCGAGGAGTTATGACCCTAGGAAGTTTTACCCCTAAAATTCAAAATGATGGCCAATGGAATGTCGTATGAACTACCCCCATTTAATGAAATTGTAATTTTCATAAAGGGAAGTTCAATTATTATCTATGAATGCAAATGCAAATCCTGAAAATTGATTTACCTTCAAAATATGAAAAAATGTGAAATTCCAAAATTATAAAAATCCTTATAAAATAACAACTTTAAATAATTTTTATAAATTCGAAATGACTTCAAAATGAGATCAAAATTATTTTGGATGAAATAATGAAGTTCATTCTTCACACCCATGCATTTATTTATGAAATTTTAATTTTTTTTAATTTTTAATTTAGTCATCGAAGTTTAAAAAAATCTGCAAAAAGAAGGGTTACAAAAATAAAAATAAAATTCTAGAAAATAGACTAGAAAACTAAAAATGTTAAAACACACTACATTCCGTATGATGTTGCCCTAGGATGTTGTAGCTCTTTTCAAAAGCTTTCCAAAAATATGCACTAATAGTCAATCCAAGAAATGAGCGAGGAGTTATGACCTCGGGAAGTTTTACCCTCAAAATTCAAAATGATGGCCAATGGAATGTCTTATGAACTATCCCCCTTTAATGAAATTGTAATTTTCATAAAGGGAAGTTCAATTATTATTTGTGAATGCAAATGCAAAGCCTAAAAATCAATTTACCTTCAAAATATGAAAAAAATGTGAAATTGGGAGAGATGAGGAGCGATGGAGGAAGCGGAGGAGGAGCAAAAATGGTAGGCAAGAATTTTGAACCAATGGAAGGAGAAGATCCAGAGGCAGGGCAGAATGTTGTAGCTGGAAAGGAAAAGGATTCCCTGTCAGCTCAGTTCGAAAAGGCTAAAGGTACAGATCCTCCAGATAAACCCTCAGACAAAGGGTCCCACTAGGGTTCGGGAGCTGGCAATAAGGGCCCAACCTTTTTGGAAATGCTGAAAGGGAAAAAGAAGGAGCCAGTCAGTGAACTACCACCCCTAATACCAAACAATAACAGGTTAACTGTGCCAGTGGAGATTATGGAAAGATTCTTGGATATGGAGGCATCATCCTTAGTTGGCAAGTTTTTGGGAGGAAGGCCGGACATTGAGACTATTCGCTCATGGGCCGCGACAAAGTGGAAAACTTTAGGAAGCTTAGAAATCGTAGCCATGTCAAGAGGTTTTTTTATGATAAGACTCAACAACAAAGATGATGCAGAGCGCATCTTGACAGGAGGACCCTGGTTTCTAGGAAG
Source organism: Wollemia nobilis (assembly GCA_028583015.1). Lineage (NCBI taxonomy): Eukaryota > Viridiplantae > Streptophyta > Pinopsida > Araucariales > Araucariaceae > Wollemia > Wollemia nobilis. The sequence goes on from JAQPPZ010015429.1 coordinate 255,955, forward strand.
GCGTAGCCTCTTTCTAAGGAAGTGGGGGGAGGATTTCAACCCTGAGAAGCAGAACATTAATATAGCACCCATTTGGGTCCGCTTACCAAACCTCCCAACCTAGTTTGTTAATGAGTACTGGCTTAGTGGCATAGCAAAGACGATAGGAGAGCTCGTGGCAATAGACCATTCAACCCGGGCAAGGACTAGACTGACGCATGCCAGGATCTGTGTAAATGCAAACTTGGATTCTGATCTACCTTCTCAGGTGGAACTAGCATATGGAGAGTTTCTAAGGATTCAGCCTGTGGAGTATGAGAACAAGCCGACATTTTGTAGCGTGTGCAAAACCCAGGGCCACCTTCAAGCCCAATGTCTGACAATAACTACAAACAAGGAAGCCATGAGCGAAGGTTTTCTAGGGAAAGCTAATGGGAGAGGGATCCCAAAGTTTCAAGGACCGCGTCTTAACTTGGAAGGATACAGACAAGTTAAGAATAACCAAGCTGACCAAGCCAACACAGAACTGGCAAAAATCCAGGAGAAAGGAAAGCAACATAATGAGGGAGGCAAAAATCATAAGGTATGTAATAAAGATCCCAGCTTGAACATGTTTGATATCCTAGCAAATCTAGAAGTTGAAAAATAAAATAGTAAGGATGATACCATCAGTGTCAAGTTTCCTGAAACCCTAGACTCCCCATCCAAATCGAGACCATCCACAGTTATGACAAAAAGCCCCAAAAGCTATGCTCAAAATGAAGAAAAATTGCCAGGTCATTTCAGTTTAAACATGGAAAAAATAGAGTCAAGAGTCGAAGTTGTGGAAACAAGAGGCAGGAATGTAGCTCCTAATCCGGTAGTGGAGCAAATTATCCCTTATCAGACGAGCCCAACGGTAAAAGGTTCCTTGAAGGAAAGCCCCCTGTTTAGGAACCAGATAGGAGAGGTGAACCAAAACAAGGATGAGGATGAAGAGGGAATTGAAAACCCCCAAAATGAGGAAGAAGGTTCAAGCCCTAGACTATCACAGTATATGCCCCCTCATTTCAGTCCAAAATAGACTAGAAGCACCACCAAGCCTCCGATAGATTATGGAAGTGAAAGAAATAAAGGGAGAATATCTACAACAGAGCACTATAGAATGAGAATCAATGAAGAAATTACAAACGAAAAGCAAAGAACATTGTTACAGCAAGCTATTCCTGGCGAGGATAATAGCAAAATTGACAAACCCCCTTTGGCTCAGGGAAGGGGGCGGGGAAAAAATATCAAACAGTCTAAATGAAGGTTCTCTCATGGAATGTGAGAGGCCTAAACGGCCCACCAAAACAAAGGATGGTGAAGTCTATAAGGAAGGATTGGAATCCTACTATCATTTTTCTTCAAGAAACCAAAACAGATGCGGCACAATCAACACTTATAGCTAGAAGGATTTGGAAGCAAGGGGAAGTGGCCTTTCAACAGGCGAGAGGAGCATCTGGGGGCCTCATGATCTTATGGGATCCTATTAAAATAGAAGGAAGTATTATTTAGGCAAATGAAAGAGTCTTAAGCGTATTATTTCATGATTTTGATACTAATAAGAATTGGATTATGTCAAATGTTTATGCCCCCACCTCTGTCCAAGGGCGGTCTGAACTGTGGGAGTTTTTGGGGCATTTGAGCCAAGCTTTTAAAGACATTCCTTGGGTGATTGGGGGAGATTTCAATACCCCCCTTTACCCATCTGATAAGAAGGGAGGATCTGGGTTACCCTCAAGGAGCATGGAGGACTTCAATGAATTCATTAACACAAATGAATTGATGGATGTAAGACTAAAAGGAGCCAAATTTACATGGAGTAACAAGAGGATAGGAAGTCAGCTGATTCAAGAAAGGTTGGACAGGTTTTTTTATCCAAGGAAGCTACAACAATGTTTGGTGATTCAACGTTACAAGCCCTTCCTAAATGCGCTTCAGACCATAATCTTATTCTATGGGAGGCATTTCAGGCTAACTCCTTTAAAAAGCCATTCAGATTTCTTTCAATGTGGGTTAAACATCTAGACTTCAAGAAACGAATAGAGGAATGGTGGCAGCAACCTATCCAGGGAAGTGCTTCCTTCAAACTATCTCAAAAACTTAAGATGGTGAAAAACAACCTTAGAATATGGAATAAAGAAGTCTTTGGAAATATTTTTGAGAATAAGAGAGCAGTGGGGGGAAAAACTGAGAATAATAGAAAGAAAAATCCAAAATGGAACCTATGATGAGGCGACAAGGACTGAAGAGAAGGAAACCCTTTGTGAGTTTTATAATATTTTAGCTTGTGAGGAGATGTATTGGAGGCAGAAATCAAGGGCATTATGGCTAAAGGAAGGGGACTCTAATTCAAAGTTTTTCCATGTTACCACATTGAGCAATAGAAGCAACAATAATATTAGAAATTTAACTAAGGTGGATGGATCCTCAACTCAAAACATTCAGGAGATCAGGGACGAGGCTGTTAATTTTTTAGTTCATTATTGGGTGAAGAACGGGCCTGTAATGCCCAAGCAAAGGACTCTCTCCTTCAATTCATTCCACAACTCATTGATGAAATGATTAACGAGTCTCTTACAACAACTTTTTTAGACGAAGAGATCAAGGAGGCTTTGTTTAACATGGATCCCGACAAAGCTCCTGGGCCGGATGGGTTTTCACCATGGTTTTTCCAAGTTTGTTGGGATATTGTTGGAGCAGAAGTTATTGCTGCAATCAAGGAGTTCCAAAGTTCAAATCATATTCCAAGGGGTTTCAATTCAACTTTCATTGCTTTGATCCCTAAAGGCCCCAACCCCAAGACTATGGCTGACTTTAGGCCGGTTAGCCTGTGTAATATATCCTATAAAATTATGTCCAAAGTTTTAGCCAACCGTTTGAAGAAAGTTCTACCGGTTATCATTGATCCAAGTCAAGGAGGTTCTGTACAAGGAAGATCAATCTTAGATGGAGTTATTACTGTTCATGAGGCTCTTCATACAGCCGCTCAGACCAAAAAAGCAGTCATGGCTTTAAAGTTAGACATGAACAAAGCTTATGACAGGATAAATTGGGAAATCCTAGAGGCAGTTTTATTAAAATTTGGCTTCAACATGAAATGGGTCAAGTTAATAAGAGAGTGTATTTCTAAGCCTTGTTTTTTAGTTTTGGTTAATGGGTCTATTGCAGGTTTTTTTCAAAGCAAATGTGGTCTAAGACAAGGAGATCCCATAAGTCCTATGTTGTTCATCATCGTAGCTGAGGCCTTGGGAAGAACCATTAAGGCAACAGCGGTAGCTGGACTCATATCAGGTATCAAGGCCACGTCGCTAACTACCCCGGTGACACATCAGCAATTTGTTGATGATACATTGCTACTGACTTTGGCTTCTGTGGTTGAGGCAAGAAGGATTAAAAATATTCTCATAATGTATGAAGAAGCGACTGGACAGAAAGTGAATTTTGATAAGAGCAAACTTTATTTCATCAATACCCCCATTCCTAGGCAAAACAACATAGCAAGGATCATGGAATGTTAGATTGCATCCCTTCCCACCTCCTATTTAGGTCTTCCCCTGTTTACGGGGAAACCTTAAGGATCAATGTGGAACATAGTTCTGGAGAGGATCCAAAAAAAGCTAGCAGAGTTGGAAAGGACATCTGTTATCTCAAGCAGGCAAAGCAGTTTTAACTATGGCTTCACTTCAAAGTATACCCCTTTACTTCCTATCAGTGTTTAGAGCTCCCAACAAGGTGTATCACAAAATTGAGCAGCTTCAAAAAAAATTTCTCTAGTCAGGGACTGAGGATAAGAAAAGGATCCATTTAGTAGGTTGGAACAAGGTTTGCAAACCTAAAGCTGATGGGGGGTTAGGATTGAGGAGAGTTGCTCATCTCAATACAACTCGGTTAGCCAAACAAGCATGGCGGTTATTGACTAAGGTCGATAATGAATGGATTGCCATAGTTAGGAGGAAATACCTCCAAGGTGTGAACTTCCTTAATGACAACTTAGCAAGCAGGGGGTCTACTTTTTGGAAGGCAATCCTCATGAGCAGGGATCTTGTCAAGAAAGGTCTTAGATGGATTCTAGGAAATGGGCAAACAATAGACTTTTGGAAGGATCGGTGGGTGAGAGCTGAGGAGTTATCCCAGGAATCCTCGTTTGGCTAGGATTCAAGAGCATATGGAGCAACATATTGGGAAGAAGGTTGCAAATTATATGTGGCAGGATATAAATATCAATAGGTGGAAACACATCGAGTACAAGGTTTTGAAGCGGAGTCTGAAGAGCTTTATAACATTTTAACTCAACAAATTATTCCCTCTAGAGAGGATGAAGATCACATTGTTTGGGCTGAGACTGAAAGTGGTGACTTCATAGTTAAGTCTGCCTATAATTTTCTTCTCAATGTGGAAGGTCAACAATTTCAACCGAGTTTGGTTTGGATCAAAGGCTTAATTCCTAAAATATCATTTTTTTCATGGTTGGTGATTCAAGGAAAAATCCTCACTATGGACAATATGTTATCCAAAGGTATGGTTATTGCTAACCGTTGCTACATGTGCAAGGCAGGATGGGAGACAACCCAACACTTGTTTCTGGAGTGTCCGGTAGCGGAGTCCATCCTGGATGAACTTTTCCAAGCCTTTAGGATCTCGTGGGTTAAGCCTGCTCTTATATCCGAAGTGTTCCATCAATGGCCTCAACCCTTTGTTAGCCTAAAACTTAAGTACCTATGGAAAATCTGTTGGCATCATTTTCTCTGGCAGATTTGGCTAGAAAGGAACCATAGAGCCTTTAAGGATACCATTCACAACCCAAAAACCATCCTCAACAGGATTATTGTCTTTGCGAAAGAAAACCTTAGCACCTTAGTGGATGAGAACCACTCAATTCCTCCCCAAGAAAAACAATTAGCTCGGGCCTTAGGTATTGAGGACAAACCTTCCATTCCTTTGCCCAATCCCAAAAATGGGATTTCTTGGGAGCCACCCCCAGGGTTGGTTTAAACTAAATTTTGATGGTGCAGCCAAGGAGAACCCGGGAAGAGCTGGAGCTGGAGGAATAATCGGGGATCATCAAGGAAATCTGGTCAAGGCCTTCGCTGAACCATTGGGAATCAGAACTAATAATGAAGCAGAAGCTAGAGCCCTTTGGAGAGGGTTGCAAGTAGCCCAAGCAACTCAAGGTAACTTGATGATTGAAGGTGATTCGATGAACATCATCAACCTGTTAACCAATGGCAAAAAACCTCCATGGAGAATCGAGGGAGTCATCCATGAAGTGAGGATCCTTTTTGCGGCAAGACAGAACAGGAGGGCTCGTCACGTGTACCGTGAGGCCAACAGGTCAGTTGACAAATTAGCCAACATAGGTGTTGATGTTGGTAGTTTGGTGACATGGACACAAGGTGTGCCACGTGAAGTGGAAAACATTATTAGTCATGAAAAGAAACCTACCCGTTAAGGAGAAAGATGAATGGGTGTTCTTTCCCCATGGAGGTGGTAATAACTATGGGGTTTTCCCTAAATCATACAAATTAGGAAATGAAGGTAACAAGGTGTAAGCCTTGGAAGATTCCGATAGAGAATAGGAAATGGGCAAGCAACAGGTTTCACAAGTGCAAAGTTCCAAACTTCAATTTCCTGTCAATGTAAGTAATGTTTACAGTTATGTTTAGGTATGGGTGTGCCTTGTTAGTAAGGTGTTGTAGGGGATTCAACACAAGTTATGATAAGAAAGTTTCAAGGATGACTAGGATCTACAATCTCAGTAGAAGGCTGGATATTGTAATAGGTTTTAGGTTAACCTGCAAAACCCGGTAATTAATGAAGACTTTTATTTACCAAAAAAAAATATGAAATTCCAAAATTATAAAAATCTTTATAAAATAACAACTTTAAATAATTTTTATAAATTTAAAAATAAAATTTAAAAAATAGACAAAAAAAAATTAAAACACACTACAATTAGTATGATGCCCCCTACATTGTTGTAGCTCTTTTCAAGAGCTTTCCGAAAATATGCACTAATAGTCAATCCGAGCAACGAGCGAGGAGTTATGACCCTAGGAAGTTTTACCCCCAAAATTCAAAATGATGGCCAATGGAATGTCGTATGAACTACCCCCTTTAATGAAATTATAATTTTCATAAAGGGAAGTTCAATTATTATCTATGAATGCAAATGCAAATCTTAAAAATCGATTTACCTTCAAAATATGAAAAAATATGAAATTCTAAAATTATAAAAATCTTTATAAAATAGCAACTTTAAATAATTTTTATAAATTCGAAATGACTTAAGAATGAGATCAAAATTATTTCGGATGAAATATTGAAGCTCATTCTTCACACCCATGCATTTATTTATGAAATTTTAATTTTTTTTTTTATTTTAGTCACGAAGTTTAAAAAAATCTACAAAAGAAGGGTTAGAAAAATAAAAATAAAATTATGAAAATGGACCAGAAACTAAAAATATTAAAACACACTACAGTCAGTATGATGTCACCCTACATTGTTGTAGCTCTTTTCGAGAGCTTTTCAAAAATATGCACTAATAGTCAATCCGAGGAACGAGCGAGGAGTTATGACCCTAGGAAGTTTTTCCCCCAAAATTCAAAATGATGGCCAATGGAATGTCGTATGAACTACCCCCCTTTAATGAAATTGTAATTTTCATAAAGGGAAGTTCATTTATTATCTGTGAATGCAAATGCAAAGCCTGAAAATCGATTTACCTTCAAAATATGAAAAAATGTGAAATTCCAAAATTATAAAAATCCTTATAAAATAACAACTTTAAATAATTTTTATAAATTCGAAATGACTTCAGAATGAGATCAAAATTATTTCGGATGAAATATTGAAGCTCATTCTTCACACCCATGCATTTATTTATGAAATTTTATTATTTTTTTATTTTTATTTTAGTCATCGAAGTTTAAAAAAATCTGCAAAAGGAAGGGTTAGAAAAATAAAAATAAAATTCTAGAAAATGGACTAGAAAGACAAAAATGTTAAAACACACTATAGTCAGTATGATGTCATCCTACGTTGTTGTAGCTCTTTTTGAGAGCTTTATGAAAATATGCACTAATAGTCAATCCGAGCAACGAGTGAGGAGTTATGACCTTGGGAAGTTTTACCCCCAAAATTCAAAATGATGGCCAATGGAATACCGTATGAACTACCCCCCTTTAATGAAATTGTAATTTTCATAAAGGGAAGTTCATTTATTATCTGTGAATGCAAATGCAAAGCCTGAAAATCGATTTACCTTCAAAATATGAAAAAAATATGAAATTCTGAAATTATAAAAATCTTTATAAAATAACAACTTTAAATAATTTTTATAAATTTAAAATGACTTCAGAATGAGATCAAAATTATTTCGGATGAAATATTGAAGCTCATTCTTCACACCCATGCATTTATTTATGAATTTTTTTTATTTTTAATTTTTATTTTAGTCATCAAAGTTTAAAAAATTATTCAAAAGGAAGGGTTAGAAAAATAAAAATAAAATTATGGAAAATGGACCAAAAAGCCAAAAATATTAAAACACACTATAGTCAGTATGATTTCGTCCTACATTGTTGTAGCTCTTTTCGAGAGCTTTCTAAAAATATGCACTAATAGTCAATCCGAGCAATGAGTGAGGAGTTATGACCCTAGGAAGTTTTACCCCCAAAATTCAAAATGATGGTCAATGGAATGTCATATGAACTACCCTCCTTTAATGAAATTGTAATTTTCATAAAGGGAAGTTCATTTATTATCTATGAATGCAAATGCAAAGCCTGAAAATCGATTTACCTTCAAAATATGAAAAAAATGTGAAATTCTAAAATTATAAAAATCCTTATAAAATAGCAACTTTAAATAATTTTTATAAATTCAAAATGACTTCAGAATGAGATCAAAATTATTTCGGATGAAATATTGAAGCTCATTCTTCACACCCATGCATTTATTTATGAAATTTTTTTTTTTTAATTTTTATTTTAGTCATCGAAGTTTAAAAAAATCTACAAAAGGAAGGGTTAGAAAAATAAAAATAAAATTATGAAAAATGGACCAGAAAGCTAAAAATGTTAAAACACACTATAGTCAGTATGATTTCATCCTACATCATTGTAGCTCTTTTCGAGAGCTTTACGAAAATATGCACTAATAGTCAATCCGAGCAACGAGTGAGGAGTTATGACCTTAGGAAGTTTTACCCCCAAAATTCAAAATGATGGTCAATGGAATGTCATATGAACTACCCCCTTTAATGAAATTGTAATTTTTATAAAGGGAAGTTCATTTATTGTTTGTGAATACAAATGCAAAGCCTGAAAATCGATTTACCTTCAAAATATGAAAAAAATGTGAAATTCTAAAATTATAAAAATCCTTATAAAATAACAACTTTAAATAATTTTTATAAATTCGAAATGACTTCAGAATGAGATCAAAATTATTTCAGATGAAATATTGAAGCTCATTCTTCACACCCATGCATTTATTTATGAAATTTTAATTTTTTTATTTTTATTTTAGTTGTCAAATTTAAAAAAATTCTACAAAAGGAAGGGTTAGAAAAATAAAAATAAAATTATGAAAAATGGACCAGAAAGCCAAAAATATTAAAACACACTACAATTAGTATGATGTCGCCCTACGTTGTTGTAGCTCTTTTCGAGAGCTTTCTAAAAATATGCACTAATAGTCAATCCGAGCAACGAGCGAGGAGTTATGACCCTAGGAAGTTTTCCCTCAAAATTCAAAATGATGGCCAATGGAATGTCGTATGAACTACCACCCTTTAATGAAATTATAATTTTCATAAAGGGAAGTTCATTTATTGTCTATGAATACAAATGCAAAGCCTGAAAATCGATTTACCTTCAAAATATGAAAAAATGTGAAATTCTAAAATTATAAAAATCCTTATAAAATAGCAAATTTAAATAATTTTTATAAATTCAAAATGACTTTAGAATGAGATCAAAATTATTTTGGATGAAATATTGAAGCTCATTCTTCACACCCATGCATTTATTTATGAAATTTTAATTTTTTTTATTTTTATTTTAGTCGTCGAAGTTTAAAAAAATCTACAAAAGAAGGGGTTAGAAAAATAAAAATAAAATTATGGAAAATGGACCAGAAAGCCAAAAATATTAAAACACACTATAGTCAGTATGATGTCATCCTACATTGTTGTAGCTCTTTTTGAGAGCTTTTCAAAAATATGCACTAATAGTCAATCCGAGGAACGAGCGAGGAGTTATGACCCTAGGAAGTTTTTCCCCCAAAATTCAAAATGATGGCCAATGGAATGTCGTATGAACTACCCCCTTTAATGAAATTGTAATTTTCATAAAGGGAAGTTCATTTATTATATGTGAATGCAAATGCAAAGCCTGAAAATTGATTTACCTTCAAAATATGAAAAAATGTGAAATCCTTATAAAATAACAACTTTAAATAATTTTTATAAATTCGAAATGACTTCAGAATGAGATCAAAATTATTTCGAATGAAATATTGAAGCTCATTATTCACACCATGCATTTATTTATGAAATTTTATTTATTTATTTATTTTTATTTTAGTCAAAGTTTAAAAAAATCTGCAAAAGGAAGGGTTAGAAAAATAAAAATAAAATTCGAAAAATGGACTAGGAAGACAAAAATGTTAAAACACACTATAGTTAGTATGATGTCGTCCTACATTGTTGTAGCTATTTTAGAGAACTTAACGAAAATATACACTAATAGTCAATCCGAGCAACGAGTAAGGAGTTATGACCTTAGGAAGTTTTACCCCCAAAATTCAAAATGATGGCCAATGGAATGTCGTATGAACTACCCCCCTTTAATGAAATTGTAATTTTCATAAAGGGAAGTTCATTTATTGTTTGTGAATGCAAATGCAAAGCCTGAAAATCGATTTACCTTCAAAATATGAAAAAATTTGAAATTCTAAAATTATAAAAATCCTTATAAAATAATAACTTTAAATAATTTTTATAAATTTAAAATGACTTCAGAATGAGATCAAAATTATTTTGAATGAAATATTGAAGCTCATTCTTCACACCCATGCATTTATTTATGAAATTTTAATTTTTTTTTAATTTTATTTTAGTCACGAAAGTTTAAAAAATTCAAAAGAAAGGGTTAGAAAAATAAAAATAAAATTATGAAAAATGGACCAGAAAGACAAAAATATTAAAACACACTACAGTCAATATGATTTTGTCCTACATTGTTGTAGCTCTTTTCGAGAGCTTTCTAAAAATATGCACTAATAGTCAATCCGAGCAATGAGCGAGGAGTTATGACCCTAGGAAGTTTTTCCCCCAAAATTCAAAATGATGGCCAATGGAATGTCGTATGAACTACCCCCCTTTAATGAAATTGTAATTTTCATAAAGGGAAGTTCATTTATTGTCTATGAATGCAAATGCAAATCCTGAAAATCGATTTACCTTCAAAATATGAAAAAATGTGAAATTTCGAAATTATAAAAATCCTTATAAAATAGCAACTTTAAATAATTTTTATAAATTCGAAATGACTTCAGAATGAGATCAAAATTATTTCGGATGAAATATTGAAGCTCATTCTTCACACCCATGCATTTATTTATGAAATTTTAATTTTTTTTTAATTTTTATTTTAGTCACCAAAGTTTAAAAAAATCTGCAAAAGGAAGGGTTAGAAAAATAAAAATAAAATTATAGAAAATGGACCAAAAAGATAAAAATATTAAAACACACTACAATCAGTATGATGTCACCCTACATTGTTGTAGCTCTTTTTGAGAGCTTTACAAAAATATGCACTAATAGTCAATCCGAGCAACGAGCAAGGAGTTATGACCCTAGGAAGTTTTACCCCCAAAATTCAAAATGATGGTCAATGGAATGTCATATGAACTACCCCCCTTTAATGAAATTGTAATTTTCATAAAGGGAAGTTCATTTATTATTTGTGAATGCAAATGCAAAGCCTGAAAATCGATTTACCTTCAAAATATGAAAAAAATGTGAAATTCCAAAATTATAAAAATCCTTATAAAATAACAACTTTAAATAATTTTTATAAATTTGAAATGACTTCAGAATGAGATCAAAATTATTTCGGATGAAATATTGAAGCTCATTCTTCACACCCATGCATTTATTTATGAAATTTTAATTTTTTTATTTTTATTTTAGTTACCGAAGTTTAAAAAAATCTGCAAAAGGAAGGGTTAGAAAAATAAAAATAAAATTATAGAAAATGGACTAGAAAACTAAAAATATTAAAACACACTACAATTAGTATAATGTCATCCTACGTTGTTGTAGCTCTTTTCGAGAGCTTTCAGAAAGTATGCACTAATAGTCAATCCGAGCAACGAGCGAGGAGTTATGACCCTAGGAAGTTTTACCCTCAAAATTCAAAATGATGGCCAATGGAATGTTGTATGAACTACCCCCTTTAATGAAATTATAATTTTCATAAAGGAAGTTCATTTATTATCTGTGAATGCAAATGCAAAGCATGAAAATCGATTTACCTTCAAAATATGAAAAAATATGAAATTCTAAAATTATAAAAATCTTTATAAAATAACAACTTTAAATAATTTTTATAAATTTAAAATGACTTCAGAATGAGATCAAAATTATTTTGGATGAAATATTGAAGCTCATTCTTCACACCCATGCATTTATTTATGAAATTTTAATTTTTTTTATTTTTATTTTAGTCATCGAAGTTTAAAAAAATCTACAAAAGGAAGGGTTAGAAAAATAAAAATAAAATTATAGAAAATGGACTAGAAAGCTAAAAATATTAAAACACACTATAGTTAGTATGATGTCGTCCTACATTGTTGTAGCTCTTTTCAAGAGCTTTATGAAAATATGCACTAATAGTCAATCCGAGCAACGAGCGAGGAGTTATGACCCTAGGAAGTTTTAACCCCAAAATTCAAAATGATGGCCAATGGAATGTCGTATGAACTACCCCCCTTTAATGAAATTGTAATTTTCATAAAGGGAAGTTCATTTATTATCTGTGAATGCAAATGCAAAGCCTGAAAATCGATTTACCTTCAAAATATGAAAAAAATGTGAAATTATAAAAATCTTTATAAAATAAAAACTTTAAATAATTTTTATAAATTCGAAATGACTTCAGAATGAGATCAAAATTATTTCGGATGAAATATTGAAGCTCATTCTTCACACCCATGCATTTATTTATGAAATTTTATTTTTATTTATTTTTATTTTAGTCATCGAAGTTTAAAAAAAATCTGCAAAAAGAAGGGTTAGAAAAATAAAATTAAAATTCTTGAAAATGGACTAGAAAGCTGAAAATGTTAAAACACATTATAGTAAGTATGATGTCGCCCTACATTGTTGTAGCTCTTTTCGAGAGCTTACCGAAAATATGCACTAATAGTCAATCCGAGCAACAAGTGAGAAGTTATGACCTTGGGAAGTTTTACCTCCAAAATTCAAAATGATGGCCAATGGAATGTCATATGAACTACCCCCTTTAATGAAATTGTAATTTTCATAAAGGGAAGTTCAATTATTATTTGTGAATGCAAATGCAAAGCCTAAAAATCGATTTACCTTCAAAATATGAAAAAAATGTGAAATTCCAAAATTATAAAAATCCTTATAAAATAGCAACTTTAAATAATTTTTATAAATTTGAAATGACTTCAAAATGAGATCAAAATTATTTCAGATGAAATATTGAAGCTCATTCTTCACACCCATGCATTTATTTATGAAATTTTTTTTTTATTTTTATTTTAGTCATCGAAGTTTAAAAAAATTATTCAAAAGGAAGGGTTAGAAAAATAAAAATAAAATTATAGAAAATAGATTAGAAAGACAAAAATATTAAAACACACTACAGTCAGTATGATGATGCCCTACGTTGTTGTAGCTCTTTTCGAGAGCTTTCTAAAAATATGCACTAATAGTCAATCCGAGCAACGAGCGAGGAGTTATGACCCTAGGAAGTTTTACCTCCAAAATTCAAAATGATGGTCAATGGAATGTCGTATGAACTACCCCCTTTAATGAAATTGTAATTTTCATAAAGGGAAGTTCAATTATTATCTATGAATGCAAATGCAAAGCCTGAAAATCGATTTACCTTCAAAATATGAAAAAAATGTGAAATTTCGAAATTATAAAAATCTTTATAAAATAGCAACTTTAAATAATTTTTATAAATTCGAAATGACTTCAGAATGAGATCAAAATTATTTCAGATGAAACATTGAAGCTCATTCTTCACACCTATGCATTTATTTATGAAATTTTAATTTTTTTTAATTTTTAATTTAGTCATCGAAGTTTAAAAAAAATCTGCAAAAGGAAGGGTTAGAAAAATAAAAATAAAATTCTAGAAAATGGACTAGAAAGCTAAAAATATTAAAACACACTACAGTCAGTATGATGTTGTCCTACATTGTTGTAGCTCTTTTTGAAAGCTTTACGAAAATATGCACTAATAGTCAATCCGAGCAACGAGTGAGGAGTTATGACCTTGGGAAGTTTTACCCCCAAAATTCAAAATGATGGCCAATGGAATGTCATATGAACTACCCCCTTTTAATGAAATTGTAATTTTTATAAAGGGAAGTTCAATTATTATTTGTGAATGCAAATGCAAAGCCTGAAAATCGATTTACCTTCAAAATATGAAAAAAATATGAAATTTTAAAATTATAAAAATCCTTATAAAATAACAACTTTAAATAATTTTTATAAATTTGAAATGACTTCAGAATGAGATCAAAATTATTTCGGATGAAATATTGAAGCTCATTCTTCACACCCATGCATTTATTTATGAAATTTTAATTTTTTTATTTTTATTTTAGTCACCAAAGTTTAAAAAAATCTACAAAAGGAAGGGTTAGAAAAATAAAAATAAAATTATGGAAAATGGACTAGAAAGCCGAAAATATTAAAACACACTACAATTAGTATGATGTCGTCCTACATTGTTGTAGCTCTTTTCGAGAGCTTTATGAAAATATGCACTAATAGTCAATCCGAGCAACGAGTGAGGAGTTATGACCCTAGGAAGTTTTCCCTCAAAATTCAAAATGATGGCCAATGGAATGTCGTATGAACTACCCCCCTTTAATGAAATTGTAATTTTCATAAAGGGAAGTTCATTTATTATCTGTGAATGCAAATGCAAAGCTTGAAAATCGATTTACCTTCAAAATATGAAAAAATATGAAATTTTGAAATTATAAAAATCTTTATAAAATAGCAAATTTAAATAATTTTTATAAATTTGAAATGACTTCAGAATGAGATCAAAATTATTTTGGATGAAATATTGAAGCTCATTCTTCACACCCATGCATTTATTTATGAAATTTTATTTATTTTTTATTTTTATTTTAGTCGTCAAAGTTTAAAAAAATCTGCAAAAGAAGGGTTAGAAAAATAAAAATAAAATTATAGAAAATGGACTAGAAAGACAAAAATATTAAAACACACTATAGTCAGTATGATGTCTTCCTACATTGTTGTAGCTCTTTTTGAGAGCTTTCCGAAAATATGCACTAATAGTCAATCCGAGGAACGAGCGAGGAGTTATGACCCTAGGAAGTTTTGCCCCAAAATTCAAAATGATGGCCAATGGAATGTCGTATGAACTACCCCCCTTTAATGAAATTGTAATTTTCATAAAGGGAAGTTCACTTATTATCTCTGAATGCAAATGCAAAGCCTGAAAATCGATTTACCTTCAAAATATGAAAAAAATGTGAAATTCAAAATTTATAAAAATTCCTTATAAAATAGACAACTTTAAATAATTTTTATAAATTAAAAAAAAAAAAAAATAAAAATAATTATAAAAAATATAATCTCATTCTTCACACCTATGCATTTATTTATGAAATTTTATTTTTTTATTTTTATTTTAGTCACCAAAGTTTAAAAAAATCTACAAAAGGAAGGGTTAGAAAAATAAAAATAAAATTATAAAAAATAGAATAGAAAAATAAAAATGTTAAAACACACTACAGTCATATGTATTCCCCTACATTTTTAGCTCTTTTCAAGAGCTTTCAAAAAATGCACTAATAGTCAATCCGAGAAACAAGCAAGGAGTTATGACCCAGGAAGTTTTAACCCCAAAATTCAAAATGATCGTCAATGGAATGTCATATGAACTATCGCCCTTTAATGAAATTGTAATTTTCATAAAGGAAGTTCAATTTATTATCTTTGAATGCAAATGCAAAGCCTAAACTTCCAAAAAAAAAAAAATTTAAATAATTTTTATAAATTCAAAATGACTTCAGAAAGATTGAAGCTCATTTTTCACACCCATGCATTTATTTATGAAATTTTATTTTTTTTAATTTTTATTTTAGTCACCAAAGTTTAAAAAAATCTGCAAAAGGAAGGGTTAGAAAAATAAAAATAAAATTATGGAAAATAGACTAAAAAACCAAAAATATTAAAACACACTACAGTCAGTATGATTACGTCCTACATTGTTGTAGCTCTTTTCGAAAGCTTTCCGAAAATATGCACTAATAGTCAATCCGAGCAACGAGTGAGGAGTTATGACCTTGGGAAGTTTTAACCCCAAAATTCAAAATGATGGTCAATGGAATGTCGTATGAACTACCCCCCTTTAATGAAATTGTAATTTTTATAAAGGGAAGTTCAATTATTATCTGTGAATGCAAATGCAAAGCCTAAAAATCGATTTACCTTCAAAATATGAAAAAAAATGTGAAATTATAAAATTATAAAAATCTTTATAAAATAACAACATTAAATAATTTTTATAAATTTAAAATGAATTCAGAATGAGATCAAAATTATTTCAGATGAAATATTGAAGCTCATTCTTCACACCCATGCATTTATTTATGAAATATTAATTTTTTATTTTTATTTTAGTCATCAAAGTTTAAAAAAATCTACAAAAGGAAGGGTTAGAAAATTAAAAATAAAATTATAGAAAATGGACTAGAAAGCCAAAAATGTTAAAACACACTACAATTAGTATGATGTCGCCCTACATCGTTGTAGCTCTTTTCAAGAGCTTTCCGAAAATATGCACTAATAGTCAATCCGAGCAACGAGCGAGGAGTTATGACCCTAGGAAGTTTTACCTCTAAAATTCAAAATGATGGCCAATGGAATGTCGTATGAACTACCCCCCTTTAATGAAATTATAATTTTCATAAAGGGAAGTTCATTTATTATCTGTGAATGCAAATGCAAAGCCTGAAAATCGATTTACCTTCAAAATATGAAAAAAATGTGAAATTCTGAAATTATAAAAATCTTTATAAAATAGCAACTTTAAATAATTTTTATAAATTTGAAATGACTTCAGAATGAGATCAAAATTATTTCGGATGAAATATTGAAGCTCATTCTTCACACCCATGCATTTATTTATGAAATTTTAATTTTTTTTATTTTTATTTTAGTCATCGAAGTTTAAAAAAATCTGCAAAAGGAAGGGTTAGAAAAATAAAAATAAAATTATGGAAAATAGAACAAAAATGCTAAAAATATTAAAACACACTACAATCAGTATGATGTCGCCCTACACCATTGTAGCTCTTTTCGAGAACTTTTCAAAAATATGCACTAATAGTCAATCCGAGCAACGAGCGAGGAGTTATGACCCTAGGAAGTTTTACTCCCAAAATTCAAAATGATGGCCAATGGAATGTCATATGAACTACCCCCTTTAATAAAATTGTAATTTTCATAAAGGGAAGTTCATTTATTATCTGTGAATGCAAATGCAAAGCTTGAAAATTGATTTACCTTCAAAATATGAAAAAAATGTGAAATTTATATAAATTCGAAATGACTTCAGAATGAGATCAAAATTATTTCGGATGAAATATTGAAGCTCATTCTTCACACCCATGCATTTATTTATGAAATTTTATTTATTTATTTATTTTTATTTTAGTCATCGAAGTTTTAAAAAATCTGCAAAAGGAAGGGTTAGAAAAATAAAAATAAAATTTTGGAAAATGGACTAGAAAGACAAAAATGTTAAAACACACTATAGTCAGTATGATGTCGTCCTACATTGTTGTAGCTATTTTCGAGAGCTTAACGAAAATATGCACTAATAGTCAATCCGAGCAACGAGTAAGGAGTTATGACCCCGGGAAGTTTTACCCCCAAAATTCAAAATGATGGCCAATGGAATGTCATATGAACTACCCCCCTTTAATGAAATTGTAATTTTCATAAAGGGAAGTTCATTTATTATCTGTGAATGCAAATGCAAAGCCTGAAAATCGATTTACCTTCAAAATATGAAAAAATTTGAAATTCTAAAATTATAAAAATCTTTATAAAATAGCAACTTTAAATAATTTTTATAAATTTGAAATGACTTCAGAATGAGATCAAAATTATTTCAGATGAAATATTGAAGCTCATTCTTCACACCCATGCATTTATTTATGATTTTTTTTTTTTTAATTTTATTTTAGTCACCAAAGTTTAAAAAAATTATTCAAAAGGAAGGGTTAGAAAAATAAAAATAAAATTATAGAAAATGGACTAGAAAGACAAAAATATTAAAACACACTATAGTTAGTATGATGTCGTCCTACATTGTTGTAGCTCTTTTCGAGAGCTTTCAGAAAATATGCACTAATAGTCAATCCGAGCAATGAGTGAGGAGTTATGACCCTAGGAAGTTTTACCCCCAAAATTCAAAATGATGGTCAATGGAATGTCGTATGAACTACCCCCCTTTAATGAAATTGTAATTTTCATAAAGGGAAGTTCAATTATTATCTATGAATGCAAATGCAAAGCCTGAAAATCGATTTACCTTCAAAATATGAAAAAAATGTGAAATTATAAAAATCTTTATAAAATAACAACTTTAAATAATTTTTATAAATTCGAAATGACTTCAGAATGAGATCAAAATTATTTCGAATGAAATATTGAAGCTCATTCTTCACACCCATGCATTTATTTATGAAATTTTATTTATTTATTTATTTTTAATTTTAGTCATCGAAGTTTAAAAAAAATATGCAAAAGGAAGGGTTAGAAAAATAAAAATAAAATTCTAGAAAATGGACTAGGAAACCAAAATATTAAAACACACTACAGTTAGTATGATGTCGTCCTACATTGTTGTAGCTATTTTTGAGAGCTTACGAAAATATACACTAATAGTCAATCCGAGCAACGAGGAAGGAGTTATGACCCTAGGATGTTTTACCCCAAAAATTCAAAATGATGGCCAATGGAATGCCATATGAACTATCCCCCATTAATGAAATTGTAATTTTTATAAAGGGAAGTTCATTTATTGTGTGTGAATGCAAATGCAAAGCCTAAAAATCGATTTACCTTCAAAATATGAAAAAAATATGAAATTCTAAAATTATAAAAATCCTTATAAAATAATAACTTTAAATAATTTTTATAAATTTGAAATGACTTCAGAATGAGATCAAAATTATTTCGGATGAAATATTGAAGCTCATTCTTCACACCCATGCATTTATTTATGAAATTTTAATTTTTTTATTTTTATTTTAGTCATCAAAGTTTAAAAAAAATCTACAAAAGGAAGGGTTAGAAAAATAAAAATAAAATTATAGAAAATGGACTAGAAAGCCAAAAATATTAAAACACACTACAATTAGTATGATGTCACCCTACATTATTGTAGCTCTTTTCGAGAGCTTTTTAAAAATATGCACTAATAGTCAATCCGAGCAACGAGCGAGGAGTTATGACCCTAGGAAGTTTTACCCCCAAAATTCAAAATGATGGCCAATGGAATGTCGTATGAACTACCCCCTTTAATGAAATTGTAATTTTCATAAAGGGAAGTTCATTTATTATTTCTGTGAATGCAAATGCAAAGCCTGAAAATCGATTTACCTTCAAAATATGAAAAAAATGTGAAATTCCAAAATTATAAAAATCCTTATAAAATAGCAACTTTAAATAATTTTTATAAATTTAAAATGACTTCAGAATGAGATCAAAATTATTTTAGATGAAATATTGAAGCTCATTCTTCACACCCATGCATTTATTTATGAAATTTTTTTTTTTATTTTAGTCACCAAAGTTTAAAAAATCTGCAAAAGGAAGGGTTAGGAAAATAAAAATAAAATTATGGAAAATGGACCAAAAAGACAAAAATATTAAAACACACTACAGTCAGTATGATGTCGTCCTACATTGTTGTAGCTCTTTTCGAGAGCTTTCCAAAAATATGCACTAATAGTCAATTCGAGCAACGAGTGAGGAGTTATGACCCTAGGAAGTTTTAACCCCAAAATTCAAAATGATGGTCAATGGAATGTCGTATGAACTAACCCCCTTTAATGAAATTGTAATTTTCATAAAGGGAAGTTCATTTATTATCTATGAATGCAAATGCAAAGCCTGAAAATCGATTTACCTTCAAAATATGAAAAAAATGTGAAATTTCAAAATTATAAAAATCTTTATAAAATAGCAACTTTAAATAATTTTTATAAATTCAAAATGACTTCAGAATGAGATCAAAATTATTTTAGATGAAATATTGAAGCTCATTCTTCACACCCATGCATTTATTTATGAAATTTTTTTTTTTAATTTTATTTTAGTCATCAAAGTTTAAAAAAATCTGCAAAAGGAAGGGTTAGAAAAATAAAAATAAAATTCTAGAAAATGGACTAGAAAGATAAAAATGTTAAAACACACTATAGTCAGTATGATTCTGTCCTACATTGTTGTAGCTCTTTTCGAGAGCTTTCCAAAAATATGCACTAATAGTCAATCCGAGCAACGAGCGAGGAGTTATGACCCTGGGAAGTTTTACCCCCAAAATTCAAAATGATGGTCAATGGAATGTCATATGAACTACCCCCCTTTAATGAAATTGTAATTTTCATAAAGGGAAGTTCAATTATTATCTATGAATGCAAATGCAAAGCCTAAAAATCGATTTACCTTCAAAATATGAAAAAAATGTGAAATTCTAAAATTATAAAAATCTTTATAAAATAACAACTTTAAATAATTTTTATAAATTTGAAATGACTTCAGAATGAGATCAAAATTATTTCAGATGAAATATTGAAGCTCATTCTTCACACCAATGCATTTATTTATGAAATTTTAATTTTTTTATTTTTATTTTAGTTGTCAAATTTTAAAAAAATCTGCAAAAGGAAGGGTTAGAAAAATAAAAATAAAATTCTGGAAAATGGACTAGAAAGCCAAAAATATTAAAACACACTACAATTAGTATGATGTCGCCCTACGTTATTGTAGCTCTTTTCGAGAGCTTTTCGAAAATATGCACTAATAGTCAATCCGAGCAACGAGCGAGGAGTTATGACCCTAGGAAGTTTTCCCCCAAAATTCAAAATGATGGCCAATGGAATGTCGTATGAACTACCCCATTTTAATGAAATTATAATTTTCATAAAGGGAAGTTCATTTATTATCTATGAATGCTTGAAAATCGATTTACCTTCAAAATATGAAATAATGTGAAATTTTAAAATTATAAAAATCTTTATAAAATATTAACTTTAAATAATTTTTATAAATTTGAAATGACTTCAGAATGAGATCAAAATTATTTTGGATGAAATATTGAAGCTCATTCTTCACACCCATGCATTTATTTATGAAATTTTAATTTTTTTTATTTTAGTCGTCGAAGTTTAAAAAAAATCTACAAAAGAAAGGGTTAGAAAAATAAAAATAAAATTATGGAAAATGGACTAGAAAACCAAAAATATTAAAACACACTATAGTCAGTATGATGTCGTCCTACATTGTTGTAGCTCTTTTCGAGAGCTTTTAAAAAGTATGCACTAATAGTCAATCCGAGCAACGAGCGAGGAGTTATGACCCTAGGAAGTTTTACCCCCAAAATTCAAAATGATGGCCAATGGAATGTCGTATGAACTACCCCCCTTTAATGAAATTGTAATTTTCATAAAGGGAAGTTCATTTATTGTATGTGAATGCAAATGCAAAGCTTGAAAATCGATTTACATTCAAAATATGAAATTTCAAAATTATAAAAATCTTTATAAAATAACAACTTTAAATAATTTTTATAAATTCGAAATGACTTCAGAATGAGATCAAAATTATTTCGGATGAAATATTGAAGCTCATTCTTCACACCCATGCATTTATTTATGAAATTTTATTTATTTATTTATTTTTATTTTAGTCATCGAAGTTTAAAAAAAATCTGCAAAAGGAAGGGTTAGAAAAATAAAAATAAAATTCTGAAAAATGGACTAGGAAGACAAAAATATTAAAACACACTATAGTCAGTATGATGTCACCTTATATTGTTGTAGCTTTTTTTGAAAGCTTTACGAAAATATACACTAATAGTCAATCCGAGCAACGAGTGAGGAGTTATGACCTTAGGAAGTTTTACCCCCAAAATTCAAAATGATGGCCAATGGAATGCCGTATGAACTACCCCCCTTTAATGAAATTGTAATTTTCATAAAGGGAAGTTCATTTATTGTCTGTGAATGCAAATGCAAAGCCTAAAAATCGATTTACCTTCAAAATATGAAAAAATGTGAAATTCCGAAATTATAAAAATCTTTATAAAATAGCAACTTTAAATAATTTTTATAAATTTGAAATGACTTCAGAATGAGATCAAAATTATTTTGGATGAAATATTGAAGCTCATTCTTCACACCCATGCATTTATTTATGAAAATTTTTTTTTTTTTTTATTTTAGTCATCGAAGTTTAAAAAAATATTCAAAAGGAAGGGTTAGAAAAATAAAAATAAAATTATGGAAAATGGAACAGAAAGACAAAAATATTAAAACACACTATAATTAGTATGATGTCGCCCTACGTTGTTGTAGCTCTTTTCGATAATTTTATGAAAATATGCACTAATAGTCAATCCGAGCAATGAGCGAGGAGTTATGACCCCGGGAAGTTTTACCCCCAAAATTCAAAATGATGACCAATGGAATGCCGTATGAACTACCCCTTTTAATGAAATTGTAATTTTCATAAAGGGAAGTTCATTTATTATCTATGAATGCAAATGCAAAGCTTGAAAATCGATTTACCTTCAAAATATGAAAAAAATGTGAAATTTCGAAATTATAAAAATCCTTATAAAATAGCAACTTTAAATAATTTTTATAAATTCGAAATGACTTCAGAATGAGATCAAAATTATTTCGGATGAAATATTGAAGCTCATTCTTCACACCCATGCATTTATTTATGAAATTTTAATTTTTTTTAATTTTTATTTTAGTCACCGAAGTTTAAAAAAAATCTGCAAAAGGAAGGGTTAGAAAAATAAAAATAAAATTCTTGAAAATGGACCAGAAAGATAAAAATGTTAAAACACACTACAGTCAGTATGATTCCGCCCTACATTGTTGTAGCTCTTTTCGAAAGCTTTTCGAAAATATGCACTAATAGTCAATCTGAGCAACGAGTGAGGAGTTATGACCTTGGGAAGTTTTACCCCCAAAATTCAAAATGATGGTCAATGGAATGCCATATGAACTACCCCCCTTTAATGAAATTGTAATTTTTATAAAGGGAAGTTCATTTATTGTCTATGAATGCAAATGCAAAGCCTAAAAATCGATTTACCTTCAAAATATGAAAAAAATGTGAAATTCTAAAATTATAAAAATCCTTATAAAATAACAACATTAAATAATTTTTATAAATTCGAAATGACTTCATAATGAGATCAAATTTATTTCGAATGAAATATTGAAGCTCATTCTTCACACCCATGCATTTATTTATGAAATTTTAATTTTTTTATTTTTATTTTAGTTGTCGAAGTTTAAAAAAATCTGCAAAAGGAAGGGTTAGAAAATTAAAAATAAAATTTTGAAAAATGGACCTGAAAGCCAAAAATATTAAAACACACTACAATTAGTATGATGTCACCCTACGTTGTTGTAGCTCTTTTCAAGAGCTTTTCGAAAATATGCACTAATAGTCAATCCGAGCAACGAGCGAGGAGTTATGACCCTAGGAAGTTTTGCCCTCAAAATTCAAAATGATGGCCAATGAAATGTCGTATGAACTACCCCCCTTTAATGAAATTATAATTTTCATAAAGGGAAGTTCATTTATTGTCTGTGAATACAAATACAAAGCTTGAAAATCGATTTACCTTCAAAATATGAAATTCTGAAATTATAAAAATCCTTATAAAATAGTAAATTTAAATAATTTTTATAAATTCGAAATGACTTCAGAATGAGATCAAAATTATTTTGGATGAAATATTGAAGCTCATTCTTCACACCCATGCATTTATTTATGAAATTTTAATTTTTTTATATTTTATTTTAGTCGCCGAAGTTTAAAAAAATCTACAAAAGAAGGGTTAGAAAAATAAAAATAAAATTATGAAAAATGGACTAGAAAGCCAAAAATATTAAAACACACTACAGTTAGTATGATGTCATCCTACATTGTTGTAGCTCTTTTCGAGAGCTTTCTGAAAATATGCACTAATAGTCAATCCGAGCAACGAGCGAGGAGTTATGACCCTAGGAAGTTTTTCCCCCAAAATTCAAAATGATGGCCAATGGAATGTCGTATGAACTACCCCCCTTTAATGAAATTGTAATTTTCATAAAGGGAAGTTCATTTATTGTCTGTGAATGCAAATGCAAAGCCCGAAAATCGATTTACCTTCAAAATATGAAAAAAATGTGAAATTCCAAAATTATAAAAATCCTTATAAAATAACAACTTTAAATAATTTTTATAAATTCGAAATGACTTCAGAATGAGATCAAAATTATTTCGGATGAAATATTGAAGCTCATTCTTCACACCCATGCATTTATTTATGAAATTTTATTTATTTTTATTTTAGTCACCGAAGTTTAAAAAAATCTACAAAAGGAAGGGTTAGAAAAATAAAAATAAAATTCTTGAAAATTGACAAGAAAGCTAAAAATGTTAAAACACACTATAGTCAGTATGATGTCGCCCTACATTGTTGTAGCTCTTTTTGAGAGCTTTTCGAAAATATGCACTAATAGTCAATCCGAGCAACGAGCGAGGAGTTATGACCTTGGGAAGTTTTACCCCAAAATTCAAAATGATGGCCAATGGAATGCCATATGAACTACCCCCTTTAATGAAATTGTAATTTTCATAAAGGGAAGTTCATTTATTGTTTGTGAATGCAAATGCAAAGCCTAAAAATCGATTTGCCTTCAAAATATGAAAAAAATGTGAAATTCCAAAATTATAAAAATCCTTATAAAATAACAACTTTAAATAATTTTTATAAATTCGAAATGACTTCAGAATGAGATCAAAATTATTTTGGATGAAATATTGAAGCTCATTCTTCACACCCATGCATTTATTTATGAAATTTTAATTTTTTTATTTTTTTTAAATAAAGGGGTAAAAATTTATTGATAAAAAGTCTGGATTACAAAGTATAGCTGAGCCCCCACCCAGGACTCAAATAAGCAACAATACAGGCTAAATCACAAGACAAGGTCATCTCCCAAAGAAAACCAAAAATAAAAATAAACCACATTAAGTCTGAACATCCTTATGGATCAACTCCCGTAGGTGTCGAGAATCCCCAGACGGGAGACTCTCCCAGTTATCAATACTCTGTCCTGAATAAAAGCCACATCCGGAGAATGAACAGGAATCAAATCATGAACAACTTTTTTTTTGGGGATGTTGTTCAACCCCCTTACATTCCATGAAAGTATAATCATTTTTGGGGGTTATAAAAATGGGAGTCCAATGTTCTCACCAAACCTGACTCTACCAAAGTCTCCCCCATTAACTTAATTTTATCCTGGTCTTTCTTCCGACCCACCTTCATATTCTTATCTGAAGCATTTTTTTAAATTATTTTATGCTGCAATCCCAGCACCATAGGAGTTTTATAGTCCATGGATGACTGCATCAATGCCTGGGTAGGAGAGGGCACATCTAAATCTGTGCCATTTTCTAAGATAACTTCACTTCCAGGGCTAGGGCCAACCATATCACCTATACTCAAAACCAAAGCCCTTTGTTCTTCATTTAAACCCCCTATATCTGGTTCCCTTGGTTCCACATCATGAAGAGACAACTGATTTGGTCCTGTTATATCTATAATAGGTACTGAAGTTTCAGGTATCTCCACATACTGATCAAGATTCTCTAGAATTTCAAAACGATTAAGCTGAGCATCTGGCTGGTTATCCTTAATTTCTCTTTTTGCCTTTCTTCCTTTGTTCCAAGGTCTTACCGTAACAAAGCCTTCCTTATCCTAATCCCCCTCCTTTATTGGGGCTTTTCCTTTATCCATATTTTGTATAGCTTGAGACAACCCAGGATTTGAAGCCATAGGTAGGACAAACTTAGGGCATTTTCTTTGTAAGTGGCCATATTCATGGCAAATCCGACAATGAAATGGAAGAGCTTCATAGTCAAGTTTTTGAACCCATGTGGTTGATCCGAACTGTATTTCAATAGAATCTAGAATAGGATTGTTTAAATCAATTTCAACACAGATACGGGCAACAGAGATTACCTTTTTATCTAGCATTTGTCCTGACGGCCCAACCGACTTCCCAAGTAGAAGGGCAATCATATGCAAGATGTCATTTCTCCAAAATTCCAAGGGGAGCCACGGAAGCCGAACCCACACCGAAACCCGTGACGACCGCTCCTCTGATGGGTTGAAACCCACATGCCAGGGTTTAAGAAAGAGTCCCGCTTGGTTACAAAAATAGGGACCTCCTTCAAATGCTTTGTTACGATCCGCAAGACAAGAAAAAACCACCATAAAATAGCTGTTTGCACTCAACATCACCTCCACATCACCTTCAGGGTTCCAAGTCTTCCTAACCCAAGCCTCCACAAAGGGAAGAGAAATTCGGATGCCCATAAATTTACCAATAAGTGCATGTTTGGTTAAATACTCCACATCTTCTGCCACCGAGTCTGGTTGAACCACTAGAACCGGCCTGGCATCACATCATTCCAAACATCCATTGTTCTTTAACAAGCGATTCCTGGCATGCAATGGGATATCCTATTCCTTCCAATCATTTTTAAAAGAAATGCCAGCCCTAGCATGCATGCTCTGTGACGGACCTGATGCCATCACTACATTCCTCCAGTTTTTCATACCTCCTCCAGAAACTGCTGCCATCCCCACAAAGCCCACCAGATAGGTCTCAAAAAAATTCTAGCAAAGCAGCTTTCCTCCGATATGGTTTCCATATTTTTTTTATTTTTATTTTTGTTGCCGAATTTAAAAAAAAAAACTACAAAAGGAAGGGTTAGAAATTAAAAAATAAAATTATGGAAAATGGACTAGAAAGCCAAAAAAATTAAAACACACTACAATTAGTATGATGTCGCCCTACGTTGTTGTTGCTCTTTTCGAGAGCTTTCGAAAAATATGCACTAATAGTCAATCCTAGCAACGAGCGAGGAGTTATGACCCTAGGAAGTTTTCCCTCAAAATTAAAAATGATATCCAATGAAATGTTGTATGAACTACCCCCCTTTAATGAAATTATAATTTTCATAAAGGAAAGTTCATTTATTTTTTGTGAATGCAAATGCAAAGCTTGAAAATCGATATATCTTCAAAATATGAAATAACGTGAAATTCTAAAATTATAAAAATCCTTATAAAATAACAAATTTAAATAATCTTTATAAATTTGAAATGACTTCATAATGAGATAAAAATTATATTGGATGAAATATTGAAGTTCATTCTTCACACCTATGCATTTATTTATGAAATTTTATTTATTTTGATTTTAATCACCGAAGTTTAAAAAAATCTACAAAAGGAGGGGTTAGAAAAATAAATTTAAAATTTTGGAAAATGAACTAGGAAGACAAAAATGTTAAAACACATTATAGTCAGTAAGATGTCGTCCTACATTGTTGTAGCTATTTTTGAAAGCTTAACAAAAATATATGCTAATAGTCAATCCGAGCAACAAGTAAGAAGTTATGACCTTGGGAAGTTTTACCCCTAAAATTCAAAATTATGGCCAGTGGAATGCCATATGAACTACCCCCATTTAATGAAATTGTAATTTTCGTAAAGGGAAGTTCATTTATTGTTTGTGAATGCAAATACAAAGCCTAAAAATCAATTTGCCTTCAAAATATGAAAAACATTTAAAATTCTGAAATTGTAAAAATCCATATAAAATAGGAACTTTAAATAATTTTTATAAATTTAAAATAACTTCAAAATGAGATCAAAATTATTTTG
This sequence comes from Wollemia nobilis, assembly GCA_028583015.1. Lineage (NCBI taxonomy): Eukaryota > Viridiplantae > Streptophyta > Pinopsida > Araucariales > Araucariaceae > Wollemia > Wollemia nobilis. Next base: position 283,257 of record JAQPPZ010015429.1, read on the forward strand.
GATGAAATATTGAAGCTCATTCTTCACACCCATGTATTTATTTATAATTTTTTTTTTTTTTAATTTTATTTTAGTTACCAAAGTATAAAATAATTATTCAAAAGAAATGGTTAGAAAAACAAAAATAAAATTATGGAAAATGGAACAGAAATATAAAAATATTAAAACACATTATAGTAAGTATTCCATCCTACATTGTTGTTTTTCTTTTTGAGAACTTTCTAAAAATATGCACTAATAGTAAATTCGAGCAATGATTGAGGAGTTATGACCCTAGGAAGTTTTTCCTCCAAAATTCAAAATGATGGCCAATGAAATGTCGTATGAACTACCCCCCTTTAATGAAATTGTAATTTTCATAAAGGGAAGTTCATTTATTGTCTATGAATGCAAATGCAAATCCTGAAAATCGATATATCTTCAAAATATGAAAAAAATGTGAAATTTTGAAATTATAAAAATCCTTATAAAATAGCAACTTTAAATAATTTCTATAAATTCAAAATGACTTCAGAATGAGATTAAAATTATTTTGTATGAAATATTAAAGCTCATTCTTCACACCCATGCATTTATGTATGAAATTTTATTTTATTTTTATTTTTATTTTAGTCACCAAAGTTTAAAAAAATCTGCAAAAGGAGGGGTTAGAAAAATAAAAATAAAATTCTTGAAAATAGACCAAAAAGATAAAAATGTGAAAACACATTATAGTCAGTATGATTTCGTCCTACATTGTTGTAGCTCTTTTTGAAAGCTTGACGAAAATATATGCTAAGAGTTAATCTGAACAACAAGTAAGAAGTTATGACCTTGGGAAGTTTTAGCCCCAAAATTCAAAATGATGGTCAGTGGAATGCCATATGAACTAACCCCCTTTAATGAAATTGTAATTTTTATTAAGAGAAATTCATTTATTATTTGTGAATGCAAATGCAAAGTCTAAAAATCAATTTGTCTTCAATATATGAAAAAAATGTGAAATTCTAAAATTATAAAAATCCTTATAAAATAACAACATTAAATAATTTTTATAAATTTGAAATGAATTCATAATGAGATCAAATTTATTTCGAATGAAATATTGAAGCTCATTCTTCAAACCCATGCATTTGTTTATGAAATATTAATTTTTTTATTTTTATTTTTGTTGTCTAATTTTAAAAAAATCTACAAAAGGAAGGTCTAGAAATTTAAAAATAAAATTATGGAAAATGGACTAGAAAGCCAAAAAAATTAAAATACACTACAATTAGTGTGATGTCGCCCTATGTCGTTGTTGCTCTTTTCAAGAGCTTTCTAAAAATACGCACTAATAGTCAATCCTAGCAACGAGCAAGGAGTTATGATCCTAGGAAGTTTTCCCTCAAAATTCAAAATGATAGCCAATGAAATGTTGTATGAACTACCCCCTTTTAATGAAATTGTAATTTTCATAAAGAGAAGTTCATTTATTGTCTATGAATGCAAATGCAAAGCCTGAAAATCAATTTGCCTTCAAAATATGAAAAACATTTAAAATTTTTAAATTGTAAAAATACTTATAAAATAGGAACTTTATGAGATCAAAATAGTTTTGGATGAAATATTAAAGCTCATTCTTCACACCCATGCATTTATTTATGAAAATTTATTTTTTTTATTTTTTATTTTTTTAGTCGTCGAAGTTTAAAAAATTTGCAAAAGGAAGGGTTAGAAAAATAAAAATAAAATTCTAGAAAATGGACCAAAAAGCCAAAAATGTTAAAACACACTACAGTCAGTATGATGTCACTCTACGATGTTGTAGCTCTTTTCGATAGCTTTTCGAAAATATGCACTAATAGTCAATCCGAGCAACGAGCGAGGTGTTATGACCCCGAGATGTTTTACCCCCAAAATTCAAAATTATGGTTAATGGAATGTCGTATGAACTACCGCCCTTTAATGAAATTATAATTTTCATAAATGGAAGTTTATTTATTATCTGTGAATGCAAATGGAAATCCTGAAAATCGATTTACCTTAAAAATATGAAAAAAATATGAAATTCCAAAATTATAAAAATTCTTATAAAATAGTAACTTTAAATAATTTTTATAAATTTGAAATGACTAGGATGTGCTTTGTTAGTAAGATGTTGTAGGGGATTCAACACAATTTCTGATAATAAAGTTTCAAGGATGACTAGGATCTACAATCTCAGTAGAAGGTTGGATATTGTGATAGGTTTTGGGTTAACCTGCAAAACCCGGTAATTAATGAAGACTTTTATTTACAAAAAAAAAATTAAAATGACTTTAGAATGAGATCAAAATTATTTTGGATGAAATATCGAAACTCATTCTTCACATCGACGCATTTATTTATGAAATATTAATTTTTTTATTTTTATTTTAGTTGCTGAAGTTTAAAAAAATTGCAAAAGAAAGGGTTAGATAATTAAAAATAAAATTAAGGAAAATGGACCAGAAAGCAAAAAATGTTAAAATACACTACAGTTAGTATGATGTCACCCTATATCATTGTTGCTCTTTTCAAGAGCTTTCCAAAAATATGTACTAATAGTCAATCCGAGCAATGAGCAAGTTATGACCCCAGGAAATTTTAACCCCAAAATTAAAAATGATGGCTAATGGAATGTTGTATGAACTACCCCCCTTTAATTAAATTGTAATTTTCATAAAGGGAAGTTCATTTATTATCTATGAATGCAAATGCAAAGCCTAAAAACCGATTTGCCTTCAAAATATGAAAAAAACTCTGAAATGACTTCAAAATGAGATTAAAATTATTTCGGATGAAATATTGAAGCTCATTCTTCATACCCATGCATTTATTTATGAAATTTTATTTTTTTTAATTTTTATTATAGTCACCGAAGTTTAAAAAAATCTGGAAAAGGAGGGGTTAGAAAAATAAAAATAAAATTCTAAAAAATGGACCAAAAAGCTGAAAATGTTAAAACACACTACAATCAGTATGAAATTGTATGAACTACCGCCCTTTAATGAAATTGTAATTTTCATAAAGGGAAGTTTATTATTTGTCTGTGAATGCAAATACAAAGCTTGAAAATCGATTTGCCTTCAAAATATGAAAAAAAGATGAAATTCTGAAATTATATAAATCCTTATAAAATAACAACTTTAAATAATTTTTACAAATTCAAAATGACTTCAGAATGAGATCAAAATTGTTTCGGATGAAATATTGAAGCTCATTCTTCACACCCATGTATTTATTTATGAAATATATATATATATATATATATATATATATATATATATATATATATATATATATATTTTTTTTTTTTTTTTTTTTTAATTTGTCACCAAAGTTTAAAAAAATTCTGCAAAAAGAAGGGTTAGAAAAAAAAAAAATGGATAATAGACCAGAAAGCTGAAAATGTTAAAATACACTACAAATAGTGTGATGTCGCCCTACATTGTTGTAGCTCTTTTAGAAAGTTTTCTGAAAATATGCACTAATAGTCAATTCGAGCAATGAGCAAGTTATGACCCCAGGAAATTTTAACCCCAAAATTAAAAATGATGGCTAATGGAATGTTGTATGAACTACCCCCCTTTAATTAAATTATAATTTTCATAAAGGGAAGTTCATTTATTATCTGTGAATGCAAATGCAAAGCCTAAAAACCGATTTGCCTTCAAAATATGAAAAAAACTCTGAAATGACTTCAGAATGAGATTAAAATTATTTCGGATGAAATATTGAAGCTCATTCTTCATACCCATGCATTTATTTATGAAATTTTTTTTATTTTTATTTTTATTATAGTCACCGAAGTTTAAAAAAATCTGGAAAAGGAAGGGTTAGAAAAATAAAAATAAAATTCTAAAAAATGGACCAAAAAGCTAAAAATGTTAAAACACACTACAGTCAGTATGAAATTGTATGAACTACCGCCCTTTAAAGAAATTGTAATTTTCATAAAGGGAAGTTTATTATTTTTCTGTGAATGCAAATACAAAGCCTGAAAATCGATTTGCCTTCAAAATATGAAAATAATATGAAATTATGAAATTATATAAATCCTTATAAAATAACAACTTTAAATAATTTTTACAAATTCAAAATGACTTCAGAATGAGATCAAAATTGTTTCGGATGAAATATTGAAGCTCATTCTTCACACACATGTATTTATTTATGAAATATTATTATTTATTTATTTTAAATTTGTCACCAAAGTTAAAAAAAATCTGCAAAAAGAAGGGTCAAAAAAAAAAAAAAATGGATAATAGACCACAAAGCTGAAAATGTTAAAACACACTACAAATAGTGTGATGTCGCCCTACATTGTTGTAGCTCTTTTAGAGAGCTTTATGAAAATATGCACTAATAGTCAATTCGAGCAATGAGCGAGGAGTTATGACCCATGGAAGATTTACCCCAAAAATTCAAAATGATGACCAATGGAATGTCGTATGAACTACCCCACTTTAATGAAATTGTAATTTTCATAAATAGAAGTTAATTTATTGTCATTGAATGCAAATGCAAAGTTTGAAAATTGATGTACCTTGAAAATATGAAAAAAATGTGAAATTCCAAAATTATAAAAATCCTTATAAAATAACAACTTTAAATAATTTTTATAAATTTGAAATGACTTCATAATGAGATAAAAATTATTTCGGATGAAATATCGAAGCTCATTCTTCACACCCACACATTTATTTATGAAATATTAATTTTTTTTTATTTTTTTTTTACTTGCCAAAGTTTTAAAAAATCTACAAAATGAAGGGTTAGAAATTTAAAAATAAAATTATGGAAAATGGACTAGAAAGCTAAAAATGTAAAACACACTACAATTAGTATGATGTCACCCTATGTCGTTATTGCTCTTTTTGATAGCTTTTCGAAAATATGCACAAATAGTCAATCCTAGCAATGAGCGAGGAGTAATGACCCTAGGAAGTTTTCCCTCAAAATTCAAAATGATAGCCAATGAAATGTCGTATGAACTACCCCCCTTTAATGAAATTGTAATTTTCATTTATTGTCTGTGAATGCAAATGCAAAGCCTGAAATTCGATACATCTTCAAAATATGAAAAAATGTGAAATTCTGAAATTATAAAAATCCTTATAAAATAGCAAATTTAAATAATTTTTATAAATTCGAAATGACTTTAGAATGAGATCAAAATTATATCGGATGAAATATTGAAGCTCATTATTCACAACCATGCATTTATTTATGAAATTTTAATTTTTTTTATTTTTATTTTGGTCGCTGAAGTTTAAAAAAATATGCAAAAGAAGGGGATAGAAAAATAAAAATAAAATTATGGAAAATGGATCAAAAAGCCAAAAATATTAAAACACATTATAGTATGTATGATGTCGTCATACATTGTTGTTACTCTTTTTGATAACTTTTCGAAAATATGCACTAATAGTCAATTCAAGGAACGAGCGAGGAGTTATAACCCTAGGAAGTTTTCCCCCCAAAATTCAAAATTATGGCCAATGAAATGTTATGTGAACTACCCCCCTTTAATGAAATTGTAATTTTCATAAAGGGATGTTCATTTATTGTTAGTGAATTTCAAAATATGAAAAAAATGTGAAATTTTGAAATTATAAAAATTCTTATAAAATAACAACTTTAAATAATTTTTATAAATTTGAAATGACTTCATAATGAGATTAAAATTATTTTGGATGAAATATTGAAGCTCATTCTTCACACCCATGCATTTATTTATGAAATTTTATTTTTTTTAATTTTTATTTTAGTCACCAAAGTTTAAAAAAATATACAAAAGGAGGGGTTAGAAAAATAAAAATAAAATTCTCAAAAAATGGACTAGAAAGATAAAAATATTAAAACACATTATAGTCAGTATGATTTCGTCCTACACTGTTGTAGCTCTTTTTGAAAACTTGATGAAAATGTGTGCTAATAGGTAATCTGAGCAACAAGTAAGAAGTTATGACCTTGGGAAGTTTTACCCCAAAAATTCAAAATGATGGCCAGTGGAATGCCATATGAACTACCCCCCTTTAATGAAATTGTAATTTTCGTAAAGGGAAGTTCACTTATTGTTTGTGAATGCAAATGCAAAGCCTAAAGTTCGATTTACCTTCAAAATATGAAAAAATTTGAAATTTTGAAATTGTAAAAATCCTTATAAAGTAGGAACTTTAAATAATTTTATAAATTCAAAATGACTTCATAATGCGATTAAAATTATTTCGAATGAAATATTGAAGCTCATTCTTCAAACCCATGCATTTATTTATGAAATTTTATTTATTTGAACTTTTATTTTAGTTGCTGAAGTTTAAAAAAATCTGCAAAAGGAGGCGTTAGAAAAATAAAAATAAAATTCTTGAAAATGAACCAGAAAGATAAAAATGTTAAAACACATTATAGTCAGTATGATTTCATCCTACACTATTATAGCTCTTTTTAAAATCTTGACAAAAATATACGCTAATAGTTAATCTGAGCAACAAGTAAGAAGTTATGACATTGGGAAGTTTTTCCCCCAAAATTCAAAATGATGGTCAGTGGAATGCCATATGAACTACCCCCTTTTAATGAAATTGTAATTTTCATAAAGAAAAATTCATTTATTGTTTGTGAATGCAAATGCAAAGCCTAAAAATCAATTTGCATTTAATATATGAAAAAAAATTGAAATTCCAAAATTATAAAAATCCTTATAAAATAACAACATTAAATAATTTTTATAAATTTGAAATGAATTCATAATGAGATCAAATTTATTTCGGATGAAATATCGAAGGTCCTTCTTCACACCCACGCATTTATTTATGAAATATTAATTTTTTTATTTTTATTTTAGTTACCGAATTTTAAAAAAATCTACAAAAGGAAGGGTTAGAAATTTAAAAATAAAATTATGGAAAATGGACCAGAAAGCCAAAAATATTAAAACACACTACAATTAGTATGATGTCGCCCTACGTCGTCGTTGTTTTTTTCGAGAGCTTTTTGAAAATATGCACTAATAGTCAATCCTAGCAACGAGCGAGGAGTTATGACCCTAGGAAGTTTTTCCTCAAAATTCAAAACGATAGCCAATGAAATGTCATATGAACTACCCCCTTTTAATGAAATTGTAATTTTCATACAGGGAATTTCATTTATTATCTGTGAATGCAAATGCAAAACTTGAAAATCGATATATCTTCAAAATATGAAAATTTGTGAAATTCTAAAATTATAAAAATCCTTATAAAATAGCAAATTTAAATAATTTTTATAAAGTCAAAATAATTTCAGAATGAGATCAAAATTATATTGGATGAAATATTGAAGCTCATTTTTCACACCCATGCATTTATTTATGAAATTTTAATTTTTTTAATTTTTATTTTAGTCATCGAAATTTAAAAAAATCTGCAAAAGAAGCAGTTAGGAAAATAAAAATAAAATTATGAAAAATGGACCAGAAAGCCAAAAATATTAAAACACATTATAGTTAGTGTGATTTCGTCCTACATTGTTGTTGCTCTTTTCGAGAACTTTCCAAAAATATGCACTAATAGTCAATTCGAGGAACGAGCGAGGAGTTATGACCCTAGGATGTTTTTCTCCCAAAATTCAAAATGATGGCCAATGAAATGTTGTATGAACTACCCCCCTTTAATGAAATTGTAATTTTCATAAAGGTATGTTCATTTATTGTCTGTGAATGCAAATGCAAATCCTGAAAATCGATATATCTTCAAAATATGAAAAAAATGTGAAATTCTGAAATTATAAAAATCCTTATAAAATAGCAACTTTATATAATTTTTATAAATTCAAAATGACTTCAGAATGAGATCAAAATTATTTCAGATGAAATATTGAAGCTCATTATTCACACCGATGCATTTATTTATGAAATTTTATTTATTTTAGTTTTTATTTGTCATCGAAGTCTAAAACAATTCTGCAAAGGGAATGGTTAGAAAAATAAAAATAAAATTTTGGAAAATAGACTAGAAAGATGAAAATGTTAAAACACACTACAGATAGTATGATGTTGTCTTACATTGTTGTAGCTCTTTTTGAAAGCTTGACGAAAATATGCGCTAATAGTTAATCCAAGCAACAAGTAAGAAGTATACCAAAATATTGAGCAACTTCAAAAAAATTTCGGTGGACAACAATAGTCAGGAGAAAATACCTTCAAAGAACAGACTTCCTCAATGGAAATCTATTAAACAGGGGATCAGCCTTTTGGAAAGCAATCCTAACCTACAAAGAGTTGGTCAAAAAAGGGCTCAGATGGATGTTATGGAATGGACAAAAAATCAACTGATGGGAAGACAGATGGGCTAATTCTGAGGCCTTATCACAAAACCCCCTATTGGCTAGGATCAAAGAACACTTGAAATGATCCATAGGGTTTAAAGTGGCAAATTACATAAGGCAGGACAAGAACATCCTTGGTTGGCAGCTAATAAGGGTCCAGGGGTTTAAAGCTAAGTCTGAAGAACTTCATTTTATCTTAGGGCAATAGGTCATACCCACAGGGAATGCTGAAGACCATCTGGCGTGGGCAGAAATGGAGAGCGGAGAGTTTACAGTTAAATTTACCTATAATTTACTCCTCAATCTTGATGACCAGTAGTTTCATTCACAACTGGTCTGGATAAGGGTTTGATCCCCAAAATATCCTTTTTCACGTGGCTAGTGATTCAAGGAAGGATTCTCACCATTGACAACATGTTGAAAAAAGGAATGATTATTGCTAACTACTGTTACTTGTGTAGGGCAGGTTGAAAATCAGTCCAACACCTCTTTCTGGAGTGCCCAGTGGCAACTTCCATCTTAGATGGTCTTTTCCAAGGCTTTAGCATTTCCTGGGTTAAACTAGCCTCAATCATAGAATTTTTCCAACAATGGTCCCTTCCCTTTGTAAGCCCAAAACTCAAGTTCCTCTAGAGGATCTGTTGGCACCACTTTAGTCGCCAAAGTTTAAAAAAAACTACAAAAGAAGGGGTTAGAAAATAAAAATAAAATCATGGAAATGGACCAGAAAGCCAAAAATATTAAAACACATTATAGTTAGTATGATGTCGTCCTACATTGTTTTTGTTTTTTTTGGGAACTTTTTGAAAATATGCACTAATAGTCAATCCGAGCAACGAGCGAGGAGTTATGACCCTAGGAAGTTTTTCTACCAAAATTCAAAATCATGGCCAATGAAATGTCGTATGAATTACCCCCCTTTAATAAAATTTGTAATTTTCATAAAGGGAAGTTCATTTATTTTCTGTGAATGCAAATGCAAAGCCTAAAAGTTGATATATCTTCAAAATATGAAAAAAATGTGAAATTTTGAAATTATAAAAATCCTTATAAAACAACTTTAAATATTTTTTATAAATTTGAAATGACTTCAGAATGAGATCAAAATTATTTTTGATGAAATATTGAATCTCATTCTTCACACCCATGTATTTATTTATGAAATTTTAATTTTTTTTAATATTTATTTCTAGTCGCCGAAGTTTAAAAAAATCTGCAAAAGGAGGGTTTAGAAAAATTAAAATAAAATTATGAAAAATGGGCCAGAAAGACAAAAATGTTAAAACACATTATAGTCAATATGATGTTGTCCTACATTGTTATAGCTCTTTTTGAAATCTTGACAAAAATATGTGCTAATAGTCAATCCGAGCAACAAGTAAGGAGTTATGACCTTGGGAAGTTTTACCCCTAAAATTCAAAATGATGGCCAGTGGAATGCCATATAAACTACCCCCCTTTAATGAAATTGTAATTTTCATAAAGAGAAGTTTATTTATTGTTTGTGAAAGCAAATGCAAAGCCTAAAAATTGATTTGCCTTCAAAATATGAAAAAAATTTGAAATTTTGAAATTATAAAAATCCTTATAAAATAACAACTTTAAATAATTTTTATAAATTCAAAATGACTTCATAATGAGATCAAAATTATTTCGTATGAAACATTGAAGCTCATTCTTCACACCCATGTATTTATTTATGAAATTTTAATTTTTTTTAATTTTATTTTAGTCACCAAAGTTTAAAACAATTCCACAAAAGAAATGGTTAGAAAAATAAAAATAAAATTTTGAAAAATGGACTAGAAAAACAAAAATATTAAAACACACTAAAAATAATATGATGCCCCCTACGTTGTTGTAGCTCTTTTCGAGAGCTTTCCGAAAATATGCGCTAATAGTCAATTCGAGCAATGAGCGAGAAGTTATGACCCCAGGAAGTTTTACCCCCAAAAGTCAAAATGATGACCAATGGAATACCGTATAAACTACCTCCCTTTAATGAAATTGTAATTTTCATAAAGGTAAGTTCATTTATTGTCTGTGAATGCAAATGCAAAGCCTAAAAATCGATTTACCTTCAAAATATAAAAAAAAAATTAAAATTCTAAAATTGTAAAAATCCTTATAAAATAGCAACTTTAAATCATTTTTATAAATTCAAAATGACTTCAGAATGAAATTAAAATTATTTCGGATGAAATATTGAAGCTAATTCTTCACACCCATGCATTTATTTATGAAATTTTAATTTTTTTTTAATTTTTATTTTTGTCGCCAAAGTTTAAAAAAATATGCAAAAGATGGGGTTAGAAAAATAAAAATAAAATCATGGAAATGGACCAGAAAGCCAAAAATATTAAAACACATTATAGTTAGTATGATGTCGTCCTACATTGTTGTTGCTCTTTTCAAGAACTCTCTAAAAATATGCACTGATAGTCAATCCGAGCAACAAGCGAGGAGTTATGACCCTAGGAATTTTTTCTACCAAAATTCAAAATGATGGCCAATGAAATGTTGTATGAACTACCCCCTTCAATGAAATTTGTAATTTTCATAAATAGAAGTTCATTTATTGTCTGTGAATGCAAATGCAAAGCCTGAAAGTCGATATATCTTCAAAATATGAAAAAAAATGTGAAATTATAAAATTATAAAATTATAAAAATCCTTATAAAATAGCAACTTTAAATAATTTTTAAAAATTCAAAATGACTTCAGAATGAGATGAAAATTATTTCGGATGAAATATTAAATCTCATTCTTCACAGCCATGCATTTATTTATGAATTTTAATTTTTTTTTAATATTTATTTCTAGTCGCCGAAGTTTAAAAAAAATATGCAAAAGGAGGGGTTAGAAAAATTAAAATAAAATTATTGAAAATAGACCAAAAAGAGAAAAATGTTAAAACACATTATATTCAATATGATGTCGTCATACATTGTTGTAGCTCTTTTTGAAAGCTTGACAAAAATATGCGCTAATAGTCAATCCAAGCAACAAGTAAGGAGTTATGACCTTGGGAAGTTTTACCCCCAAAATTCAAAATGATGGCCAATGGAATGCCATATGAACTACCCCCTTTAATTAAATTGTAATTTTCATAAAGAGAAGTTCATTTATTATTTGTGAATGCAAATGCAAAGCCTGAAAATCGATTTGCCTTCAAAATATGAAAAAAATTAAAATTCTAAAATTGTAAAAATCCTTATAAAATAACAACTTTAGATAATTTTTATAAATTCAAAATGACTTTAGAATGAGATCAAAATTATTTCGTATGAAATATTGAAGCTCATTCTTCACACCCATGTATTTATTTATGAAATTTTAATTTTTTTAAATTTTATTTTAGTCACCAAAGTTTAAAACAATTCTGCAAAAGAAATGGTTAGAAAAATAAAAATAAAATTTTGAAAAATGGACTAGAAAGACGAAAATGTTAAAATACACTACAGATAGTATGATGTCCCCCTACATTATTGTAGCTCTTTTTGAGAGCTTTCCAAAAATATGCACTAATAGTCAATCCGAGCAATGAGCGAGGAGTTATGACCCCGAGAAGTTTTACCCCCAAAATTCAAAATGATGGCCAATGGAATACCGTATGAACTACCCCCCTTTAATGAAATTGTAATTTTCATAAAGGGAAGTTCATTTATTGTCTGTGAATGCAAATGCAAAGCCTGAAAGTCGATATATCTTCAAAATATGAAAAAAATGTGAAATTCTGAAATTATAAAAATCCTTATAAAATAGCAACTTTAAATAATTTTTATAAATTTGAAATGACATCATAATGAGATAAAAAAAAATTTGAATGAAATATTGAAGCTCATTCTTCACACCCATGCATTAATTTATGAAATTTTAATTTTATATATTTTTATTTTTGTCGCCGAAATTAAAAAAAAAATGCAAAATTCATAAAATGGACTAGAAAGCTGAAAGTGTTAAAACACACTACAGACAATATGATTCCCCCATAATAAGAGATGAGGAGCAGTGGAGGAAGTAGAGGAAGTGGAGGAGGAGCAAAAATTATAGGCGAAATTGAACCAACGAAGAGAAGATCAGAAAGAAAGAGACCCCTAACCAAATAAAAATAAAATTTTGTAAAATGGACAAAAAAACCAAAAATATTAAAAAACACTACAACCAATATGATGCCAACCTAAATTCTTGTACCTCTTTTCGAGAGCTTTCCAAAAATATCCACTAATAGTCAATCCGAGCAACGAGCGAGGAGTTATGACCCCGGGAAGTTTTACCCCCAAAATTTAAAATGATGGCCAATGGAATGCCATATGAACTACCCCCTTTAATGAAATTGTAATTTTCATAAAGGGAAGTTCATTTATTGTTTATGAATGCAAATGCAAAGCCTGAAAATCGATTTGCCTTCAAAATATGAAAAAAATATGAAATTTCAAAATTATAAAAATCCTTATAAAACAACTTTAAATAATTTTTATAAATTCAAAATGACTTCAAAATGAGATCAAAATTATTTCGGATGAAATATTGAAGCTCATTATTCACACCCATGTATTTATTTATGAAATTTTATTTTTTTATTTTTATTTTAGTCGCCAAAGTTTAAAAAAATTCTGCAAAAGGAGGGTTAGAAAAATAAAAATAAAATTCTGGAAAATGGACTAGAAGGCCAAAAATTTTAAAACACACTAAATAAAGTATGATTCCGCCCTACGTTGTTGTAGCTATTTTCGAGAGCTTTCCAAAAATATGCACTAATAGTCAATTCGAGCAATGGGTGAGGAGTTATGACCTCGGGAAGTTTTACCCCCAAAATTCAAAATGATGACCAATGGAATGTTGTATGAACTACCCCCCTTTAATGAAATTATAATTTTCATAAAGAGAAGTTCATTTATTGTCTATGAATGCAAATGCAAAGCCTGAAAATCAATTTACCTTCAAAATATGAAAAAAATGTGAAATTATGAAATTATAAAAATCCTTATAAAACAACAATTTTAAATAATTTTTATAAATTTGAAATGACTTCATAATGAGATAAAAATTGTTTCGGATGAAATATTGAAGCTCATTCTTCACACCCATGCATTTATTTATGAAATTTTATTTTTTTAATTTTATTTTAGTCACCAAAATTTTAAAAAAAATACAAAAAAAAGGGTTAGAAAAATAAATAAAAAATTCATAAAATGGACCAGAAAGCCAGAAATATTTAAACCCACTACAATTAGTATGATGTCGCCCTATAATGTTGTAGCTCTTTTCGAGAGCTTTCCAAAAATATGCACTAATAGTCAATCCGAAATTATAAAAATCCTTATAAAACAACAACTTTAAATAATTTTTATAAATTCGAAATGACTTCAAAATGAGATCAAAATTGTTTTGGATGAAATATTGAAGCTCATTCTTCACACCAATTGATTTATTTATGAAATTTTAAATTTTTCTTATTTTTATTCTAATCGTCAAAGTTTAAAAAAAAATCTGCAAAAGGAAGAGTTAGAAAAATAAAAATAAAATTCTGAAAAATGGATGAGAAAGCCCAAAATGTTAAAACACACTATATTCAGTATGATGCCACCCTATGTTGTTGTAGCTCTTTTTGAGAGCTTTTCGAAAATATGCACTAATAGTCAATTCGAGCAACGAGCGAGGAGTTAGGACCTCGGGAAGTTTTGCCCTTAAAATTCAAAATGATGGCCAATGGAATGCCGTATGAACTACCCCCTTTAATGAAATTGTAATTTTCATAAAGGGAAGTTCATTTATTGTCTGTGAATGCAAATGCAAATCCTGAAAATCGATTTACCTTCAAAATATGAAAAAAAATGTGAAATTTCGAAATTATAAAAATCTTTATAAAATAACAACTTTAAATAATTTTTATAAATTTGAAATGACTTCAGAATGAGATTAAAATTGTTTCGGATGAAATATTGAAGTTCATTCTTCACACCTATGCATTTATTTATGAAATTTTAATTTTTTTATTTTTTATTTTAGTCGCCGAAGTTTAAAAACAATCTGCAAAAGGAAGGGTTAGAAAAATAAAAATAAAATTATGGAAAATGGATCAGAAAGCTAAAAATATTAAAACACACTACAATTAGTATGATGTTGCCCTATGCTATAGTAGCTCTTTTCAAGATCTTTCCAAAAATATGCACTAATAGTCAATCCGAGCAACGAGCAAGGAGTTATGACCCCGAGAAGTTTTACCCCTAAAATTCAAAATGATGGTCAATGGAATGTCGTATGAACTACCCAACTTTAATGAAATTGTAATTTTCATAAAGGGAAGTTCATTTATTGTCTATGAATGCAAATGCAAAGCCTAAAAATTGATTTACCTTCAAAATATGAAAAAAATGTGAAAATCTGAAATTATAAAAATCCTTATAAAACAACTTTAAATAATTTTTATAAATTTGAAATGACTTCAAAATGAGATCAAAATTATTTCGGATTAAATATTGAAGCTCATTTTCACACCCATGCATTTATTTATAAAATTTTATTTTTATTTTTATTTTTTAGTCGTCAAAGTTAAAAAAAAAATCTACAAAATGAAGGGTTAGAAAAAAAAATAAAATTTTGGAAAATGGACCAGAAAGCCAAAAATATTAAAACACACTACATTCAATATGATGCTGCCCTACGCTATTGTAGCTCTTTTCGAGAGCTTTCCGAAAATATGCACTAATAGTCAATCGAGCAACGAGCGAGGAGTTATGACCCCGGGAAGTTTTGCCCCCAAAATTCAAAATGATGGCCAATGGAATGTCGTATGAACTACCCCCTTTTAATGAAATTATAATTTTCATAAAGGGAAGTTCATTTATTATCTGTGAATGCAAATGCAAAGCCTGAAAATCGATTTACCTTCAAAATATGAAAAAAATGTGAAATTTCAAAATTATAAAAATCCTTATAAAACAAATTTAAATAATTTTTATAAATTCGAAATGACTTCAGAATGAGATCAAAATTATTTCGGATGAAATATTGAAGCTCATTCTTCACACCCATGCATTTATTTTAGAATTTATTTTTTAATTTTTTTTTTAGTCGCTGGGGTTTAAAAAGAATCTACAAAAGGAAGGGTTAGAAAAATAAAAATAAAATTCTAGAAAAATGACTAGAAAGCTAAAAATTTTAAAACACACTACAATCAGTATGATGTCGCCTTACGTTGTTGTAGCTCTTTTTGAGAGCTTTTCAAAAATATGCACTAATAGTCAATCCGAGCAATGAGCGAGGAGTTATGACCCCGAGAAGTTTTTCCCCCAAAATTCAAAATGATGGCCAATGGAATGTCGTATGAACTACCCCCTTTAATGAAATTGTAATTTTCATAAAGGGAAGTTCATTTATTATCTCGGGAATGCAAATGCAAAGCCTAGAAATCGATTTACCTTCAAAATATGAAAAAAATGTGAAAATTTTGAAATTATAAAAATCCTTATAAAATAACAACTTTAAATAATTTTTATAAAATTGAAATGACTTCAAAATGAGATTAAAATTATTTCGTATGAAATATTGAAGCTCATTCTTCACACCCATGCATTTATTTATGATTTTTTTTTTTTAGTCACTAAAGTTTAAAAAAATCTACAAAAGGAAGGGTTAGAAAAATAAAAATAAAATTCTAAAAAATGGACTAGAAAGACAAAAATATTAAAACACACTATAGTCAGTATGATGCCACCCTACATTATTGTAGCTCTTTTCAAGATCTTTCCAAAAATATGCACTAATAGTCAATCCGAGCAATGAGCGAGGAGTTATGACCCTGGGAAGTTTTGCCCCCAAAATTCAAAATGATGACCAATGGAATGTCGTATGAACTACCCTCCTTTAATGAAATTGTAATTTTCATAAAGGGAAGTTCATTTATTGTCCATGAATGTAAATGCAAATCTTGAAAATCGATTTGCTTTCAAAATATGAAAAAATGGCAAAGGCGGAGATGAGGAGTGATGGAGGAAGCGGAGGAAGTGGAGGAGGAGCAAAAATGGTAGGCAAGAATTTTGAACCAACGGAAGGAGAAGATCCAAAGGCAGGGCACAATGCTGTAGCAAGAAAGGAAAAGGATTCCTTGTCATCTCAGTTCGAAAAGGCTAAAGGTACAGATCCTCCAGATAAACCCTCAGACAAAGGGTCCCACTGGGGTTCGGGAGCTGGCAACAAGGGCCCAACTTTTTGGAAATGCTGAAAGGGAAAAATAAGGAGCCAGTTAGTGAACTACCACCCCTAATACCAAATAATAATAGGTTAACTACGCTAGTGGAGATTATGGAAAGATTCTTGGATATGGAGGCATCATCCTTAGTTGGCAAGTTTTTGGGAGGAAGGCCGGACATTGAGACTATTCGCTCATGGGCCGTGACAAAGTGGAAAAATTTAGGAAGCTTAGAAATCGTAGCCATGTCAAGAGGTTTTTTTATGATAAGACTCAACAACAAAGATGATGCAGAGTGCATCTTGACAGGAGGACCCTGGTTTCTAGGAAGGCGTAGCCTCTTTCTGAGGAAGTGGGGGGAGGATTTCAACCCTGAGAAGTAGAACATTAATATAGCACCCATTTGGGTCCGCTTACCAAACCTCCTAGCCCAATTTTTTAATGAGTACTGGCTTAGTGGCATAGCAAATATGATAGGAGAGCTCGTGGCAATAGACCATTCAACCCGGGCAAGGACTAGACTGACGCATGCTAGGATCTATGTAAATGCAAACTTGGATTCTGATCTACCTTCTCAGGTGGAACTAGCATATGGAGAGTTTCTAAGGATTTAGCCTATGGAGTATGAGAACAAGTCGGCATTTTGTAGCGTGTGCAAAACCCAGGGCCACCTTCAAGCCCA
Source organism: Wollemia nobilis (assembly GCA_028583015.1). Lineage (NCBI taxonomy): Eukaryota > Viridiplantae > Streptophyta > Pinopsida > Araucariales > Araucariaceae > Wollemia > Wollemia nobilis. The sequence continues at coordinate 300,422 of JAQPPZ010015429.1, forward strand.
ATGTCTGACAATAACTACAAACAAGGAAGCCACGAGCGAAGGTTTTCTAGGGAAAGCTAATGGGAGAGGGATACCAAAGTTTCAAGGACCGCATCTTAACTTGGAAGGATACAAACAAATTAAGAATAACCAGGTTGACTAAGACAACATAGAACTGGAAAAAATCCAAGAGAAAGGAAAGCAACATAATGAGGGAGGCAAAAATCATAAGGTATGTAATAAAGATCCCATCTTGAACATGTTTGATATCCTAGCAAATCTAGAAGTTGAAAAAGAAAACGGTGATAATGTGTCAAGTTTCTTGAAACCCTAGACTCCCCATCCAAGTCGGGACCATCCACAGCTATGAAAAAAAGCCCCAAAAGCTATGCTCAAAATGAAGAAAAATTGCCGGGTCATTTCAGTTTAAACATGGAAAAAATAGAGTCAAGAGTCAAAGTTGTGGAAACAAGAGCCATGAATGTAGCTCCTAATCTGATAGTGGAGCAAATTATCCCTTATCAGACGAGCCCAACGGTAAAAGGTTCCTTGAAGGAAAGCCCCCTTTTTAGGAACCAGATAGGAGAGGTGAACCAAAACAAGGTTGAGGATGAAGAGGGAATTGAAAACCCCCAAAATGAGGAAGAAGGTTCAAGCCCTAGACTATCACAGTATATGCCCCCTCATTTCAGTCCAAAATAGACTAGAAGCACTACCAAGCCTCCGATAGATTATGGAAGTGAAAGAAAGAAAGGGAGAATATCTACAACAGAGCACTATAGAATGAGAATCAATGAAGAAATTGCAAATGAAAAGCAAAGAACATTGTTACAACAAGCTATTCCCTGGCCGAGGATAATAGCAAAATTGACAAACCCCCTTTGGATCGGGGAAGGGGGCAGGGAAAAAATATCAAACAGTCTAAATGAAGGTTCTCTCATGGAATGTGAGAGGCCTAAACGGCCCACCAAAACAAAGGATGGTGAAGTCTATAAGGAAGGATTGAAATCCTACTATCATTTTTCTTCAAGAAACCAAAATAGATGCGACACAATCAACACTTATAGCTAGAAGGATTTGGAAGCAAGGGGAAGTGGCCTTTCAATAGGTGAGAGGAGCATCTGGGGGCCTCATGATCTTATGGGATCCTATTAAAATAGAAGGAAGTATTATTCAAGCAAATGAAAGAGTCTTAAGCGTATTATTTCATGATTTTGATACTAATAAGAATTGGATTATGTCAAATGTTTATGCCCCCACCTTTGTCCAAGGGCGGTCTGAACTGTGGGAGTTTTTGGGGCATTTGAGCCAAGATTTTAAAGACATTCCTTGGGTGATTGGGGGAGATTTCAATACCCCCTTTACCCATATGATAAGAAGGGAGGATCTAGGTTACCCTCAAGGAGCATGGAGGACTTCAATGAATTCATTAACACAAATGAATTGATGGATGTAAGACTAAAAGGAGCCAAATTTACATGGAGTAACAAGAGGATAGGAAGTCGACTGATTCAAGAAAGGTTGGACAGGTTTTTTTATCCAAGGAAGCTACAACAATGTTTGGTGATTCAGCGTTACAAGCCCTTCCTAAATGCGCTTCAGACCATAATCTTATTCTATGGGAGGCATTTCAGGCTAACTCCTTTAAAAAGCCATTCAAATTTCTGTCAATGTGGGTTAAACATTCAGACTTCAAGAAACGAATAGAGGAATGGTGGCAGCAGCCTATCCAGGGAAGTGCTTCCTTCAAACTATCTCAAAAACTTAAGATGGTGAAAAACAACCTTAGAATATGGAATAAAGAAGTCTTTGGAAATATTTTTGAGAATAAGAGAGCAATGGGGGAAAAACTGAGAATAATAGAAAGCAAAATCCAAAATGGAACCTATGATGAGGCGATAAGGATTGAAGAGAAGGAAACCCTTTGTGAGTTTTATAATATTTTAGCTTGTGAAGAGATGTATTGGAGGCAAAAATCAAGGGCATTATGGCTAAAGGAAGGGGACTCTAATTCAAAAAATTTCCATGTTACCACATTGAGCAATAGAAGCAACAATAATATTAGAAATTTAACTAAGGTGGATGGATCCTCAACTCAAAACATTCAGGAGATCAGGGACAAGGCTATTAATTTTTTCAGTTCATTATTGGGTGAAGAACGGGCCTGTAATGCCCAAGCAAAGGACTCTCTCCTTCAATTCATTCCACAACTCATTGATGAAATGATTAACGAGTCTCTTACAATAGTTTTTTTAGACGAAGAGATCAAGGAGGCTTTGTTTAACATGGATCCTGACAAAGCTCCTGGGCTGGATGGGTTTTCACCGTGGTTTTTCCAAGTTTGTTGGGATATTGTTGGAGCAGAAGTTATTGCTGCAATCAAGGAGTTCCAAAGTTCAAATCATATTCCAAGGGGTTTCAATTCAACTTTCATTGCTTTGATCCCTAAAGGCCCCAACCCCAAGACTATGGCTGACTTTAGGCCGGTTAGCCTATGTAATATATCCTATAAAATTTTGTCCAAAGTTTTAGCCAACCGTTTGAAGAAAGTTCTATCGGTTATCATTGATCCAAGTCAAGGAAGTTCTGTACAAGGAAGATCAATCTTAGATGGAGTTATTACTATTCATGAGGCTCTTCATACAACCGCTCAGACCAAAAAAGTAGTCATGGCTTTAAAGTTAGACATGAACAAAGCTTATGACAGGATAAATTGGGAATTCCTAGAGGCAGTTTTATTAAAATTTGGCTTCAACATGAAATGGGTCAAGTTAATAAGAGAGTGTATTTCTAAGCCTTATTTTTTAGTTTTGGTTAATGGGTCTACTACAGGTTTTTTTCAAAGCAAATGTGGTCTAAGACAAGGAGATCCCATAAGTCCTATGTTGTTCATCATTGTAGCTGAGGCCTTGGGAAGAACCATTAAGGCAACAACGGTAGTTGGACTCATATCAGGTATCAAGGCCACGTCGCTAACTACCCCGGTGACACATCAACAATTTGTTGATGATACATTGCTACTGACTTTGGCTTCTGTGGTTAAGGCAAGAAGGATTAAAAATATTCTCATAATGTATGAATAAGCGTACGGACAGAAAGTGAATTTTGATAAGAGCAAACTTTATTTCATCAATACCCCCATTCCTAGGCAAAATAGCATAGCAAGGATCATGGAATGTTAGATTGCATCCCTTCCCACCTCCTATTTAGGTCTTCCCCTGTTTACGGGGAAACTTGAAGGATCAATGTGGAACATAGTTCTAGAGAGGATCCAAAAAAAGCTAGCAGGTTGGAAAGGACATCTATTATCTCAAGCAGGCAAAGCAGTTTTAACTATGGCTTCACTTCAAAGTATACCCATTTACTTCCTATCAGTATTCAGAGCTCCCAACAAGGTGTATCACAAAATTGAGCAGCTTCAAAAAAAATTCTCTGGTCAGGGACTGAGGATAAGAAAAGGATCCATTTAGTAGGTTGGAACAAGGTTTGCAAACCTAAAGCTGATGGGGGGTTAGGATTGAGGAGAGTTGCTCATCTCAATACAACTCTATTAGCCAAACAAGCGTGGCGATTATTGACTAAGGTCGATAATGAATGGACTGCCATAGTTAGGAGGAAATACCTCCAAGGTGTGAACTTCCTTAATGACAACTTAGCAAGCAGGGGGTCTAATTTTTGGAAGGCAATCCTCATGAGCGGGGATCTTGTCAAGAAAGGTCTTAGATGGATTCTAGGAAATGGGCAAACAATAGACTTTTGGAAGGATCGATGGGTGAGAGCTGAGGAGTTATCCCAGATTCCTCGTTTGGCTAGGATTCAAGAGCATATGGAGCAACATATTGGGAAGAAGGTTGCAAATTATATGTGGTAGGATATAAATATCAATAGGTGGAAACACATCAGAGTAATGGGTTTTGAAGCGGAGTTTGAAGAGCTTTATAACATTTTAACTCAGCAAATTATTCCCTCTGGAGAGGATGAAGATCACATTGTTTGGGCTGAGACTGAAAGTGGTGACTTCACAGTTAAGTCTGCCTATAATTTTCTTCTCAATGTGGAAGGTCAACAATTTCAACCGAGTTTGGTTTGGATCAAAGGCTTAATTCCTAAAATATCCTTTTTTTCATGGCTGGTGATTCAAGGAAAAATCCTCACTATGGACAATATGTTATCCAAAGGTATGGTTATTGCTAACCGTTGCTACATGTGTAGGGCAGGATGGGAGACAACCCAACACTTGTTTCTGGAGTGTCCGATAGTGGAGTCCATCCTGGATGAACTTTTCCAAGCCTTTAGGATCTCGTGGGTTAAGCCTGCTCTTATATCCAAAGTGTTCCATCAATGGCCTCAACCCTTTGTTAGCCTAAAACTTAAGTACCTATGGAAAATCTATTGGCATCATTTTCTCGGCAGATTTGGCTAGAAAGGAACCATAGAGCCTTTAAGGATACCATTCACAACCCAAAAACCATCCTCAACAGGATTATTGTCTTTGCGAAAGAAAACCTTAGCACCTTAGTGGATGAGAACCACTCAATTCTTCCCCAAGAAAAACAATTAGCTCGGGCCTTAGGTATTGAGGACAAACCTTCCATTCCTTTGCCCAATCCCAAAAATGGGATTTCTTGGGAGCCACCCCCCCAGGGTTGGTTTAAACTAAATTTTTATGGTGCAGCCAAGGAGAACCCGGGAAGAGCTAGAGCTGGAGGAATAATCAGGGATCATCAAGGAAATCTGGTCAAGGCCTTCGCTGAACCATTGGGAATCAAAACTAATAACGAAGCAGAAGCTAGAGCCCTTTGGAGAGGGTTGCAAGTAGCCCAAGCAACTCAAGGTAACTTGATGATTGAAGGTGATTCGATGAACATCATCAACCTATTAACCAATGGCAAAAAACCTCCATGGAGAATCGAGGGAGTCATCCATGAAGTGAGGATCCTTTTTGCGGCAAGACAGAATAGGAGGGCTCATCACGTGTACCGTGAGGCCAATAGGTCAGCTGAAAAATTAGCCAACATAGGTGTTGATGTTGGTAGTTTGGTGACATGGACACAAGGTGTGCCACGTGAAGTGGAAAAAATTATTAGTCATGAAAAGAAACCTACCCGTTAAGGAGAAATATGAATGGGTGTTCTTTCCCCATGGAGCTGGTAATAACTATGGGGTTTCCCTCTAAATCATACCAAATTGGAAATGAAGGTAACAGGGTGTAAGCCTTGGAAGATTTTGATAGAGAATAGGAAATGGGCAAGCAACAGGTTTCACAAGTGCAAAGTTCCAAACTTCAATTCCTATCAATGTAAGTAATGTTTACAGTTATGTTTAGGTATGGGTGTGCTTTGTTAGTAAGGTGTTGTAGGGGATTCAACACAATTTTTGGTAAGAAATTTTTAAGGATGACTAGGATCTACAATCTCAGCAGAAGGCTGGATATTGTAATAGGTTTTGGGTTAACCTGCAAAACCCGGTAATTAATGAAGACTTTTATTTACCAAAAAAAAAAAAAATCAATTATAGAATCCTTATAAAACAACTTTAAATAATTTTTATAAATTCGAAATGACTTCAAAATAAGATCAAAATTATTTCGAATGAAATATTGAAGCTCATTCTTCACACCCATGTATTTATTTATGAAATTTTAATTTATTTTTTTATTTCTATTTTAGTCACCAAAGTTTAAAAAAAACTACAAAAGGAAGGGTTAGAAAAATAAAAATAAAATTCTTGAAAATAGACCAAAAATCCAAAAATATTAAAATACACTACTATGAGTATGATGCCGCCCTACATTGTTGTAGCTCTTTTTGAGAGATTTCCAAAAATATGCACTAATAGTCAATCCGAGTAACGAGCGAGGAGTTATGACCCCGAGAAGTTTTACCCCCAAAATTCAAAATGATGGCCAATGGAATGATGTATGAACTACCCCTCTTTGATGAAATTGTAATTTTCATAAAGGGAAGTTCATTTATTGTCTGTGAATGCAAATGCAAATCCTGAAAATCGATTTACCTTAAAAATATGAAAAAAATGTGAAATTCCAAAATTATAAAAATGTTAAAATCTGAGCAATGAGTGAGTTATGACCCTAGGAAGTTTTACCCCAAAAATTCAAAATGATGGTCAATGGGATACCATATGAACTACCCCTATTTAAATAAATTGTAATTTTCATAAATGGAAGCTCATTTATTGTCTGTGAATGCAAATGCAATGCCGAAAAATTGATTTACCTTCAAAATATGAAAAAAATGTAAAATTCTAAAATTATAAAAATCCTTATAAAACAACAACTTTAAATATTTTTTATAAATTTGAAATTACTTCAAAATGAGATCAAAATTATTTTTTATGAAATATTGAAGCTCATTCTTCACACCCATGCATTTATTTACGAAAATTTAATTTTAATTTATTTTATTTTATTTTAGTCATCAAAGTTAAAAAAAAAAATCTACAAAAGGAAGGGTTAGAAAAATAAAAATAAAATTATGGAAAATGGACCCGAAAGCTAAAAATGTTAAAACAAACTACAATCAATATGATGCCATCCTACGTTGTTGTAGCTCTTTTCGAGAGCTTTACAAAAATATGCACTAATAGTCAATCCGAGCAACAAGCGAGGAGTTATGACCTCAAGAAATTTTACCCCCAAAATTCAAAATGATGGCCAATGGAATGTCATATGAACTAACCCCCTTTAATGAAATTCGGGGTTATGCATAGTGGTGAATATTCATAAATTGGGTGAATATTAGGATTTCCAAAATTATAAATTTGCGAATATGAGGACCCTCGACGTCAGCCCATTCGCCTTAAATTTTTCAGGACAAATTGTTTTTTAGGGTCAATTTGCCACAATATATATCTAAACATAGACATATTTGTACTTGTTGGAAATATATTTTCATGCCTGATATAATGGTGGTGTTTTTATGAAGTTATAAGATGATTTAATAGGTCAAAATTAGCCCCAAAGTTGAACTTACATTTTAGGGCTTCAAATATCCCAAATTTTGGTATAAAGATGCTCGATTTGATTTGCTTAGGATTCTCTATGATTCACCTTGATTTTGATTAGGATTCATCATTTTTTTACATGTACATTTTGAGTCCAACCCCTTATGTATAACATTGATGAAATTTTATTTTTTATAAAGAGAAATTTATTTGTTGTCTGTGAATGCAAATGCAAAGCCTGAAAATCGATTCATCCTCAAAATATGAAAAAATGTGAAATTCTGAAATTATAAAAATCTTTATAAAACAACTTTAAATAATTTTTATAAATTCAAAATGACTTGCAAATGAGATCAAAATTATTTTGGATGAAATATTGAAGCTCATTCTTCATACCCATGCATTTATTTATGAAATTTTTTTATTTTTTTATTTTTTTTTAATCGTCGAAGTTTAAAAAAATTGCAAAAAGGAAGGGTTAGAAAAATAAAAATAAAATTCTCAAAAATGGAATAGAAAGACAAAAATGTTAAAACACATTATAGTCAATATAATACCATTTTACGTTGTTGTAGCTCTTTTCGAGAGCTTTCCAAAAATATGCACTAATATTCAATCCGAGCAACGAGCGAGGAGTTATGACCCTAGGAAGTTTTACCCCTAAAATTCAAAATGATGGCCAATGTAATGTCGTATGAACTACCCCCATTAATGAAATTGTAAATTTCATAAAGGGAAGTTCATTTATTATCTGTGAATGCAAATGCAAAGCCCGAAAATTGATTTACCTTCAAAATATGAAACAAATGTGAAATTTTGAAATTATAAAAATTTTTATAAAATAATGACTTTAAATAATTTTTATAAATTATAAATGACTTCAGAATGAGATCAAAATTATTTTGGATGAAATATTGAAGTTCATTCTTCACACCCATGCATTTATTTATGAAATTTTAACTTTAATTTTTATTTTTATTTTAGTCGCTAAAGTTTAAAAAAATCTGCAAAAGGAAGGGTTAGAAAAATAAAAATACAATTCTAAAAAATGGACCAAAAATCTGAAAATGTTAAAACACACTACAATAAGTATGATGCCACCCTACGCTATTGTAGTTCTATTTTCAAGAGCTTTCCGAAAATATGCACTAATAGTCAATCCAAGCAACAAGCGAGGAGTTATGACCCACGAAAAGTTTTACCCCCAAAATTCAAAATGATGGTCAATGGAATGCCATATGAACTACCCCCATTTAATGAAATTATAATTTTCATAAATGAAAGTTCATTTATTGTTTGTGAATGCAAATACAAAGTCTGAAAATGGATTTACCTTCAAAATATGAAAAAAATATGAAATTCTAAAATTATAAAAATCCTTATAAAATATCAACTTTAAATAATTTTTATAAATTTGAAATGACTTCATAATGAGATAAAAATTATTTTGGATGAAATATTGAAGCTCATTCTTCACACCAATGCATTTATTTATGAAATTTTATTTTATTTTTATTTTTATTTTAGTCATCGAAGTTTAAAAAAAAAGTTGCAAAAATAAAGGGTTAGAAAATAAAAATAAAATTCTAAAAAATTGACCAAAAAGCTAAAAATGTTAAAATACACTATAATGAGTATGATTTTACCCTATGCCATTGTAGCTCTTTTTGAGAGCTTTTTGAAAATATACACTAATAGTCAATCCGAACAATGAGCGAGGAGTTATGACCTCGGGAAGTTTTGCCCTCAAAATTCAAAATTATGGCCAATAGAATGTCGTATGAACTACCCCCCTTTAATGAAATTGTAATTTTCATAAATGGAAGTTCATTTATTGTCTATGAATACAAATGCAAAGCCTTAAAATTTATTTACCTTTAAAATATGAAAACAATATGAAATTTCAAAATTATAAAAATCCTTATAAAACAACTTTAAATATTTTTTATAAATTCAAAATGACTTCAAAATGGGACATGATGGCGTTAGCACCAAAAATTATGATGTTAGTACTGGACATGGTGACATACAAAATACAAATAGAATTTTTGGGTTGAATTCAAATTATTTATATAGAAATCATATTTGTTAAGATTGGTTTCCATATACCTTGAGTGGATTTAAATTAGTTGGATTTATTTTTAGTTGTTAGTTTCCTAGATATAATTGGTTGGATTTATTTCCAAATAATTTTGTAGTTGTTATTTTCCATAGATATAATTGGTTGGATTGGTTTCAAACTAATTCAAATTGGAAATAATGATGCATTAGAGGGGTCAAAAGAGGATGAGAGACGAAAGTGAAGGAGAGGAAGAGAATGGATGTGTATAATTGAAGGTTTTTTTAAAAGGATAATTTCATCCTCTTTTTAATACAAGATGTTTGTGTCATTTTCTTGTTTTTGCATGTTTATAAATATTATTTTTACTTAATATTTAATTTTCATTATACTGAGGAGTAAGGGCCCACTCCATCAACACAATGAAAAAAATATCATCTTTGTAAATATGTTCATAGAATAATTAATTAATTATTATTTTATTTCAATGTCTTTTGTGTATAATTTTAATTTGTAATTAATACCTTTGCATATTACATTAATTATTTATTGTTATTTTCCATGATAGTTTCATGTTGTTGCTATATTAGATCTTGTTCTTGCAAGTGCATTTTTTATTTCCTACAAGTGTTTTAATTTACTTTTCAACAAGTTTGATTTCATTTCCTACATGCATGATTTTATTTTATGCAATCTTTATTTTCTACAAGGTATGGTTTAATTTCTACAAGGGTGTTATTAAATTTTTTGTAGGTGTGATTTATTTTTTGTCAAAATGTTCTAGTAACCCAATATTGAAACCTATACAAACCTTCCTAACACATATAAACTCTAGCCACCACCATAGATTTGACAAAATTAAAGTGACATAATTAAAAATTACCACTTTCTAGCATCATTGTTGGGGATGATGGTGTTTTTATAAAATTATTCAAATATCCAATATCATCATCTTTTTTGCTAGATTTTCAATCAGTTATTCATGTCAGCTTATGGTAGACTACATCTTCGTAATAAAATATCTTGTCCTATAGTTGATCCACATAGTCATAAATTAATTATGATCCTAAAATTGTGATTACATGATTAAATTTTTATGAAGTTAAAGCACTAAATCATATTTCCATGATTCTTAACCCAAATTAATATTTGTTGATTTGTCGTTACCTCTATTTCCATTTTTTACATTAAAAAGTGGAATCGATAGACCACGAATAATGGTCATTGTGAGGTGGTCATAAGATTAGGCTATGGTCAATCTATGAATATATGACACTAAGTGATCTTTGTATTCAATCAAAACCAAAGCATTAAAAACATATAAAGCAACATCAAA